>OX457014.1:12405000-13005000 GCA_949752705.1 Callimorpha dominula
CTGCAAAGTCACACGCAATCTGAATTCCCTGTGGAAAAAAAATATGGGGAGTAACGTAGGCTTTTCTGGATTTGTCCTTTTCTAGGCTTTTCTAGGCTTTACCATGTTGTTCTTTGACCATTAGAACTAAACAATTTTAAAAGTCGAACTAAACAATTTGACAGCTGCTTTTTGGTTCGAGTGGCCAAAGTGTGGAATGAACTGCCTGCCTCTCCTCTTAGATAGGCGTGTACCATCTTCGTCTTCATCATCACTTTCTATCTTCTATTCTATCAGGTGAGTTGGAAGACAAACGCTTATTCTGGTGTAAAAAAAAAAAAAAAGAACTCCTTTCCAACTAAACTGATCTTGATAATTAAGCTATTGCTGTTTATGTTATAAAATGTCGTGTTTCATATTTATCTATCACTTATTATAAACGTGAGCTACAAGCAAAAAAACCACAGACAGAATAATTACTACTGGCATAATATAACAGTCTATGTATATCTATATTATGGCTGTAGCAAGTAAGCTACGACGTAGAGGGTCTACATAGGTCTACGAGGGTTTAAATACTTTACAATGTATGTCCCGTCTATGAGCTAGTTACGAGTCGAATCACCGAAGCCATCTTTTAATGCGTGGAAAGGTTTTTGTGAAGAAAAAACTCATACTATGAATACTAAACAATATTATTTAATTTATAGAATGAATAAAATTACTTTGTTAGTTTCAAGCGTCTTTTATTAATTAGACATTCAGATCATTAATGAAAAATTTAAGATTTTTGTCGGAAAATGCTTTTCCTGGAGTAGGTGCACATTTCTAAACAACTATTGTGAAAATTTATAGCAATTTAAAATTTTTTTTTTATGTTATAGGGGGCAAACGAGCAGACGGGTCACCTGATAGTAAATGACTACTACCGCCCATGGGCACCTGCAACTCAAGTGGGAGTACGGAAGAGCTAGGCTAGACCTCCAGTAACCTCACTCACTCGGCGAAAAGCAATGCAAGCATTGCTTCACTGCCGGTTTTCTGTGAGGCAGTGGCATCACTCCGGCCGAGCCGGCCCATACGTACCGAAGCGTGATTGTCCCACGTAAAAACAAAACCAATGTTTTGTTTTTTTTTGTGCAGACATTTTGAGGACATTTTCTTAAAATCTGGACATTCCATCAACATCCTTGGTATTAAATACCCATAGTCATTCATGTCAGCCATTTCATATCAAAATAAAATTTCTGTATTAAAAATCATGCATTTTGGTAAAATGATTAGCGCTTTACATTATTCAAGGGGTCGACTATACGACCCTAAAATATGACCACACATTTCTATAACAGCCTGTATATAATATTAATACTGATCAGTTATTACTTAAAATAGTCGAACTTACGCTCACTTCCGCTTCTGAAACTTCAGTCATAGAGGATTCATTGAGTTTCGATATCATTATACAGCATGTTCACGTTTATGTAAACTCAATACATACAGACTATAGTCATTATACCTATATACAGGCTGTGTAGTGTTCAAGAGGCGGCGGCTGCGCTAATTAATTTATTGGGCTTAGTTAGTTGGAGACGGCTTTTACTTACGTAAATATTAGTTATAAAATGAGAAATTCGACAAAAGTTTTTGAATGTGGAATGTTGATTTCAAACTGTTTAAGCTAATTAAATTTGTACCAAATTGCTCAGACCCGAGAGTCGTTATTTATTTAATTATCTTCACTGAGTAATACTTCTTTATGAAAGTACTATCCTTATCTATTCTGTACATATACCATAGTCTGTAATAGATGCTTAGGAACAAAAGCAGTGTTTTTTTTTTATGATATAGGGGGCAAACGAGCAGACGGGTCACCTGATGGTAAATGACTACCGCCGCCCATGGGCACCTGTAACTCAAGAGTCACAAGTGCTTTGCCGCCCTATAAGGTGGGAATAGGGGAAGAAAGGGAACGGGGGGAAGAGCGGGAAGACGGGAGTGTATGCAATTTCCCTATTACACTGAGAGCCATCATTATAGATACGGATGATATTAAAATGGTGGCCCTCAGCTTGACGGCCTCGAGAGATGCTTTTTCACGCCCCGCTAAAAGGACCGAAAGAAACTAGAAGTAACTGTCAATAAAGGAAGGTTCTTTTCAATGCAAAGGTACTGCCAATGACAGAGACATACGATGATTGTCCTTTTTAACTAAGTCCCTTTTTTTTGAAGTGTCTGTTTGTAATGTCTAAATAAAAGTTCTTTTTTAAGCTCATACAGTTGTTTGCACGATACCTATGCCTAAAATTCAGTTTTTATATTTTTTGTTTGTCTGTCAGTCTGTTTGTGTTTCTGACTAATCTCCGGAACGGATGGACCGATTTCCACGGGACTTTAACTGGTAGATAGTTGCTGTAACTTAGGGTACTTTTATTTTGAAGATTTGGTAAAATATATAAATATGTGCAGACGAGCGAAGCCGCGCGGGAACTGCTAGTTAAAAACAATATTTTTAATGTGGGTCACACATTACTGAGGGTGTTACCGCAGTGGGTTCACGTGGTATTGTACTGGGTGGGGTTCGATTTGAACCCGCCACCGCTCATACATTGTCAACAGTAAAAAGATTTCTTTTTTTTTATTTATTTGTTTATTTAAATGCACAAAACACATTACAACCGTTACAATATCACATATAGCAAATATAATGTTTTGATCTGGATTGCAACGCAACAAAGATGTGCACACAACAAGACACAGTAGCTAGACAGATAGCAACACTACATTATGAGTAGTAATACAGGCTCAACGGTATATTTAGACGCTTCTTGGGTTACGCAGAGCCTTCCAAGGCCAACCTGCTATGGAGGATGTCTTTCACAATTTTAGCGAATGCATTAAAATTACTATTAAATATGTCTAACGATTCATTATTTTTTACCATATCATTAAGTAGACGAGCTATCCGGGTTAAGGGGTTGAAGTAAGAAATATTATTTTTGTAAATTTGTAGGGTGAAGATATTAGTTTGATTAGCTCTACGAGCACTATACTTAATATTAAAACTAATTGTGGAGAGCAACTCCGGTGGGTCGATAGTGTAATGTATAATTTTATAAAAATTATACTAAGTCAAAGTACATACGACGGCACTCTAGAGGCGTCTAGGTTACGTCACTTTTTCGCTTGTGTCGCCTTTGTTATCCATGGAATTGCCTACAAGCCTTTGTTCGCGATACGACGAGTTTCTCAAGATAGGTACAATTAACATGGTTCCAACAACTGTTGTGTCAATGTGGTCTTACTGTTAAAGTCATGGGACTGCCGACAGAAGTGAAAACTTAAACGAGACGATGAACTTAAAACGTCACATTAGCAGATTAATGACATTAATTATTAAGGAGCTGACAGAACTCAATGTTTACATTAGCACTCTCTAGTGGATCTATATATATGTATTATTAGCGTGACGATCACGAGTTCAGTGCTTTTTATCAAAAGTGCACAAAGGTGCCCATACAAGTTTTCACTTCAAAATAAACGAGTTTAGTTGCAAAGTGTTATTTTTCGTACACAATTAGTTTTATAACAATTGAACTCCGAATAGGTATGTTTATTAACAAAAATAATTATGTCATTATTTGAATTTGACAAATTGTCCCAACCTGCAGGGAAGAAAATTGTATCATAATTGTATCATGCAAGAGTCGGCAGTTATAATCTTGTATAATTTCTATTATTAGGTTGAAAGGCGGTTGAGCGATGAATTGTTAATTGTTTCTCGGTCTTTCAACTAATTAATTGAAGTAATTAGATAATTACAATTTGTGCCAGTGCGGTATTAAATTAAAATCTGTATTTTTTTAGCAATATGTCGTTGGTGTACAATAAAGATTATTCTATAAATTTTTTAGATCTTTTTTACTTAGATTTCTTGTATTATATTGATATAGTCACACGGGTTTAATAACAAAAAAAGTACCTAAACCTAAATTAGTGTAACATTTCGAGTACAGACCTACTTCTTGTGCCATAAAAACTGATAGACCCAGGTCTAACACGGGTTTAATAACAGAAAAAAGGTGTGTGTCAGCTCGATGCACGTGAGGGTGGGATGGCAGAGGGGGGAGAGGGTAGAAGGAAGGTTTAGGGCCTCTGGTAACCTCACTCACTCGGCAAAAACAATGCAACATTGCTTCACTGCCGGTTTTCCGTGAGGCCGTGGTATCACTCCGGTCGAGCCGGACCATACGTGCCGAAGTGCGACTCTCCCACGAACAATATAATTTATTAGATTTACTCCAGATACTTTTTTTTTTGGATAGTATTAGTGACCATACAACTTAAAAAGACCGTAGGATTTGGACTTTGCAGCTAATAGTATCTATTGTTCGTCAGATTCGACCCTTTAAACAGTAGATACTTGCAATCACAAACATTGCATAAAATTGTATGCATTCAGTAGATACGTTTCCAAAATGAAAGTGACACAATAAGTTAGCGCCTTCATCTCAAATTCTTCGAAAATTTGCCAAAAACAGCCGTGCTCAAGTACATTTATTATAACACAAAATTAGCCGATGATCTTTCTACCTTACAAAGGTACCGAGAACTTAATACTCCTAACTTTGTAAAGATTCCAAGGTCTCACTGACGTTCTCAAATATCAACTATTGCGCAAAACCTACTCACCCCGACCTCCATTTTGAGTCTTATTACTTACCAGATAAAGAATATTACCCAGTACATCAGAGGTATTGTTACTTTGGATGTTAAATCTTTCACCGGGCCGCCACTCGAAGCCGAATTCTAAAGTTCCCAATTCAAATGTAAGTTGTATTCGTATTGAATTGTTTGTCAAATTGGATGGATAATCCGCTTGAGAGCCTACGTAAGCCGCCATTGTTGTGATCACAACAAAATGGCGGTGCTTCAATGGCGCGAAAAAGAGACACTTCTATTGTTACCGGTGATGCAGATGCACGTATTGTGAAGTGCTAATTACTATGTTTGGAAATGTTTTTAACTGAGGTAAAGAGATGTTTTAGAGTATAAACATTTTGTTTAAACTGTTTGACTTAACTTTCAAAAATAGCCTAGCCTTTTTTTTTAGCCTAACCTTAGTAGGATTTGAAATTAATGTAATAACAAAGCAAGAATTATTATTATGTCTAATGAATTAGTTTTGTGAATAATTCGATTTTTTATCAATTTATTGATGAGGCATATATGTAAGGGATATATTATTTATATATTTACGAGATATAGAGGGAGTATTATTAACCATGGTTTTTTGGCATATCTATTATATATTTATTTGTGTCATTCCGTTCGGCTACTTTCCAGTACCTACTTATCTTCAATAACAGCAATGCCATAGGACGGTCGGAATTGTTAAACTTTTAAAAACATATTATGGTTGTTAAGTTGTTCTCTACACGAGAACTATTTCCAAGTACCTTGTATTTATCAATGATAAAAAAAGTTCAAATTTGTTTGTGTCTTCAATCTCTGGAACGACCAAAACGATTCTATCTTTGACTTATATGTATAAACTAATTTAAAATTAACGGTATTATATTGAGGAATAATAAGCAGAAGCTGTGTTTTAGCTGTTATCCTTATACCATGCGGACGAAGTCCCAGATGATTGTTAGTCAAATTCAAATTAATAAGTAAGTTTAGTTGGTATTGTTATTTTCAAAGAAACTAAAGCCAAATAAAAGCTGGCAAAGAGAACGGAAATATCAAGTTTAGAGTTCCGCCGGCCATTCGCGTAATCTACACCGACATGATACGTACGGAACCTACTATTAACCATTCATTGCTTTATTCTTTCATACTTTACCTTTGTATAACTCCCATTATTACTTGCACCGGAATCAGACCTTTTTTACAACGGATCAGAGCTCAAGTCATAATTGACGTGTTGTACTTGGTCCATATCTAATATAATTTGACCTATAATTGTGGAACATTAGTTCTCGTTTTCTTTAAGAATCGGAGTTCAAAATAAAATTGCCATTATTCTGGACTTTACCAACTTAAATTGAACCGCGGTTTTTTAATATTTTGCTCTTTCTTTGAGGTCAATTTAAATGGTTGTTATAAGCTATAATTGAATTACCCTTATTTAGTTGTTTCCTGTTATTTTTTTTATACAGGATGAAGCTGTCAAATTTTAATCAAATTATTATCGAAGAATGGGTCTAGGTTATGATTACCTTTCAAATAACCATTATAAGGTACTTACAATACACGTATAAGTATTAATTTCCTAATAAGGTCTATTCATATTTTTTCATCTTGAGTTTGGAGTTGATTTATAACGGTAATCATTTTAAAATTGGTGATAATTATCAGGTGTAGTCACTTAGGTCCATTAATTAAGTAAGTGACTAAAATAGTATACTAAAATGTAAATAGTATAATAATGTAAAGTCGTAGGGAGATTCTCCCTACTACTTTACATGGTGGAGTAAACCTACTACCAACTACAATTTATTTTCCGTGAACTTATGCATCTCACTTGAGATTAGGGGGGGGAGGGGTGGGGGGGAGTAAACTCTCACGTCATCTCACCAAGGGGAGAGGAGGGTCGAAATATCTCCAAAATCACCTCACGTAATTAATGGACGCTCCCTTATTAAATCATTACCTAGTCAATTAAGTTGTGTAAGTAGATGTAGGTCATGGTAGCGCATATTAGTCTAGTGGTTAGTGACCCAGACTGCCAAGCCAGTGGTCCCGCGTTCGTTTCTAACCCAAAACAAATACAAACGGACAAATAATTGTGTGATGAGCACGATCATTTGTTGTGTCTGGGTGTAATTTATCTATAATATGTATTTATTTAGTAATATGTAAGTGTGTTTAACAGCAGTCTGGTTACTATAGTACTGGCTCTGCCTAGTTTGGGATCAGACCCTAGCCGTGTGTGAGGTATCTCAAGCTATTATTATAATTATTACATCATATTTTTATAGACTAGCAGCGCCCCGCGGTTTCACCCGCATAAGTCGCGATCCCGTATGAATATCGGGATAAAAAGTAGCCTATATGTTAATCCAGGTCTCCAGCTATCTACATACCAAGTTTCATCGTAATCGGTTCAATAGTTTTGGCGTGAAAGAGACATCCACACATCCAAACATCCTCACAAACTTTCACGTTTATAATATTAGTAGGATAGGTAATGTTTGTAACAAAGTGCTTTTTCCGATATGATAAAGGCTTTCCGATATTAATGCTGTCTAGTGGATTACAGTTGAAGTGATTGTGGAGCCTTTTGTAGACTTTTATGAATTTGTAAGATTTTTTGTTGGTATTTTACATTTTTATACATATATTTTTCTGTTTCTTTGAGTTTGAGTATATTCTTATTAATAAATAACAGACCGTACCTAGCATAAAATGAAATAAGTAAAGATACTAATGATTAAATTATTTAAATTTAGATTCTAAGCAATGAACGTGTGATTTGACAGCTCAAGGGTTTGATGGTGTGTGGTGATGATACAAACAAAAGAGCACAGGAAACATTTTTCTCTATGTTCTTGAAATATTCAACAATTTCGGTCCCTACTGACTACTTAGTAAATAAAATAATGAAAATTAGAAAAAAAAACTATAATCATAACTATTTTAAACCACAATTTTTATAATACCTACAATTATTCGAAAGTGGTTTTCATATTTAACCCAATCTACAACTTAGAAAGTTGTGGTAAGTTACACGAGCGTCAACCGAGCAAGACTCATTGATCGATAGTCTACATAAACGCAAGAATATACCGTAAAAAAAAAGGAAAAAGCGTCCTAATACACTTGAGGGTTGAACGGGTGTGGGGATGAAATGAAAAGAAACGGGGAATAAATGATATGATCGCAATAAACACAATTTCCCGTGTTGTTGAACAAATTGTCGGCATACTGCGAATCCCACGCGACTTATGTGCTCCTGGTACATCGAGCGGCGTTTCTTGTGTGTATGTGATGATGGAGAGACGGTGATGGTTTAAAGATGGTGAACAATCTACACACAAGATAGAAATACTACAGAATTGATGATACTATTTCTTACTTAGCAACAATACTAAAGGATAGACTATTATTTATTACATAACTAGCAGCGCCCCGCAGTTTCACCCGCGTAAGTCCCGATCCCTTGGGAATATTGGGATAAAAAGTAGCTTACATGTTAATACAGGTCTTTAGCTATATACATACTATAATAAGTTTCATCGCAATCGGTTAAGTAGTTTTGGCGTGAAAGAGTAACAAACATCCATCCATCCATCCATCCATCCAAACTTTCACATTTATAATATTATTAAAATATTAGTGGGATTAGTGGGATATTCTGGATTACAAACGTCAAAGACTAAGGGTGCATAAATAGTAAGTGGCAGATTTGATTGCAAATAATTACGTACCTACTAGATTTTAATTGAGTAAGAAGTATTTATTTTAAAATGATATTACAGCTGTAGGTATAGAAATAATATGGCTGAATCTATATCACTACATATTATAAAACAAAGTCCCCAGCCGCGTCTGTCTGTCTGTCGGATAAACTGAAAAACTACTAAACGGATTTTCATGCGGTTTTCACTAATAGACAGAGTGATTCATGAGTAAGGTTTTTGTGTATAATTTGTTAAGATTTTGTGTAAATTGATTGAAATATGTTGATGATTGTTGAAGATGTCTCTTCTACCCGTGCGAAGTCGGGACGGGTTGCTAGTGGAACAATTATTTATTGACCTGTGTTAAACACATACAGTCATTATTGTTTTTGCATATGGTTATAGATTCAGCCATATAAGTATTAATTTAAATATTATCAGATAGCTACAAGTACATAGTTTATCAGAAAATGTTACAGAATATTTTCTCTGCAATCTGAAGAACTGATTTAAATATTCTTCTTAAATATATCTTTACTAGCAGCGCCCCGCGGTTTCACCCACGTAAGTCCCGATCCCGTGGGAATATCGGGATAAAATGTTGCCTATATGTTAATCCAAGTCACTAGCTATCTACATACCAAGTTTCATCGCAATCGGTTCAGAAGTTTTTACGTGAAAGAGTAACAAACATCCATCCATCCATACTTACAAACTTTCGCGTTTATAATATTAGTAGGATTTAAAAATATTTAAGTTTAATGATATGTAATACATATTGTCAAATCAGTTATGACTGTTAATAAGTCATTTGCACTTGGATTTCGTAAGTACAATATTCTCGAAATATCGATCTATATTTAAAAAAAAAAAAATTGATACTTCTAGAAGTTCTAGGAGATTAAGGCTTTCCCGTCCTTAAAAAAATACAAAGCTATTAGTGTAAATAACTTAAATCATTGACCTCACGACAGAGTTACACAAGCTACATTACATTGACTGCGGACTTCCTAAGACTTCTTCTAACAATCTACATAATACGAACATGTACTTAAAATAGGAATATACTACGGAATGTCATGTAAACTGGTATATTCAGTCCGTTAGGTAGTTATAGTGCAGGCGTCCACGCGCTAAGTTAAGTTCACACCGCGCTGTTGGCGTTAACTGGATTATACAAGCTCGCGCGCTCCTCGACTAACATAGCTTATTGTTTCATAGAGAAGACATCGCTTTTTAATACTTTGCTTTAATATTTAGTATGTTACATTTTCAATCAATGTAATAATAATAATTTACTGAATTGATTTATTTCAAACGAATCATTGTGACCCCGTTAGTGCACAATCTATTTCTGATATTTGTATGTATTTAGGGTAATTGCAAAATAACTGCGTTTGGACCTTGTTTTTTGTAACCGTTTATATTTTGCCTTTTTATCTCCTTCGTTATCCTTATTAGTAAAGCAGATTCATTCCTTACAACGGTTTCGATATTATGCACCTCGGGTACACTACATAGTAGATGAATAATTGTATGAATTTCGATAGATTTATTTGTAAAATTAATGTTATACAGTACGTGCAAGGCGCTGGAGTTTTATAGAGTATAGAGAGATCGGCTATGGGTAGGTATATTTCGACAAAGTCACTTAAATTTTGTCAGTTGTATCGTCATCGTTGCCAAACCTATCCAAATTCCCTCATAGAGCTCTGATGACCTTACTGACTATAATAATAGGACATCATCACTCTGGTATCTATTGCTATTCCACAGAATAACTATATATATTTTTTAAATTACATTAAAACACACGTATACTCAATTTTAAAGAAATTTACAGCTATGAATATGAAAACCCAGTTTGAAATAAGATTTTTTTCGTATATTTTTTTAAGAAATGATTTACAATCACTAAAACAACGCTAAAAATGTTTCTTTATACTACGGTCTCCTCTATCCGCTCTTAACCCTTTGGTCACGATGTTCGTGTGGGATTAGGTTATAATAGTTATTAATTGCGAACTAACTCGATAGGCGGCGTCTCGCTCGTTGCTAATCCAATGCACGCTACACTGTTAACTTGTTATAGAAGAGTTAGGGATGAGTGTTAAAGCGTTATTTAGCGTTTAATATCTCTATTTCTAATGTTTTTCTACCTGTGCACAGGGATGGACTGGAAGCGGAAGGTGGAGGACGGGGTGCTGTGGCGCGCATTAGGAGAGGCCTATGTCCAGCAGTAGATTATGATAGGCTGATTGATTGTTTGACACATATTAAACATATTATTAATACAAATTGACATTTAGGTATTCTTATGAATATTTTATATGTAAAAGTCTGCTAATTAGTAATAATAACTTGACACATCTGACACACGGCCGTCTGCCCCACTACTAACACTCAAACTAGACAAAGCCAGTACTATGGTAACCAGACTGCTATGCAGGTACGCATTTAGTCATATAATCAAAAGTTAATTTATCTACAATTTCAAGTAGCACTTCACAGAAGTCACGACTTGCAAGATAGTAATTATATTCTATCAATCATTAACAATCTATTACATACAGTGTGCTATTCAATCGTGTCTTAAATGTCTTATGTTTAGGTTTTTTTTCTGGTTCTAGAATGATTTGTCTGTGGGAGTGTTCATATTTAAAGCGACGCGCGGCGGTAATAAAATGGCTAAGGTACCAGGCTTGGTTAATTCAAATTCGATTCCCACCCAGGACAAATATGATGAGCACGATCATTTGTTCTGTGTCTGGGTAATAAGTATGTTTATCAGCAGTTTGATTACCATAGTATAGGCTCTGCCTAGTTTGGGATCAGATAGCCATGTGTGAGATGTATAAAGTTAAAAAAAATACACTTAAAAGCAGTAGTAGCGTAATGGCTAAGACGTCGGACTTGCGATCAAGTGGTTGCGGGTTTGAACCCCACCCAGTGTACTACCGTCGTGAATGTTGTCGCCACATCAAAAATTCTTATTTATTTTATTAAAATTAGGGCCAAACTATAATAGATGATAACACAGTTCACTATTTAATAAAAATAAGGTAATGGATATTATTTTGACTAGTTATACCGGTAACGCCATACTATTGGTCGATTGATAAATATTAACAAATTATGGGTTTATAAAAGGGTAGGAATATGTTTAGATTGATTGACTTGAGTGCAAACAGAGGTACGAACAACTTGGCAGTTGGTGTTAGTTAGTGGTTTTCATAGTTTATATCAGTGGTTTTGATACTGTTTCTTACATGAACCCACTCCTAACTGAAGCACTTAGCTTAGCTGGAGGGGTTAACAAGAATACTAGTAATGTGTGACCCACGTTACTAGTATTCTTTCTAAAAAAAATAAAAATAAAAAAAAATGTTTATATCAAAATGTACATAAGTTTAAACATATTATTTATATGTGTATGTGTGCATTATCTGCGTACCGCAGCTGCATACGTTTACACGCGCTAGGGCGACCATAATCCTCTACAAAGCGAGACTTTCCGGGATCGGTCACGGGATTATCATCACGATTACGAGCGTGTAAATTGCTTTTATTTACCCTCATAGTAATTGTCGCTATTATGATCTATTCTAGGGGAATAATAGATAAAGAAATGTGTTTCATTCGGCCCTAGTGGTACCTACGCGTAATTTTTGGCCCATTCATTGAATATCATTATTAAATGTGCATTAATTTGTGATTGTTTTTGTGTACAATAAAGAATAATAAAAAGTGTTTTTCAACATATATACTGTACGCTTCAGTTTGCATGTATGTTTGCACAGTTTGAATTTTAAAGTTAGGAAAATATCTCTTAACACCTTTCTCAGGAAATTAAATATGTTAACTTTTATTTATTGTGGTGTTGACTAGTCTGCCAGATAGTGTGTATTTACTACAAATGAATAGCCTATATTTTGATTAATAAATAATGAAGTAAATAGGTAATAACTACCAAAGATGTTCATAGACTTTTGGATTTTCGAAAAGGTCCGTATACCGTCCGTATAAAGGTCGGTCATTAAAATTCACAGCGAAATTGATAATATACATTCACATGTACTTACTACATCCCCTTTCGGGATACAGGCGTGAGTCTATACTCACACATGTATCCTGAAAGGGGTAGACAGAGCCATATTAAACACCCACATTTTGTCTACTATAATTTGACCCCACTTACATAGTAGGGGCAAGCCTATTTTTTTTTTATTGTAAAGGGGACAAATAAATAGACAAGTCACCTGATGGTAAATGACTATCGCTGCCCATGGGCACCTGCAACTTAAGAGTCACAAGACACTTAAGAGTAACACTTTAACGGATGGACTAGGCAGGGTAGGCAGTATCTCGAGCAGGTCAGTGTTACATACCTATAGCTCTAGCTGGCTGTTGCCGGGAAGCCCCAGCCCTCCAACCTAATATTGATATTGGTGTCCATTATGCGTTCATATAAGCTGACTAGTTGAGCCAGCCTAGCTCTATCCAGAAGCACAGAAGCTTCCTGGGGCATTCACAGGCTTCTAGGAGCAACCTCGCTCCCGCGAGGATACTTACCCGTTGTATGTCCACTCCCTCGCACTCCAGAACAACGTTTCCTCCGCGTTGAGACAGCCTCTACATAGGGGACTGCTTCTCGCATGTCGCAAAAGCAATTTACAGTTATATCAGTTGTAGCGATAATTGAGGTAGGTACTTATTATCAACTAATAATAAATTAAATTACTAACTGACTTTAAAAGTAAGAAATGTGATTTTTTTGTGTGTGCAAGCTATAAAAAACTGATTGATCGCGATATTGGCATACACGAAGTACTTAGCAAATCAACGAAAGTAATTATAATTAGCGTCGGAAGCCAGACATCAGTCCGGCAAGAACGTGACAGAACAAAAACTGCTAATGGCACGCTGAACCCTTTCTTGTTCACGATAGATCGAAACAGTAATTATAGCTAGTGGGAAATTACAGGTTTTCTTACAACACTATTAGCGGTGTAGAGTAATTTTCTTCTGGTTAAGTGATTTCGTTTAGTTAGTACAATAACTTACTTGGGTGTGTAAGGGCATGTAGTTTAAAAATAAATGGTAAGTACAATTTTTATCTTTAAACAATGATCATAAATTGGATTGCAAATAATATATTCTTTGGATTCCGTTTCCATGAGGAAAACAGAAACCTTTATAGGATCAATTTGTTGTCCGGCTGTCTGTCTATCTATCAAGACCAGTTTTCACAGAGACGCGTGAAGATATTAAGTTGAAATTGACATCAAATACTTATGTCTGTGGTCCCTTGAAACTGTGAAAAACTCGGCTTCGATGTCAACGCTATCAAAAGGTAAGGCAATTAAAGCATGAATACATATACTAGGCACAAAGAATCATAAAAAATGGTAAGAAGCATTGTCTCACAGCTTAAATAAAGGGAAAAAAAACTATTAGTTGTTATAATACTTTTTGTTTGCAATTCAAAACTTATATTTTGGGCTTGTAAAATTTACTGTAACGTACATCGGTGTATTGGGGATTATTTTTAGAACTGCTAAGTTAAGTTTGTCTTTCCAAAAAGAGGAAATAATATTCGGGAATCGATTCCCGAGATGGATGTACTATCCATATATGTACAAGTTTATATAGAACACTTGGTGCACGAGCCAGACTCAGACTTGTCCGTTTTTTTTTTAATTCTAAGCAAAAACTAAAATAATATGTACAGGGTTCCTTTAAATATAAAGAGAATTTATCATTTTCAAAATGTTCTTGTTTTTGTATTTCAAATGGTTGATATTAACCACTTTTCATTATTCCATTACAGTCTCGTTCTATTGTGTAATATGTATTTATAAAAAAAAAAACTGTGTAAGTGTATTAATGTTAATTCATGCTATACCGTTGTAAAAGTTATGTTTACTTGTTTGTTTCTAATAGAAATGTGTAATATTGTAAAAAAGTAATTGAAAGGTAAAAATATGAAGAGAAAAACCGAAATCTTAGTTAGTAACTATAACAACAGTTAAATAGTCGACTTTATAAGCATATATATAATACTAACACCCCGCCCCGGCTTCGCACTAGTACAAATTATACACTTAAACCTTCCTCATGAATCACTCTGTCTATTGGTCAACACCGCATAAAAATCTGTTCAGTAGTTTTTCAGTTTATCACGAACTGACTCACAGACAGACAGACACGCGGTGGATAACTTTGTTTTATAATATGTAGTGATGAAAAATAAATCTCAGTACAAATAGATTTTCTATATTTACAATGTTATAGTTATAACAATAACTATTTCCTTCTCAAATGTAACAAGCTTTTAAACGGCTCTATTACGTAAAAAACATCACACTTCGAACATCATTACAAATTCGCACAAAACAATATTGCTACACTAAACAAACATTATAAAAGCCCATTTTGCAGACACCCTTCTCAGTTTACCGTATTGGATTATAGTCTATATGGCTCTCACGATAAGGTACAAAGTTGAATGGTGAATGGTTTAAGGGGTAGAGTACAAAAACGTTTATTAGCACGTTTGGTTGCCAGTCGAGCGTGACGGCGATAAGTGACGACCTATTGAGATGTTTTGGGGGCGAATGTAATGACTGCGCATTAGGAAGTGTTCAGAAAAGGAGTAAGGACCTTTTGTAATAGTTTATTTTTTATATAGTTTTTAGGTAGATTTTTTATGTGATATGAAATTCTCAAACGACCTCATATCACTAATTATGGTAATACTAGTATCCCGCCCTGGTTTCGCACGGGTACAAATTATACACCTAAACCTTCCTCATGAATCACTCTGTCTACTAGTGAAAACCGCATGAAAACCCGTTCAGTACTTTTTCAGTTTATCGCAAACAGACAGACAGACGCGGCTTTGTTTTATAATATCTAGTGATTACTACCATTGTCGATGATGTTTTATAAAGACTATCGAAAATTTTATATTCTGTGTTCCAATTAAAGTACCTATGCCTATGTGCTTGTCAAATTTAGGCTTTAAAATATGTTCATTTCTTTGGTTTCAATTAATAATGGAGGTACCCTAATATTGTAGATATAGTAAAGACAAGTAGTCATAAAGTTGTACGAACCTGCCCAGTATTGTTGTAAAGTTTTTGACACTGATCAACTTAGTAAAGATTTTTTTTTTTATAAATAATACTAGCAACGTGGGCCACACACTACTAGTATTCTTGTTAACCCCTCTAGCTAAGCTAAATGCTTGTGTTAGGAGTGGGTTCACGCCGGTAGTACACTGGGTGGGGTTAAAACCCGCAACCACTTGATTGCAAGTCCAACGCCTTAGCCATTATTAGCTACTGCCGCTTCTTTTTATTGCGCCTTGCTTAAACAGATAAAATATCGTAACAACCTCTACCAATCTTATCTGAGCGTGCTTAGAGTCGATAGACTCTACGCTAACGCCGCTTATTTTAAGTATTAGAAATTGATAAATTTCTAATACATAAAATAAGCGGCGGTAGCGTAATGGCTAAGGCGTCGGACTTGCGATCAAGTGGGTGCACTACCGGCGTGAACCCACTCCTAACACAAGCAATTAGCTTAGCTGGAAGGGTTAACAAGAATACTAGTAATGTGTGACCCACGTTACTAGTGTTCTATAAAAAAAAAAGTAGATAACAATATCGTAGGACATATTCTAGAACACGGAAAAACGTATAGGCATTTTTTTTTTGTAAGTTCATACATATTAAATATAGAAAAACCCAGACAAATGCAAATAGCTGAGCGGGAATCTTCTCCGCGACCTATGTTGTTACGCTCTACCACAGCGCCTTATTTTCATGGTTTGGTCAGTGCGTCAATCTGGATGACAAAAGACTCTGTCCCTATTCAATCACTCAATCAATCAGCCTATTGCAGTCCACTGCTGGACATAGGCCTCTCCCAACGTGCGCCACAGCACCTGGTTCTTCGCCTTCCGCATCCAATCTATCAATTTTATATCACTATTAGTGAAAAAGTTGGCAAAATGTGGATGTAATACCTACACTTCTGCCTACTTTTTCGAGAATATATATTCCTGAATGTATATAAAGGCTGTTACAGAAAGGTGTAGTTGATTTAGCTTAAAAATATGAAATTGGAAAAAAAAAATCGGATTTTTTTTTTCCCCTACCCATATTCCTACATATAGTATTTACGATGAACTCTGGCACCCAGAATAAGATTTAACTTTTGCTTGGGTAAAAGTGTCCTCGCGTACACTATAAACATATTGATGAACACAGTGTTAATTAAGAAACATAAAAGAATATACAAACAAAAAACCAATTGAATTGTAAACTATCATTTAGTTGCTAACATTTCATAATAGTGCTGTGTAATGAAATGTTAAATATAACACTGAATAATATAACACACATATAATATAACACTGAATGTGTTATATACACTTTAGATATAGGTAATGCTGTCATTACCTATATGTAAAGTGTACATACATTTAAGGTTAAAATTTAATTATTAAGTTATATATACAACACAAGAAAACTAAGGCTGACCAGAGACTAAATTAAAACTAAATAATACTAAACTATATTTTACTAGACTAAATATTGTTTTTTAAATGTTGCTATTTATTATTAATTATTCTCTTTATTTACTTAATATACATATAAATTACATTTTTTAAATACATTTACTATAAAAAAAAACAAATATATTTAAAAATATAAAAAATAGTGTCCCACCGGTATCGGGTACAGGGACCAAGCTACCAGTGGTTAGGGTTCCAGAGATAGAAACCTCCTTACTATGCGTGCCGTATCAAGGAGGAGTTATTATTTATTATTATTATTTATTTTTTTATTTTTTTTTTTTGAAAGACTACTAATAATTATTATTATTACTAATTTTTATTATTGTTACTACTATACGACTCAAACATATGATCACACCTTTCTGTAACAGCCTGTATAAAAAAATATCCCTTTTTCTCCTTAAATGCTGGCCACCCTACTCATTTCGATCAAAGCAGAGAATTCGATTACCATCACTTTACTATTGTTGTCTATTTGGCGCTTAATGCACTCCGGTATTGTTGTTAATCATCCAGCAACAACAGACCCCTCATTTCTAACCACTTCAAATGCAACAAATAGCAATATAAAATGGCCTTAAAGCTCTGACGGGTCAATTGAAAACTACCAAATTTACTTGAGCTGTACGTGCAAATTGGATGTACGGTTCTAGGGGTCGTTTAAAGCTGGTCGTGGGTAGAAAAGAAGTGTTTATGTGTGACTGACTTTATAAAGAAGAATAAAAGTAATTTGAGATAAGATAAGATTGTTACATTTTTTTTTATTGTAAAGAGTTGCTTTAATAGGTTTGTGCTCGTTGAGAAATCACTGTGTTTAAAATTGTAACAGCATTTTCATATAATGGGGGTAGTAATATACAGGGTGTATTTTAACTCTTGTAATTCATTTCCATTCATCCATTGCTGATACCTATTGTTTTTCCACCAACATGGGAGTTTAAGATAAAAAAAAAAAACGTATATTTGGAACTAAAAAACCAATACAATACTAAAACAAAATGGAAACGATGATAGCTGCAAAAGTATAAACTGATGCACAGCTACCAACCAAAAGTTTAAGATTGTGAACTATCCTGGTTTTATTAGGTTTTACATTGGCCAAACACTCATGGTATTTTTTAATGTTGCAAGCACGAATAGGCTACGAAACGGGAAACTGAATAGTTGTTCGCAACCTTACTGGTTAATACTATTTGTATTATATAGTTTTTGTGTTCCCCCAAGGTAGGACACAAGAAATTTTAAAAAAATGTGGTGAAGGGGAACTGCTAATACATCGTTGTAATTTTGATGGTTATATTAATGAGCAGTTCCATTTGGATGAAGGTAGGGTTGAGAAGGTGTAAGTAACACCGAACACCGCTCTCGTAGCAAATTATTGAATTTCACTTCAAATACGGTTTAATTTTTTATTCTGTATGTCTTTAATAATAATAATAATAACTTGACACATCTCACACACAGCCGTTTGATCCCAAACTAGGCATTCTCATTAACATAATTCTGCTGGTTCACTTACTTATACGGCTCTAAGATTTGACAACATTTTTTTTATCACAGTGACATGGTCTTACTATTACATAAAGTCCTTGATTTAATTTGTGGGTATACCTTAGGCCCTGGCATTAAGCCTCAATCACGGAAAACTGTGTGGTTTTAGTTGGCTAGAGTCCAATATAATAATAATAATAACTCCACACATCTCACACACGGCCGTCTGATCCCAAACTAGGCAAAGCTATGGTAACCAGACTGCAGATAAACATACTTATATATTTCTAAGTACATACATATTATAGGTAAAATACACCCAGACAGAACAAATGATCATGCTCATCACACAATTATTTGTTCTGGGTGGGAATCGAACCCACGAGCTCTGGCTCAGCAGTTAGGGTCACTAACCACTAGACCAACAGGCCAGTCTTTACCTGTACAATATAAAAAAATAAAGTTTATTTCAAGTGAAAAAGGAGAAAAAATAACAAAAGAAGAATATATAATATATAACTAATATTATAAACGTGAAAGTTTGTGAAGATGGATGTTTCTTACTCTTTCACGCAAAAACTACTGATCCGATTGCGATGAAACTGGGTATGTAGATAGTGGGAGACCTAGATTAACACATACGCTACTTTTTATCCCGATATTCAAACGATACCGGGACTTACGAGGGTGAAACCGCGGGGCGCAGCTAGTTATATCTAATTTATAAGTAGGTATGTAATTAAAATGATTGAAGTGGCGAGATAATAATGGAATGAAGGACGGACAAGTACCTATAGTAGGTACTTCTTATTTACCTAAGTCCATATTTATTATACATGTTTACAGCCGTTTTTAGTGATGTATTGTTTGTCAAACACAGCAATTAGTGGAGGCAGTCGTCCGTTAATAGTGGACGTTTCAATTAAGACCCTTTTTGTTGAACTCATCCAAGGCAATATATGTGCATATAATTAGTGTATAAACCAAAGCCCTCAGAAAGGTGTTGAAAAATCCACCGGCTTGTTCTTGAAACTCGATTTTGTTTTAAATTCGAAATCGTTTTGATCCTAATTCGGTGTCAAGATTCAAATCGAATCGAAAACTAATAGATATGATTTGTTTATTTTGCTTAGTATTTTTTCTCATTAACTTTATTATGCTGGTTCACTTACTTATACGGCTCTATGGTATCACAACACCTTTTATATCACAGTGACATAGAAGTCCTTGATTTCCTTTGTGGGTAAAGAAAGAGAAAGAAAGAAAGAGAAACATTTATTCTGGCATTCACAGGACCGCACACAATTATTACAATAAAAATAAAAAGAAATAAAACTGTAAAAAACTATTGCCCTGTGTAACGCCAGAAAAGGCGGGGGAGTAGGGCAACAACGCAAGCATTTCTTCACGCAGGTTTTCTGTGAGAGGCCGTATCAATCCGGTTGAGCCGGCCCATACGTGCCGAAGCATGCCTCTCCCACGACAAAAGAATGAAATACATTTCCAGAAAGGTACTGCAGACTGTAGAGAGGATGTTTTGGCTGATAACGGCAGTGAAAATCCTATAGAAAGTGATGAATTTACCCAAGATTTAAAAAAAAACCTAACCTGTCTGCAAAGTATACCAATAGTGTGGAATGTTAGTAGGTAATACTACGTCATATGGAGTTAGCGAGACGCCGTCTGGGACGGAAGCGGCCGGTAATTCGCTTAAACTCGCGCCGCGTATCGACACCTCGTTCGCTCCATACAAACTACATCTATGAATAATCCGATTAAACACTTATCTCGGGGATGTACAGTGCATTAAGCGGGTACATATTGATTTTCGAGGACCTTAAGGACTTTATAATGTAGAGAAGCTTTCGGTCGGTGTCCAGTAAGAACCCTTATACGCCTCTATCGTTTATTTTATATGTGTTAATTTTATTGGAATTGTGATGTATTTTTAACACCTATTAACATTTTTTTTTTTTAGAACAATTCCATGTAACACCCCAGCTCTCTCTAATTCCCCAACAACTCCTTCCAACTCCCCAACAACTACAAACATTTTTGTGTCCATTCAAGAAATTTGTTTTATCTATGGTAAACCAATGCAAAAGTATGGACTTTGTCTGAGAATAAATAATTATTATTATAGATACATAATTATTCTTTGTTTTTCCTTGTAACCAAATAATTGGGGTAAAAGTATTGTACTGTGCATTTCTCTTATAAATAAAAAAAATAGTTAAAAATAATCTCTATGTCATTTTATGACAAGCTATTAAATTCAGCTTTATTAGAAAATCAAGTGCCATCTTAGTTTGCACACACTACATTTCGCATATATGTATATTAAGAAACATATCAATGCATAATACGTTTTATTAGAAACCACTTAGTTTCAAAATACTTTGTACAAAATCAGAGACATAGGAAAGCAATTAATAAGTACCCAGTTTAAATAGACCTCTGAATTTGTGAGCGAATTTCAAAATGTTATAGGTTTCGTTCATCGTTGATGATGGGGAGGGTCATCTAGACTGGTTGCCATCAATCGTCTGACATATGTTCACCAAGGTAAGGGGCTTGAGTAGCATAAGCCCCTTGGGCTCATTATTGCCCTTTACCCTTCCCTATAGGGCCCTTCATTCAATGTTTGCAGTGTTCGATTTATTATAGAAATGGTTCGTTTATTGGATTTTCCATTCGTTCAATGGTATTTATTCCCATAAGGTTTTTGTGATGTTTGTGTTACTATCGATTAATGGCTGGCATAGTCTATAAATAGTGGCAAAAATCATATGGCCCGTTTGATAAGTAGGGCACAGTGGATTTCTGCTATAATTTTTCGATAAATATAAGGCGTTATACGTAATTTTATCATTATTATTGTAGGCTTTAGGAACTTTAGGACCAAAATTTGGTTTCATTACGTATTTAATAAAAAATCATAGAATTGAAAGTCGTTCATCAAAATAGAGTACTTGCCTTTGACCTGTACAATGAAGTTTTACAAGAAGCGAGGTATCACAGCACAAGATAAGGCAACAATACGAAAATTTGTCATTGAATCCCAATAATTTGCTAATAATAGCTTATGTTGACAGTTATTTGGCACATCCTTAAAGCCTATATATAAAGCCTTGTTTAGTACGGCACCCATCACTAGGCGTAGACCGGTTAGTTAGTTTAGTTCTTGTTTAGTTAGTAGTAGTGAGGTTAGTTTAGTTCGTTTTTTATGGGATATTGGGCAACGCGTAGACAGGTCACCTGGTCAGTGACTACCACCGCCCATGGACTGCAGGTGTCCAACAGTCACAATTGCGTTGCCAGCCTTTATGGTGGAGGGGAAAAGAAGCAGGGCGGTTAGAGCCTCCAGTAAATGAAATAATATCTTGACTTACTTGAACTCGAACTTCGGGTAGGTTCACTTTCATGGCGAGTTCTTCCCTTGAATACACGTCAGGGTAGTGTGACTTCTCAAACGCTCTCTCCAGCTCATGTAGTTGGTAAGTAGTGAAGGTTGTACGGTTTCTTCTGTGTTTCTTCTTGTTGTCAGCAGCGGATCCTGGCCGGGGAGTGTCGTCATCACTTCCAGGTGGTGATTTGTCGTCGGTTGGGGTCCGTTGGCTGTATCCGTCGTTGCTATTACAGGAGCCCTCGCCTGGAATGAGAGAGGATTATTTCATGAATTAGAAGATTTTCCAGTCAGGGGTATTTTCCAGTAGGGGTTATTTTAAAGTCAGAGGTATTTTTACACGCTTTATATTAGCTTCACTTGTATGTTTATTTGTATGTTTGTTTGTAACCGACTCCTTAGGGCGCGATTTTGACACACTTTAAACGGCCAGATTTCATTCAAATTTTGCACACCTGTCAAAGACCAATGACAATGCAATAATTCGAATAAAAAGAATAAAAAATAAATATTAGTTTAAAAGAAACTAAAAAAACACGATTTTATAGAAAATCCAACTAAAAAATAGAAATCAAATTGTAATAAATTAGGATTAAGAATAGTGTAAATAAGAAATAAATGTATATTACTGGAAAAGCAGGGGGTGCATGCGTAGTGTCAATAGTTAGAAACATTTTATTGACACTATATGCACCCCACGCTTTTTTCTTATTTACACTATTAAATATATATATAACTATAACTATAATCCTAATTTATTAAAATTTATTTTATATTTTTTAGTTGGATTTTCTATAAAAGCGTGTTTTTTTAGTTTTTGAACTATTATTTATTTTCTTTAATTTATGATTATTCGAGCAAAGCTTCATACAAACTCTAGTTTTTTTGTCTTATTTCTCTACTAGCTGTGCGTGGAATAGTGTATTTATATCGAATCAACAGCCTAAAAATAAGTTTCAAGCTTCTAACTCTAAATATGAAGATACTTCAATACAACTTTTCATCCCCACCTTTCGACCCCTTATACCCCTTTTTTCGCATTAAAAAGTAGCCTATGTGTTTCAGGCTCTAGACGATCTGCGTACCAAATTTCATTTAAATCGGTTCAGTAGTTTTGTCGTGAAAGAGCGACAGACAGATAGACAGACAGAGTTACTTTCGCATTTATAATATTAGTAAGGATTAGAGTCTTATACTTTTATTGAAGTGTGGAAACCCCCACTAGGGGCGTACGAGCGGTGAGGCGGTACGTAGGCATTTAACCATTTAAAATTCCAAGCGGTTCTGTCACAGAGTCTTATTGCTGGGGTCTCGTGTAAACTAGAAATGAAATCTCTGAAAACCCCAGCTAACTTACAATAATAGTGTAGTAGCCGTGTCCGCATTTTAATCTGCGTTTATGCTCACTGCCGCAGCTATTGGTCGTAGCATGATGTTATATAGCCGATACCTTCTAGGCCTTCCTTAATGAATGGGCTATCTAACACTAAAAGAAATTTTCAATTCAACAAAAAAAAAAAATCTTGAGCTTTAGAATATTTGTATAGATGTACGTAGTACGTATTATTCAATGGTGACTTTCCTCCCTAAAATGTAAAAGTATAACTAACAAGGAAATGACTCCCATATTTCACTATAAACAAACAACACATTACGTGCATTTAAAATGTAATCAACTATCTTACAGCACGGTAAGTGATACGATCTAAAAAGCATTCTATTCCTACCACGTTAGGGTACCATATATCAGTGCGTATCGGACCATCAGTAAATCAGGGTTCCTAACACCACAATTATGAACATGAATACCTTGTCAGTGAAATTTGATTTATCGAAATGTCGGGAAGTTTACCATTTCACCCTAGTGGTGGAAGAGGTTTAGGATTTTCTCGGTGCTAAAATTATGATATATGTTTTTTTACTACCAAGTAATTAGTTGTTAATTATTTGTGTCTTGTTACAGGTAGTTAGTTGAAAATAAGATTCCATAAACATAAAAAAAATAATATAAACGTAAAAAAAAATAATCATAACTATAACTCGTTATAATAAATAGTACATAGCTTTTATTTTTCTGTAAGACTATTATTTTGCACAGAACCCTTATTCTTTTTCCAAAATAAAAGTAACCTAAGTTACTGCTTATAACATCAGCTATCTGCGAGTGAAAGTCCCGTGATTTTTTTTAAATTTGTAATAGATATTGTTTAAAATTTTAGCTTTCTGCACTTCTACACATAAAACTTGAAGTATTCCAATTCACGTTCCTGCGTACAAAGGATTTTCTTCACGTAAACATATACATATGAATATATTTTTGTTGCTGCCTTACGTCGACCAAAGGATAACCGTAATTATATCCCTGTGTTAGAACACTGTGTAGATTTGTCGAATCGAGTCTTACATAACCACTTCTTTCTTGAGATGGTAACCGGAGAGGTACCTACACGCAAAAATTAATATATTTTATTGCCAATTTGCCTTCAAACAGCCGTTTATCCAATAGTGGAGATAGTGCGGTAGTTAGTTGTCAAGTTAAATCAGTTATTCTTTATTAAAAACATAACGGTACGTTCTGTAAAACTTCTATGAAATAAAAACTTGTGACTACATACGTCTATTTCCGTAAATCATACACTTTCAATATTCGGTTTAAGTATTGAAAAAAAATAACATACTTGGAAATACAAACTGAGAACTTTATATTAACCATAGTCGATTAGTTGACTATGCTCAAAATAAATAATTGAATTGCCCTTACGTTACGTTATAAAATGTAGATATATAAAGAAAAACCTTTACATAAATTTTGTACTCATCATTTAATAAATATATCTACTATCCATTACGTTGCCGAACAGAGAAAGTTGCTAAAATATTCACCCGTGTATAACGTGATGAAAATTGAGTTCCACTTCGGAAACTAGAGGGGTAATTGTTTGCGGAAACTCGCCGTTTATCAGTTCCATTATTTTGTCGGCGGTGAGTGATCGAGTGGGCCGCGGTGCGAGGCCGAATGTACGGTGAAAAGACTCATAGTGTTTTAGAACCTTTATGGCGTTTAAGTATTTTTTGGTAATGTTTATAATGATGCATGGTGTAGCAGATTTCTGTGTAGTGGATTACCTCTTTTACAATAAATATATTTTACATTTTCTCTTTAATATGATAGGTAATAATTTTCTGAGCATGCATTGAAATTCGTACTGTCTCTTGTATTTTAGTAAAAATTTTAAAAATCGAACTGCGTTAAAAATGTTAACTGATAAACATAAATCGTATACATTTTTGTAATCACCTTTTATAGGTTTAGAAGAAAAAATCCTACTTACATTTCGCCAAAAACCTCCATTTTGATTTTTAATATTCCCAGTGGCACTCGGGCAATAAAGACGAATCTAATGACTATTATTCATCAAAATCGTTTCAGTCATTTAGATAGTAGTTACGAAGGCACATATCTATGTTCCCTGACAGTCTCTGACATACATAAGATACAGGTCAAACAGATAACCCAAAAATATAACTTTTTTATTTTTTTTAGAAAGCCTTAAGTCAAAAATAAACAATTATAACAAGTCTACAATATGAACACGACTACTGAATCCTTCAGACTCATTTAGATAAAGGATAGCGCCACAAATGCTTGATACGTCATCTGTCAGTTGTAAAAACGATTAAGAAATCAAAAGTGAACAAGACAGCCAACAAAACATCTCCATACACGTCGCAGTAGATTGAGCGATCAAAAGTCACAACAGTTACGACCTCTCGCTCACTCCTACAGCGAGTGAACGAGAAGGAATTATGTCACATTTAGATTACCTCAGTAGATTACAGGGAGTATACAAAACAAATAAAAATATTGTGGCCAACGCATTAAGACATTTTACACTTATCGCGATACAATCTGGTGTCCATTTTTTTTTTCTTTTTCGTAATAATTATCGATAATCTGGCAACACTCGCGAGCATTATCGTCTATAATGGCTTGTCTCGTTGTTTTTTTCGTGTAGCAACCCTAATCACGTGTCAGATTTGCCGTGTTCATACGTATTAAAGCTCTTCGGGTTTAATGATTTTTTCCAAATGGATTCATTATTGAATTATTTGGTTTTAGAGATCCGTCGATTTAATAAGCGATTAATGGGCATAAAGTAAAAGTCAATCAGTATTGACGGCGGTTTGATTTTATTTAAAGTAATAGTATTATAATTATGTAACAAGTAAAGATTTGTGTGCCAATGTCGTATTATGATTGTATAGTTCTACCAGAGTCGCAGGTACAGCAATTAATTTTACCTCTAGACTAGATTTTTTAACTCTAGAGTCAAGAAATCTAGAGTAGGAATAGATAGCACACCTTCCTGTTCTACACATTCTATCTCTATGAACACGATTTGTTATCTTTCTCTGGACGGCTTGGTATGGTACTTAGTAGCTTATAGCAAGTTTTAAGTAGCTCAGAGAAAATGTAGGGTATGTAATTACTTGATAATAGCATCCCTTTACAAATTCTTGTACTTTAATAGTTACACCATAGGTACAACTAACGTTGAAGCCGCTCGATAAAGTACCTTTTTTCTTGTGGAAACCCCCCCGGGTCATCACCTCACCGGAGCTAACTGTGAAGTGGTATGTCGGAATCGAACCGACAAAAAACCACACCGAGTTCCGTCACAGGTGCAAGGGACCCGGTTATACCCTAAGAAGGAAGCCTCCGGGAACCCCTGCAGACCTTGACCGCCTATTGAGCAACACCGTTGTGTACGGGTGGCCTTGCCCCCCTACGGTTTAGAGAAGCGCTCGTGGAACACGTTGCGCCGCCGTCACAGGCCTGCTTCTGCTAAGTTAACGGACGGATGGAGGCCCGAGATCGTTCTGCGTCCTTAGAGTACCTACTGGGAAGCCAAATTGACAACATAATATTTAAAGACAACGACACACTGGCAGTTCTGGTTTCCAAACAATATAATAAATGTGTAAGTACGTGAATATATTTCTTATTCAGTCACGCCTAAACCGATGAACACATTTGCATGAAATTTGAATATATTGTATAATCAATCATTCATTACACGTGATGCAATTTGTTATTTTAAGATTTGATTGATTACAAATATACACTAAATACATATTTGTGACAAACAGGAAACGCGAATTACGGTACTCTATGGACGGTATTCAATCAATTACAAATTAATTACCAATCAATTTACAGTTGTGTTGACTGATGCAATTTTAAATGTTAAATGTAAAAATTTATGTTTGTTTGTTCGTATTTTATTTACTACTACTACTATGTAAGTATGTAAGTGATACCACGGCCTCATAGAAAACTGGCAGTGAAGCAATGCTTGCACTGCTTTTCGTGAAATTCATGAAATTTTGCATGCCAGGGATACAGTAACTGACATAATAATCTTTCATTAAAAAAAAATGTCGGTGAATGAAAAAAATACTTTTATTTAATAACACCTTTTGTTGCTAAGTATAACTAATAACAACTAACTAGTGATCTACCAAGGATCAAAGATAGAGAGTAAAAATAAAATTATAAAAATATATATATATACACATAATAATAATGTATTGTTATTAATTAGGTGTAATTATTATATTATGTAGTTAGTTTTATAATATAAATATTTAAGTAGGTGTGTGTGTGTGTAGTGTTATAATGAGTGACTAGGTGTTATTGTATTACTTTTCCTTATCTTTACTTGCATCAGGTAAAGCCTAATATTCCAAACCCAATTTTCCTATAGCTTTACCAAAAGTAAAAGGTTGTAAGTGCAAACTTTTTTTTGTTTTAAATATAGTCCTGGAACGTCCAAGAGTAGAGTGAATTGGTTTCTCTACCGGCTCTACTCTCTCTGGCGTGTACCATCTTCGTCTTCGTCTTCATGGAAAACAAACGCCTATTCCAACTAAATAAAGGTTTTTTTTGTATGATTCTATTTACTAGCTGTATATTTAAGCTGGATACTGACTTCAGTTATCATACATTTTCCAATCTTTTATAAAACTATAAAAATACATAAATTAATAGTAAAAAACATTTTTAAAGACAAGCTTTTATAAAATGTTTTTTTTGCTATTAATTTATGTTTTATTATATTCATTTATTTATTTTCAACCAAAATAAACGTGTATGCAAAGTTGCAGAATAATCGGTTTAGGATAACTGCTTCAATATTTAGTTGCAAGATTTGACCAAATCTAGCTTTCCATCAGTTGGTTTAAAATCATTCTAAGGTGCCATTATAGAAAAAAGAAAAAAGCATACATACAAACATAGCAAGTTAAGAATAAATGTACTGAACCAATAATGTATCACAATATTGTTTAATTTCAGTCGTTAATTGGTATTGATTAAGTCCATTTTGTTTTTGCCGTAACTCTGCAGACATCTTTCTGATTGTCAGTTTAATAATAATAGGTACTTAAGGTAATTATGAGTCGCCGTTTCATTTGATGCCTTTAATCAACCATTGTTATTATAATGTAAAAGCTACCAAAGGTTACTAACATGAGAATCCATGGAATAAGAACAAAGAAATTATACACCTAAATCTTAATCATGAATCACTCTGTCTATTGGTGAAAACCGCATGAAAATCCGTTTAGACAGACGGACAGACGCAGCGGGGGACTTTGTTTTAATAAAATGTAGTGATTTGTATGTATTTAGTATAATATAAATATGTTTATCAGCAGTGTGGTTACCATAGTACAGGCTCTGCCTAGTTTAGGAGCAGACGGCCGTGTGTGAGGTGTCTTAAGTTATTATTATTATTAAAAAAAAAATAGTATCTTTTTTATTATATTACTTATTGTAATGTTGATATCGTTGAAATAAAATTTATTTTAATAGTTATAAGCCTTTAAAGATCAGCATTTCAATACTAATTTAAGACAATTTCACATATGAAAAAGATATGTGATATTACGCGTCTGTCTGTCTGTCTAAACGGATTTTCCTGCGGTTTTCACCAATAGACAGAGTGATTCATGAAGAAGATTTAGGTGTATAATTTGTTAACGTTTTGCGTAAGTTGGTTAAAATATGATGATGATTATTGAAGTCTCTACTACCCGTACTAAGCAGGGGTGGGTTGCTAGTTGTAGATAAATTACACCCAGACATGGAACAAATGATCGTGCTCATCACACAATTATTTGTGCTGGGTAGGAATCCAACCCACAACCTCTGGCTCGGCAGTCAGATCCCTTACCACTCGACCGACAAGCGTACCACTATCCAATCGCCATCATCCTCCAAAGTTTTTATTCACATAATATCGACTAGCACCTTAATAACTACCTATAAACACACACGGATACTAAAATACAATTTTTTACATAGAAACACACCCACACACTAACAAGTTTAGTTACCAATTGCAGGCTTCATCACGACCGCTCAATTGCCAACTGGATTGTGTGGCTTACAATCGATTTGCAATCGCTATTACGAGCCAATATTCGATTATGTCCCCCTATGGAACTGACCGCAGCGCTAAACGATCATTCGATCACTGTTAATGGGTAGGTATGGGCGTATATCAATGTTTGTATCGATATAATGCACCGTAATGATGTTTTTAGAGTTCCGTACCTCGAAAGAAAAAACGGAACCCTTATAGGATCACTTTGTTGTCCGTCCGTCCGTCTGTATGTCTGTCAAGACCCTTTTTCACAAGAACACGTGGAGGTATCAAGTTGAAATTTATATTAAATACTCAGGTCTACTGTCCGTTAGAGCTGTGAAAAAATCAAACTTCTAAGCCAACGCAATCAAAAGATACAGCCGTTTATGCCGCAAATTTTCGAAACTCGCAAGGGAATCAAAACCTACAGGGTACTTCCCGTGAACTTAGAATCTTGAAATTTGGTACGAAGCAACGTCTTATAGCACAGATAAAGGAAAATTGTAAAAACGGTAAATTCTTGGGTCCCGACCCGTCCACCCCCTCGGCTTTCCCACTGGTGGGTGGAGTGGTAATTCATGATTACCCATCCATTTAGTGACATCATATAATAAAAATATTTTACGGTACCCTCGGTGCGCGAATTCGACTCGCACTTGGCCGGTTTTTTTTATTAATTTAAGATTTTTATAAACCAGCATTTCTAAAATAACCCTAGTGTTTTTAAACATTGGTATCAGGTTTAGTAAATCCCTTTCATAAGCAATTCTAAATTAATAGACTTAGCGGATGGCGCAATGGTTTAAGTGGTCGTCTCGCCACTACACCGCGCCGAATGCTGTGGGTTCATATCCCACACGGGATAAACATTTGTGTTATCCATAAATAGTTGTCCCGAGTTTGGGTGTTCTTTGTGTGCGTTGTTTACATGTTTGTAAAGCCCCCCGCAACACAAGAATATTCCTAATGCGGGAGTGGTTTTCTAAAAAACAGAGAGCGAAAGAGAAAGAGAAAGAGAAAAAGAAAGAGAAGGAGAAGGAGAAAGAGAAGGACAAGAAGAAGGAGAAGGAGGAGGAGAAGGAGAAAGAAAAAGAGAAAGAGAAATCGACAATCATAGATTTTTATTATCTTAGCTTTTGTGATAATGGTGGCTGTCAGTATGTTCTATGCCCTTGCTACTTAAATAAATATCGTATAAGAACACGGGCGTTACACTCACAGGAACTTACTAAAACTATAATATTGTGATGATGTGTTGTTGGTAATAGTAAAAATTATTCTTGAGTCAAACTTAAAAAGTAAAAAATCACTCTCTAATGGCGAACCGAATGAAACAGTAAATAATAATTCCACTATTAAACTTCTGACTCCATCATTAGATTAGCTCCAAGATGCCAAATTATAATATTTTCATTCAAACTACATATTCACCGTTACACACATAAACACAGTTTCATTTCGGTAGGACAACTACAAGTAATTAGATTTGTTAACACAATTTTTGAAGTGAAAACTTCTTTAGGCACGTTTGTGCACTTTTGCTATTTACCGTAACTCGTTACCGTCACGCTGATAATACATATATAGATCTACTAGAGGGCGCTAATCTAAACATTCAGTTCTGTCAGCTCCTTATTAGTTAATCTTTAAAAATATTATTAGTTCAATAAAGTACTTATTGTGTGCGCCATTCACATGGTAAAATAAACAAAAACATGATTGTAATTAAGGTGAAAAATTATAACGCCTATAGTGCTCAATAGCGAAAACCTTTATTCAAAATTTCGTCCGAACGTACGTCAGTTTGATGGATGTCACTAGTAGATGGCGCACTTTGCTTTTACTTCTGACGTGCAGTCCTACGACTGACAGGTTTTTTTAAAGCTTATGTAACTCGGGACTTAATCGCGATAATATTTACACAGTATAATACGTTTTTGGTTACCCGACGTTTCGATCGAAATGCACTGATCAAGCGATCGTGATCACGGGTTGACTGAATAGCTACTACATAGCTAGATAGTTACAACTGAAGCTCATAAAGGCGTGCTAAAAAAAACCGGGCCCGCAGCAGGCCCGCAGAGGTAGATTTCATGTTTTATAATTTTTTTGAAAATCTGCCCCCTTTTGCCCTTTGGGAGAACTTAACCGTTATATAATTGCGACCTCTATCGTGCCGGTAAAATTGAGGTACATACTTATATACATATATATATATATAAACTTTTTAACTGGCGGTTGCTTTGGGGTCTGGGGATCATAACTAGGCCTCCTGTGAAGAATTTTTTTAAAAACTCGACAACTGGTACAAACCAATAGGTAGACTTTTCTTTGAAATCTACCTAAAACCAAAATAACATATTAACGAAATGGACACTTGTATGCTTGAAGAGGAAGGAATAAAAAATCTTTGTCAATGTTACCTATAACCTATTCTTCTTTATCTCCCTCTTTCTCTTCTTGTTTTGACTATGTTGTTAGGCGTTTTGAACACAAAGAACATTAGTAACATATGTACAATGATAATTTTTTTCTTTCCCTCCCTCAATGACGAGGTTGAGGTGCTATTTTCAATTCTAGGGCTATGTCATAAAAAATGTGCTATAAAGATATATGTGTCCAGTATATATTTAGCACCTGTCATGGTACAAAAGTGTATACAATTACAGTTCAAGGTATACTGGTCAAATAAAGACATTCAAAATGGTCAAAATTCAACGGCCAGGCGATCTCTAATGTTTAATTATAAAAACTCTTCTAACAAAAAAATCCGACCAAGTGTGAGTCGGACTCGCGCATAAAGGGTTCCGCACTATCGTACCAGATTTAATACCATGTAGAGTAGGGGAGCCCCCTTTAATTTTAATTTATTTTTATTATTTATTGTTATAGCGGCAACAGAAATACACATTCTGTGAAATTTTCAACTGTCTACCTATTACGGTTCATGAGATACAGCTTGATGACAGACAGACAGACGGATAGCGGAGGCTTAGTTATAGGGTGCCGTTTGTTACGCTTCGGGTACGGAACTCTAAAAACGAAAGATCTATCTTCACATTACTTAGCTGATAATTTTTTTGACTCGATTCACCAAACATAATCCATTCGTCGGAGCACAAAAGAATGTAATACCTATATAAAATGCCTTGAGACTTATAAGAGAGCTAACAACCCTATATTTGCCTTTGTTGTAACACACCAAATTACTCAAAAATGTTATCACAAACTTACAAGTACCTAAAATTCCAAGTTAAGCGCACGCCACCACCAGATCCATCCGATAAGGCCTTAACTCGATTAACTAATTATTAATTTCACACAAATTATAACGACCACGTCGTGACCCCATTTTGTTTTAAAAGAAATTATGTTTGCGTATAACATTTTCTTGGAATCGAATGTCGGGTGACCTTAGAAAGATAAGCTTACTAAATAAAACCGGTCAAGTGCGAGCAGGACTCGCGCATTAAGGGTTCTGCACCCTCTTACAAGATTGAATACTATGTAGGCACTTTTTAATTAATTTTTATTATTTGTTGTTATAGCGGTAACAAAAATACACATTATGTGAAAATTTCTACTGTCTACCTATAACGGATCATGAGATACAACCCGCTGACAGAAACACGGACAGACAGCGGAGGCTTAGTAACAGGGTTCCTTCGGATACGGAACCCTAAAAAGCTAGCACGGAAAGCGAATAGAAGTTACTAAACTATGACGTTTTCCCGTTTATCTGTCTCTGATCTTGGTATTCCATCAACAAATAAATAAAAAAATCACACACCGTGTTGTCTTGTGTTTTCTGAATAAAGTGGTTCCTTTAGTAAGTATTTTTTTAGTTCAAAATAGTTTACATTGGACAAAGGCTCATAGAGGCGACTGGTGACTCCCGATCCGGATCGTTCCTGGTGCCGAAGCTGGCCATTGCAATCCAGCGTGGAAACGCGGCGAGTGTGATGGGCACTTTTGTGCCGGGAACGGTCAGGGCGGGTTTTTTGATTAGTTTAGTTAAGTTTATTGTAATTTAGACATTTATTAATAAATAAAAAATGAAATACTTGCAAATTTAGCAACGACTTAACTAATTACACAACTATCTAGTTATTACGTAATGTATTGCACTGTACAAGCGAATGTTATCGGTACTGTCAACAATAAAATACTTACTGTGTGTGTTCAAAATATATTTAAAATTTTAAAAATATTGTTGTGATATTTCGTGATTTTTTTCAAACCAACTCCCCTCCCCCCCTTTCGAGTCTCACGTGATTAATGGGCAATCCCTATAGTATAATGAAAAAACTGTTTATAACACACTCTTATTAGCTTGAAGTATATGTATGTATGTTTCTAGTTTCCAAGTTATTTTCACCAACTTAAAATCATTTGATTCGAATCTAAATCATCATTAAAAAAAAAAAATCATTGTCATCAATAAAAAAAAAAAAATTAATGATCTCGTGTTGGGTATCAAATGAAAGGGTACATCTGATACCCAACCCGGCATCATTAAAAAAAAATTAGTTCATGACTTTATAACCTTAAGAGGGCGCCACATTCAATTTCATCCATATTTAATAAAATATATATATATATATATATATGACGTCACATAGCCTATATCTAGGCAACCAGTGGACGATATAGACACTTTTAACAATACCTCATTTGGGACTTTATTAGCACATTTAAAATTGATATGTATATTTTTGGCTTTTGTTCGCGGTTTTCCTTGCCTGCACCCCTGCAACATAGGTATGCCCTGAACAAGAAAAAATATAAAGCGGTTCTACAAATGCTTTACAACGAAATTATAACCCCAACATAATTATAACCCCAACATAATTAAAATAAAAGTAAGTTCAAAAACCAAAACCCTACTAAAATTCTCGCTCTAAAAAGTATGAAACACGTAATATACTCAATGTATTTAATAGGTACATATTCATTCATATTCAGACAATACACAGGTATGTAATACCTGAGTCGTGATCGCGTTAATTCCCGTATATAGGGTAAAATCGGGATAGATGCCCCACTTTTTCAAAAGGCCCTCTAATTTTGAAATTTTTTATTCACCATGAATTATTCCAATGAATATAACTACTTTAATCTATTATTTTACATTAAAACTTACTTAAGGTTAATCTAACATTTATAAAAATTGAGTTTTCCCAAACCTCTTTTTTGAGGATAAATGCCAACCTATATGGATAGATGCCCCACCATGAAAATGCTAAGAAGGATAGATGCCTTATGGAATATAACAAACAGTTTTATTTGAAATTTTAAGGAGATAATTCTTATCACATCCATGATTAACAGCATTTGTCCAACAATAAATTAACTTTTAATACGTGTACTAATTTAGGCAGTAATTATTTAAAATGAAATGTAAATCAAAATAGTATATAGATCAATTCTACTTATTTTAGGTTGAGCTTGAAATGGCTTTAAGTTTTTCTACATCATGTGTGGAATGTGATGGCCAATTTCAAGTTCGGGATGGTACTTAAGCGAACCTACCCATACTACGTGACCCATTTTTTACAATTTTTTATACCCCTCCCCCCCCCCCCAGTGTGACCACCCGTAGTATATGCCTAGACCCCCCCTTCCCTCTAGTTTTCACGAAGTAATTTATAAATATGGTTTTAAATCATTTTTTGCCGACAGAAAGTTAAAAAGCGCTAAACGTTGCTTGCTGCCACCTGTGAGTTTAAAAGCACTAAACGCTGCTCGCCAATTTTGAATATAGCTCGAATAATCACGAGATTTCCCTAGAGGATATTGACTACCTGACGAAAACCTAAGCCCCCCTCTGCCGCTGTGACCAAGCGTGGTATTTTGAAGATCCCCCTCCCCCCCACCCCAGAACGGGTCACGGGGTATGGGTACGTTCCCTAATGAACCAGTGTATTGATATAATAAAAAATCAAACGAAATTTATTACTTATAAAGATATGTAACAGTATATAGGTACTTATCTCAAACACTTTAAAGCATTTTCGCAATACTTTCTTGGAGAAAATAGTCTAATAGAAGAAATTTTACCGTCCGTAAGCAAAATGAATCATTTCTTGATTATACGAACGCGTCATTAATAAGCTTAAAATGCAACTTGGCTGAAAACTGTAGATTAGATTGAGAACTTATTTAGTTCTTTGCTGGAAGAGCGCTTTTTTAATTTGGGTAGTAATCATTTCGATTTTTTTTTTGAATGATCTACTAGCGTGTACTTGGGTTAACTTAATGAAAGTTTTAATATCCTAAGCACACAACATTTGATTGTATTGATAAAGTTAACTGATACTTGCGTCCATTTCGTTTCGCCTACTACTTTATGCTTATCTACTTAAAAAATATGAAGATACTAAAAGTAAATATAAGGTATACTCATTCACTGACCAATAAACCCTCTAATATATCTAACAAAACAAAAAAAAATCGAATTGCCTCAAATCACAATATTAATCAATATGATTACAACATTAATACGATTTCGTAAGCGGAAGCTGGCTGTATACAATCTCAATATTGATCTCAATAAGCCAACATTTGGACAAACATTGTCCAAATGATGCAATGCATCAACGTAATTAATGACTGGCACTGACGTGCTGCATCCGGCGTTAAGTGAAACAAAATATGAAAACAAAATACAAAATATCGTCGCTTTAGAATGCGAGACTTAATCATTAAAATTTACTTAGGTACTTACTATAGGTACCTACAAATAAATTAGAGCCGGTATTACAAAAATTTACATCTTTTCTTTTTTTCGGTGAGGGTGTAGGCGTTCGTCTTCCAACTCACCTGATGAAAAGTGTCGATTAAGACGAAGATGGTACACGCCTATCCAAGACAAACCTATTCACTCTACACTTGAACATTCCAGGATTACAAAAATAAACGCAGGCACCTCATTTCACACCTTGGCGACTACCAAAAAGGAACTATCAAAACATTGTAACGTATGTAACGCATTAAGAAAACTATCACGATTGGCACTTAGGACGTCAATGAAATCAGTGAGATTTAGACATGTTTTTTTTGTAATATAATTTTTTTACTGTTACTAATCCTATGTATGTTATGCGGCTGATTCAGGATCAATAACAATAACCAACGAAAATACCAAGCATGACGTTGAGAGTCCCAGAGAATTTTAAGTTGTTTTGGAACCTGCAACGAATTTAGCCTAAAGCAAATTGGAAGAGTTTAATATTTTAAAAAATTACAACATCTGGAGGCCTGTAGAAAGAAAAATAAATAGTCCAAAGTGCTCAAGTTAGTTCTCATGATATTAATGGCCAAACAGTCTCAACACATAACAACATTTGATTTTGCTTCCTTTATTTTGATATATTATTTTGTTTTTAAATAAGCTAATTCTGCTGTGGTAATCTAGATAGCTGTAGGTCTGGTAGCGATTACCACCGTAAAAGTTTTTGTCGACCGAGCATTGTATTCCTTAACTATATTATGTAATCGTCTAGCTACCAACAGGACAAGCTTGCCTAGTGTGGAGCCATTGGAGATGTCTTATATTATAATACATATGTAGGTATAACTTTCTGGTAACAAAGATTCTCCTTAGCTCGTTAGCTCCAATTTTTCACATTAAAATATGACTATCTCGTGGAATGGTAGCCTGGTTATTTATAACCCGGGTATTTTACCCAGCTTGGAGCCAGTCTCCCACTATTGTGTCATGACAACATTGTTATAAGGGGGGAAAAGAACTTAATTTCTTACTTCTTCATTTTACATACATTTACATTTAACACTGCGTTCGTATTGAAGACACACCTGCACCCTAGGTACTGAAGACACACCTGCACCCTAGGCACTGAAGACACACCTGCACCCTAGGCACTGAAGACACACCTGCACCCTAGGTACTGAAGACACACCTGCACCCTAGGCACTGAAGACACACCTGCACCCTAGGCACTGAAGACACACCTGCACCCTAGGTACTGAAGACACACCTGCACCCTAGGTACTGAAGACACACCTGCACCCTAGGTACTGAAGACACACCTGCACCCTAGGTACTGAAGACACACCTGCACCCTAGGTACTGAAGACACACCTGCACCCTAGGTACTGAAGACACACCTGCACCCTAGGTACTGAAGACACACCTGCACCCTAGGTACTGAAGACACACCTGCACCCTAGGTACTGAAGACACACCTGCACCCTAGGTACTGAAGACACACCTGCACCCTAGGTACTGAAGACACACCTGCACCCTAGGTACTGAAGACACACCTGCACCCTAGGTACTGAAGACACACCTGCACCCTAGGTACTGAAGACACACCTGCACCCTAGGTACTGAAGACACACCTGCACCCTAGGTACTGAAGACCGAAAAAGTACTTTATATTATTTGTTTCTTTTTTAAGGCAATTTCGGCACTATTAATGATTATTTTGTGGCGTTGGACACCACAAACATACAAACAACAGACATACACACCCAACTATTTGTAGATCAGACAATTTTTCTATAAGAAGAAGAGTGTCTATAAGATGTGGCAACCAACTACCATGACGTGGCCATCCACACAGTCACGCATCCGCTAACTTGAAAGTTTCCAGAACATTAAAACAAGCGAACTCTTCATTAAGCTGATCTTTCCATCCACTCCAGACAGAAGTCTAGCTACAAGCAATTCGTATGTTTGTTTGTTTATAAAACTACTACAATTTTTACGATTAAAACTAAATAGGTAGAAATATAAATAGTAGGGTGGATGATTCTTCGTTGTTTTTATTTCCGGGTCATTGGTCGGAACGCAAAATCTTTAGGAATTTAATTAATCTCTTAAAATAAACTGAGAATATTTAAATCTTTGTCATTTTGTCATTATGTCACGTGCTTGCTTTAAATAATATAGTACTTTAGGACAATTACCAACGAGGAATAATATTTCAGGAAAACAATGATGAAGAAAAAATTAAAAAGATGGAACTTTCACCCACGTAATTATGTCAGTATAATCTATTTGAACCATCCAGCCATTCTTTGCACTGTACCTAATGAGTAAGTAACTAAGTATTATTTATTTATTTAATACTTTATGCACAATATGCAGATACAGAGGCGGACTTAATGCCAAAGGCATTCTCTGCCAGTCTACCTTTGGGTGGTGTAGAAATTAATGAAGTAGATGCATTAAGAAGTATGCGAAGAAGTGTAATATATACACATATACATGCATGAATAAATAAATATAGTTATATAAATAATAGATACATAAATATATATTTCTACTGTTCTGATGACTCCACCAGTTTACGGAAGAGGAGACCACCAGAGAACTTTTGTTTTAAATGATAGCCGACAAGATATTATCGTAACGAAACGGAACGTAACGAAACTGGACATTTTACACGCACTAGGTAATTGTAACTTTAACAAAGTGCTGTTTGCTAAGGACGTGTAAACTTGTACCATTACCTTTACGGTCTCATACATATTGTAGTAGAGTGTCAGACATTGTTACCGTAGTACGGAAAGGAGGTCTAGTGTATGGTCTACTTAATAATTTAGAGTACAATGGAATTTACGCTCAAATCGAAGTAACTCCACCTCAAAGGGACAGCAGATTGTTATTCGGCTTGGAGCCGCCTGACTAAATGGATAAATTTAATAGAAATAAAAGACAAATATGACAATGTGTAACACACCATAGGCGTCCATTAGACGCTCCTGCAAACGTCAATCATTACCAAAAGTCATGATTGACGAAATAATATCGACATTCAAATTTCATCATGCAACCGTCAAGCACTGCATTAAACGATAGGTGATTCGTCAATCACCGATTTGATTGTGGCAAAACTGAAAGCAAAACCTACCGTGTTCCTAATGGGCGCCATAGGGAGATATTATGACTTACATATTATTATAGTGTATTATAAATGTCTAACATTACATATATATATATATATTTAAATAGCAATAAGAAATATCTAAATTACGAGCTGATCCGACTTCGTCTGCGTTTGTAAATTTTTCCCGTTTTTGCAACATTGATGCTCCGCTCCTATTGGCCGTAGCGTGCTGTTATATAGCCTATAGCTTTCCTCGATAAATGAGCTATCTAACACTAGAAGAATTTTCAAAATCGGATCAGTAGTACCGGAGATTACAACGAACATCCAAACTCACAAACTTTACCTCTTTATAATATTAGTATAGATATATTTGGGCGTTAAACAGCATGCAACAATAAAAAAAAAAATATCTAATGAAATAATAAATACCTAATTTATTAAACTGATTTTAAAATTAAAGTACCCATTTAATTATTTTTATCCATTTAAATTCGGGAAATTAGCAATATTTTTTATTTGCATATTTTTCATAATTTTTTTTTAAAGAATACTAGCAACGTGGGTCACACATTACTAGTATTCTTGTTAACCCCTCCAGCTAAGCTAAATTGCTTGTGTTAGGAGTGGGTTCACGCCGGTATTGCACTGGGTGGGGTTCGAATCCGCAACCACTTCATCGCAAGTCCGACGCCTTAGCCATTACGCTACCGCCACTTTGACTAACAATACCTAATCAATTTGTTTTTAAACTTAATAATTTCCAATGTTGTAATAAGATTTATTTATAAACTCAATAAATAAATCTTATTACAACATAAATAATACATTTATTATAAAGATTCAAATAAAATAAAATATTTTTTAGAAGTTAACCCGTCGGCGGCGAGCGATACGCGGCGGGCGGATGCTCGCGGGCGGCGCTTATAATGCACCGCCTACGTTTAAAACTGCAACGCAAAAAAAATCTAGCCTTAGCTATACACCAATTGTTTTGATGAAAACACAATTCAAGAACGTCCTTATAAGTAGACAAAATTTAAAATTATGTATTTACACGGGAATTAACGCGATCACGAAATAGGACCTATTTCGTTATCGTAATATATTATTATTGTTCGCTTTACAATAAGCAGCAATAAATAAATTAATAACAACGATGCTAGAAACTTGAACGTGGTTAGTTTTTAAAATACCAAACCGTCGGCATGACTATCTAGCATCTAAATATAATTATAGAAAGCAGATTTCGTTGCATGCAAATTTTGAGCACTTAGAAATGTGAAATTTGAAATACTTAATGTTTGTATGTAGAAGAAGTGCACAAAGCCAAAGTAATAATCAATATATGTTATAAGTTTAAAAAATATGCGAAAACGGCTACAAGAAGCTACATGTGTCGAGTATATATTTGACCTGTCATAGTTTGGAAAGTTTATAGAATGACAGTTATACTGTTCAATGACGTAAAACAAAACTCCTTATTCTCCTATCGATTTTAGTATGATACCATCTAAGCTGTTGATTATACATTTAGACATTATTAGATATATGTTCTGCTAGATAGGTAAATAAGAAATCCAGGTGCCGGGTGTACATACATGTATATAGAAGGCCTGAAAAACAAAACGCTTTTACAGTAAAATGGTTTGAAACAAATAAGTAAAACCCTGAGAAAAAAATATTCAGCAATTAACATAGGTAGGTACAGAATTAATGTACAAAGTTCGTTTGTGTGTGTAAATCTGAATATGCAGTGACATCTATAGGTATAACCAAATTAAATTCCAAGTTTTATGTAAAAAATCTTAATTCTTGTTTGAAACAAGCATGTTGCACATAGTATTTATTCAACATACCAGCACTCTCGACAGCTCCTGGTGACACCGGCACAGTTTCACATTCCCGGTCGTCTCTCCGTTGCTCAAATTCACTCTGCACTCGAGATACCTGCCTCTGTCCATTTAGTCCTAATATAGCGTCTATTGTATGCCTCGGGCCCTGATTCACACTCGTAGGCACTTGTGTCAAGCCTAATCTAGACTTCACTGCATCAAAACTCTGGTTCAAATGTTGCATTTGCTGCGCGTGAAAAAACATTCCCATTCTATTTAGCGTCTCTAAGTTCTGTTGGTGTTGTGATAACGATAAAGATTGATCTGTCACATTTATAGAAGAGCTAGAATTAGGACTGCTCATTTGCGAGCGTGGACTATTCGTGTCGGAACGGTCCGGCGTTTGGTTGCCGTAATATCGGTCGTCGGGCGCGTCCATCTCGCAGCAATACGCGTACGTCACTGGCGCTCCGAAACTACTACTAGACTCGGCGGGGAAGAAAGAGGCGGGGCTTATTCAAAGGGGGGCGAGCGAAATTGCCCATTGAAAGTGCGAAATTTGGGGTCGCGAAGTGATTTTGTTTGGTAAGAAGCAAGAAGCGGCGTATTAGCATTTTCCCCTTGGAGTTTCTTTGAACTGTATTGAGAGTTGGTGATGGTTGAGTAGTTTTTTTTTCTGTTTGATTGGGGCGATTGTGCTAGGTGTTAGAGTGTTGCTGGGAGTTTGTTAGCGATTTCTTTGAGGGTTCTCGATATTCTGGGTCGTTCGCTTGTTGCTTCTTTCACGTATGTGAGAGAGGCAAAAGTTAATGTAACCGGTACCATTTAAAATTTTATAAATTAAAAACTTTAAAATAGATTTTACAAACATTAAAGCTTTTTTATGAAGGTGTTTGTAAATATTAAATATATCAATCAATCATTTCTTATAATAAGATATCCAATCATGTACTTAAAAGCACATTGTAATTACGGATACTTTCAAATCGAACGTAATACCCAACTAATCAAATCTTTTTTGCATACATTAGCAGCTACTCGGCAAAAAACAAACTAAACGCAGTCGAAACATCCAATTACGCGAATGCTAATGAACTCGATTCTAATTAATGACGATAATCAATACGGGGCCAATCAGACGCTACCTGTCTCAGAGCGGGGAGGGAGAGGGAGCGAGACCACGCCGGACATCTGCCTGTTAACACACAAATTTAACCAAATCGGTTAACCCGTAACCAAACAATAACAGCTTTTCCAACTGACCAGAGCGGGGATATTAGCATGTCTTATATATTATACTCTACCGTTGAAAAATCATCTGTACGTAAGATATCTTAAGGTTTAAATTGGGTGTGTATTCAAACCTGAAGTTAAGACGTATGGATGTAAGATACAGAGTCGTCAATATAATTTTGTCTTCTTCACACTTACAAAGATCTCGCTCGCTCTCATCTCAGGTGTAGCGACGGTTGCTAGGGGGCGGGGCACGGTGTGACGTCACCCGTCGATCGACCAATCGCTGTGGGGTTTTTGTTTTTTTCTTGGTGCGTCTTGTATTGTCGATGCGTTTCTTTTGTTCGACGTTCAGTGATTGTTCGCGGCCCGCTGTTACACGGTTAACTTTGGAATAACAAGCTCCTGGCTTTTTGTACGAGATAACTTCATTATTTATGTTTTTTTTTTTTCTGTTCTTATTTGGATTTTTTTTAGGTTGGATGCTTGTATTTAGGTACATGAATTGTTGTTATTTCGTAAGTGTTGTAGTTAATATTTTTCAAATGAGATGCATAAGCAAATGTAATTATTTTCCAGCGATCATGAATGACAAAAGCACGGTACTTTTCCGGGGTACCGTAAGTGAAATTAAAGGGTAATAGAAAAAAAAAATCGCTATGGTCTACCATAAATAAATTATTAATCTTATCCTAGCCTAGCACTGTTATTACTGTGTCCTTTCTAACTTGGTCACCAGAGATCAAAGCTACAATTCAAGAATGTTACCAGTATTCATACACATACTTACACATAAATTGTTGTTGTGTGTTTATAAAAACACATATAAACATTTTTCCTTTGGTAAATTTAGTCACTGGAGGTCAACGGACCAACGCATAGGTGTTGCAAGTATTAATGCGTGAGAATTCGTGCCAAATATAACTATTCCATATTAAATTCATTTTCATTCATTATTACGGACTGATTGAGGGCAGTCTATTGACTTTTTTTAGTATACAAATTAATAATTTCAGTAAACATAGGTATTCATCCTGTCAAGAAAATATCGGGCATCGATAATTTAAAAAGTCTGCGTTGACGGAATCCTTTCTGTCGCTAAGTTAGCACAAATGTCCTCTATGTCATTTTTAACCCCCGACGCAAAAAGAGAGGCTGTGTCTGTTTGTGGCATCGTAGCACCCAAAATAAATCCACCGATTTAAGTACGGTTTTTTTTTGTTTGAAAGGTGACTTGATCGAGAGTGTTCTTAGATATAATTCAAGAATATCTGTTCAGCCGTTCGAAGATCATCAGCTCTTTTGTAATCGTTGAAGGGATTCTCGAGTCGGGAATGTTTTAAATTTATGGTTAGGTATATCAATTAATCTCAAGTGTCTTTTAGGATTTTTACAATAGATAAAAATATCAAACAAAGAATCTGTCTAAAATTTTGCAAATTAAATTATATGTTTCATTGGCTAATTTCAAAGCGGCAATTTTACTTCTGAAACCGACGAGCGATTGCTCAAGCACAATTATTATTTTTTTGGTGTTTTTTTTTAGGTTATGGAAAAACTTTGACCTGATGGGGTCAAATGGACCACAGATTAGGATTCTGCGGCCCCAAAAACTTGAGGTTAATAATGATGAATATAAAAATATTAATTTTTGAGGGTGTGGGGTTATCGGGTTAAATACTAGTGGGGTTATAGTGTTAAGTGGTAGAGACCTCATAAAGTTTATATATTTCTGGGTCAAGACGTTTAATTGGTATTTTGTATTGAAAATTCTTTGAAATACAGTCATAAGCAATTACTAGGTTTTTGGACCTATTTTTTGAGGTTATGAAAAAATCCTGACGTGATCGGATTAAACAGACCACATATTTGGATTCAGCGACTCCAAAAACATAAGATAGACATAGTCTAGTCCGGTGAACATTTTTTTTGTGGAGCTTTGTTATATTTCGCACGTAAAATCTATTGTTCCTACCAACTTTTGCAAATAAATAAATTTGAATTTAAGAAAATGGTGCAGCCTTAGACTAATCTAGAATATTCATCAGTCTGTTATCCTTTCCACACCAGTGCAATACATTTATGTTATTAAGTTTTTAATATTTAAAGTCCACAATCATGGCAGCAAACTCTTCACTTGATTGGATGCACGCGATGCATTCGATGACTTTTAATTGCATGGTACATTTTTTAAAGCAAGGGATATGAGATTACTAGAATAGGCTGCTAATTTATTTATATTAAGTATATTTTAAACAAGCGCACCGGATGTTATAACGACAATATATGTAAGGTATACCTATTACTATATTTTATTATTATTTCACCAAAATATTTTGCATTCATTAAAATATTTTACTACAGAAATTATTGTTGTCAGGAGAGTCATCCGTAAATTTTTCGTAATTTTTTTTTTGCACATTTTCCATTCTTGTACATGTACGAATACAAAGATGACAATTGCCACTGAAACGGTGAAAGAATAATGTTTTTTTTTAATCCAAAAGTATTAGATTCGTCAAGGAAGTAATCTGGAAAATATTTTTTTTTTTGCAGTGGGATAAGAAAAATGTTAGAAGGTGTGAGAAAATAATGTGTGACTGAAAATACATGTTAATATAATTATTAATTAGATCTACTTAAAAATAATAAGCTTTTTCATGGCCAAGAATAAATATTATTGGAATAGTACCTACTATTCCAAGAATTTTTTAAAGTAGAAAATGGCTTTTGTACCTACCGTTAAAAAGAAAGAAAAAATCTAGCAACGATATATCGGATTTGAATTTTAAAAACATACCTACCAACTTTTATGTTATTTATTATGGCAAGGAAAATAAAAAACCTCGTCATGAACTAATCTATTTTAATACCAAGAGTAACGTTAAAACGTCATTAACATGTCATCATTCTTTATTGTTTTTGAGATTTTTATGTGTTAAAATTACAAAAAGCTCTTCATAGTCGTTAGAGAAAAATGTATTTAAGTATTTGTCGGAAGAAAAGTCTAAAGGGCGTTGACTATATTTAAGTAACATAAGATTTAGTTGTCAACATGACTGATAAGTACATCACATAATAAGCACATTGAAAATTGGCTGTTGGACTTAAAATCATTGTAACTTAAACTCCATCCCAATGAAGACCCAAATCATTTCGATTGGATTTTGCGTTTAAGACTGTTTGTCTGTCTGTGGCATCATAGCTCCTAAACGTTTGCCAATTTACATGAATATGTTGCAATAAAAAACGCAATTCAGGCGCCCCTAGACCAGGTTTTCCTGCTCAGGCTATACAATGTCTAATCTAGCATTCTTAGGTCTATGGTAACATTTTTAAATTATCTGTTGTACTGAGTTTCAATTTTGTAATATTTTTAACCTTTATTGAATGGATTGATTGATTAAGTTTGTGTTATCAATTGATTTGATGGTTCAGGAACAAAAGGGGTTATTGGAATGTGTCCGTTAATTGCATCGGCACCTAATATATCAATATGTGGCACTTACTTTTATGTTACTAATTCTAAGTTTTTAATAGAATTGTAAGTTTGTGGAATTTTACTATTATTTGTTGACGTCGTTAGGGCTTAAAACATGGAACCAATGCTGCAATGGAATTAAGTTTTTTTATAGTCACTGAAGTTAATAAAAAAAGAAAATGGCCCGGTAGCATGTATCGGTGTCCATTAGCATTTGCATCACTAGTAGTGATAGTCAAACTTATTCTTTAAGGGGGGGGGGGGGTTATGTCGATGTGCCAACTCTACTCACAAACAAAAATGTAAAACTATATCAGAGATCGGTCCTTCATCGGTAGGGTGGCTCAAACTGTAGAAAAAAGATTTCTTTTAACAGTACATATTTTGCCTTCCTTCCTCTTCAATTACTATTTTAGGAGATAATAAAAAAAGCAAGCATTTAGCTGGATATAGACCGAACTCTGTCTCTCTTATTTAAAAAAAAGCTTCCCCGCCCCAATTCAAAATTCGAACACTAACCGACAGTTTCTAAATACCCGAAATCAATTAAAACTCGCTAAGATCTTGGCTTTATCAACCAATACCTTTGCCTGAGAGCGGGTGACGAGACTAAATATAATAACGATCTATAATGGCGTATGATGGTTAAATTAAGCGAGTTTATGTTCCAGATTGATTGGTAGATATAACGGAGCATTTACAATACACTGACTAAAAACCGTCCCTATTCATATTCTCTATTACTTTAGATAAAATTAGACAAAGATTCATATCCTCAAAAGAGTTATACTAAATCAATTTTACAAGCGTTGCGCTTCCATGTAGTACAAGAGGGGTAAATAATATGTAGGCTGCACTCACCTCTATTATCAACCCAATTATTTTTGAAAATCACGATATTTGGGTCATCCACACTTAAGCGGTGCATAACTCAGAACATACACCTTTACCAACAAACCATACACCAAACCACCACATGGTTTAAGAGTTACACTCTATTTTCTGATACCATGTGTAATTTTACCCTTGTGAAATTCTAATATTCTGACAATAGACACACTCGGTCCCCCGTGCCGTAACTCTTCTCACACAACCACACATTACAATGCAAGTCTGGCTATAAAATAACCAATTTAATATTAAATCCATTAGTTTTACTTGTGACCTGAATGAATATAGATGACTTTGTATTTGTGAATACCGGTATATTAATCAATCAACTAGCCTATTCTAGTCCACTGGTGGATATAGGCCTACCCCAATGTGTCGCTCCTCTCTCCAGTCTATGCCTAATTACCTAATTAATTAATTATCTAATACCGGTGCATCAGTAACTTAATTCGCTATTGCTGTTCAGTATGCTGAATAACACCAATTGGCATACATGTCTCAGCACCGGTTTTCAAAGCTTTGACTCTGAAATGGTGTATGGTGTAGTCTGTAAGGTCCTTTACATTCGGTGGGTGGACTCAATCAGAGGGTTCCCAGGTTAAAGGGGGTTGAATTCGGCCTGGGAAGCAGTAATCTAACGACCAAACAATTTGTTAATGTTATGTCAAATAGTAGGTAATTAGATCATAGGTATTTGAGATCGTTTTGAACGTAAAACGTCTAATTGGATGACTTGAAGTTGAATCAAGCAAATTGTGATCTTACTACGGTGCAGCGGTAGTATCAAAGTTTTATTTGGCATGTTTAGTATCCGTTGTAGGGTTATGTATAGTTGTGAATAAAATAATTTCTTTAAAAGATGTTTAGAAACAAAATGAAAGAAGATGGCAAAAAAGACTTTTGCGGACTTATTTTAATGATTACATGAACGACGAACAAACTACGAGACTTCATATCCTGTACAGTGAGAATAACTTATAAAGACGTCTTTCTTTGGATACTTATCACAACGCAAAAGTCAGTTCATCATAAAAATGCGAGATTAAGGATTTACAGTTAATAGTTTGATTTTCCGCTACGCAATGTAACACAACACCCGTACTGTGTAATCAGCTGGTCTTGACGGCGCCGAACGTTTAAGGTTATTCACCGTACCGCACAAAAAAAACCTACGTTTGTAAGGTGACCGATGCGAACCGATCATAATGCAAAGCTTACACGTTGTCAGACAACAAAAAAGGACATGGGAGTACCTTTTGTCCAAAAAACATTTTCCTTGATTTAATTTCATAAAATTTATAATTAACGCAAGCGAATCCGCGAGCGAAAGTTAGTATTAAATAATACAAACATTATTTAACTTGTACAGTATATCTATTCATCGATAGAGTTCATCCCTGCCTTGGCTGACAGCGACCGCTAGAGGTAATTGTTGAATGAGCGGGCATTAAAGCGCCAATTAAGCAACATTGATTGGTTTTGAACCTCCTCACTCTCCCCTCTCGTTACAACCCGTCGCCCTCTGCGGTTCTGATAATACCATAGATATATTAATTTCTAGAACAGAAAACTTTTTGTCCAAAAGATCATTAATATTCAAAGTCAACGTTAAAATGAAACACATTTACTTAAATAAAAACCATTTATTCCAATTAAACCAATAAGTATATATTAATTGTCAGGAGTAAGAGTCAGTAAGAGTGACCCAGTCGTGAAGCTATGGAGAAGAAAAGGCAAGAACCCCAAGGACACTCTTTTTTATCATGTTTTTTTACAATTTTCTGGTTAAATTGCTTATAACCGTAAATGAAATGTTAGGACAATCAAATCAAATCAAATGAAAACCATTCATTTCAATTAAACTAATAATAGGTATTTCTGAATTTTCAGGAGTAGGAGTCAATCAGACTAAGTCAGTCGTGAAGCTAGTTGCCTGTGCCAATACGTAGATCCTATGGAAAAGAACAGGCAAGAAACTCGTAACAATGTAACATATTGCCCTAAAACATAAGCAGATGCGTAAATTACTACTATATTACATAATTAACACACATATATATGTTACACTTCTGAACGTTAGAAGCTACATTTATATTCAGTGCCAAAGAAAATTTTAATAGGAAGGCAGCAATAAATGACCAGGGGAAACGCCATACACTTGAGCACATAAAAATGTATGTGATCCACTAATAGCTGTCCTGAGTTTGAGGGTTCCTTGTGTGTAAATGTTTGTGAAGTACTCCGCGAGACAAGAATCATTTCTCGTGTGGCAGTTGTCTTCACTACATATTATAAAACGGAGTATCCGCCGCGCCTGTCAAAAAAAATCTATAAATATATAATAGGAAAACAATGGCATTGCAACGCATGCCGGGTGCAAATAGTAATAAAATTATTATAAAAAAGTCCCCTGTCGCATCTGTCTGTCTGTCTGTTCGCGATAAACTAAATAACTACAGAACAAATTTTCTTGCGGCTTACACCAATAGACCAAATGATTCATGAGGAAGGTTCAGGTGTATGATTTGTTAACATTTTGTATAAAATGGCTGAAATATGACGATGATTGTTGAAGATGTGGGAAAAATTTGATAAATATATTATATTCTTTGCTACCCTGCAAGGCATTGTGGGTTGCTATTATTGAATAAAATGATAACGATAAAATTAATAGAAGATTTGAAATGTGTAGCTTGTGCGTTGTCAACCCTAGAATCGCCCCATAGACCTCAAGTGAGTGTAGTGCGATCCTTTTCTGTATCTATTTGTACAGAAAATGCAAAAACATTAGGTTGAAATTGCTACCAACTCAAGTGAGCGCGTGTAGGAACTAGTACATAATGGCTTACTTTCAATTGAGAGGAGACAGGGGACTGAAGTTCTCTGTTTGTAACTTTTGTAACCTGCTGGTGGTATGTTCTTGCCCTACTGCCAAATAAGGATACGATAGTATATTTTTCGCGCGTATCTTATATGTGTGAAAGTAAGTATTCTTCATAGTACCTACACAAAAAGAACCTTCCTTCCAGACATCTTTATGAGGACGGGAGTGTAATGATTAACGTGTGTAGTTCTGGTGCCAACAGGTTAAAGAAGAAGACAAGAGCTTAATATTGGTATGAGCAATAATAATAGCTTGACATATCGCACACAAGGCCGTTTGATCGCAAACTAGGCTGAGCCTGTGTACTTTAGTAACCAGACTGCTAGATATTATACGTAAATTTACACCCAGACACTGAACAAATGATCACACACTTATTTGTCCTGGGTGGCAATCAACCCACTCCGCACCGCGTGCTGACTCTACTGTGGACGATGTATATCTATGTACTTACATAATATTTTTTATTACCTCATCATGGATGGATAAAATAAAATAAGTATAAAGAACTATGTTTATTGGTTAGTATTTTTTATACAGTCGGGTTTTTGTTAAATGTAATGATTGCTGAATGGTGTTTACTGGTACGTAAAGTAACCAGAGCTTTATAAAGAGGGGTATTACGTCATTGGTGTTACAAGTGTTTACAGCTTTTTTGGAATGTTAGTGGCATAAAAGTATCAAATATGTATTACAAATTGCAAAGCATTAATTATATATATACATATTTTTCTTATCAACTAACTACGAAAACTTTATCAAGTGAAACATTGTATTGTTTTTATAAGTGACTCGAATGTGAGGGTGACCACATAAATGTCCAGCAATGGGTCAGAGGCACCCTTAAGTTAATTAATAGCGCGGCATGCCCATGATCCATTAATGTTGGACGCTGCGGGCGGCGTTAGGGTGACCAAATCAATACGTCAACTTGGATATGACTAACAAAATACCCATATTTCTGATACTGAGGTAAATAGTTATTATTCCATGTCCTGTTACTCTTACTTTCTTTTCTATAAGACGCTTATATCAGCACACCATAAAAGTACTTCTGAAGATTTCTCAAATCAACTACAAAAAGGCTGATAGTTTTTAGAAAGGCTAAGCAACTTTATATAGTTAAGAATCAATATGGATAAACAATTATTTTTCTAATAAAAATAACACGTAAAAATTGGTACATCTTTGGTAGATAGCTTTGATATCACAAACAAACAGATTTTGTCGTCTCACTTATAACTACAACTTAATAGCTTAAAATTCGGTGATGGTGCTCCCAATCAGCTGTAGCATATAGGTTTGAAGGATTTCGCAGATTGAGATTCATCTTTGCATACAATAGTCTTGTAGACTGGGATGGACAGTAAACTCCATCCTAAAGTCAAAAGAAAATACCTCTAGCCTACTTTAGATCATTTTGGAAATAATCATATTGCGTCCATCGTCTTATGCTATTAATAAGAAGACTATCTCTCCTTTTAATATATTTTTGGAACGAAGTTCCTTATGGGGCGTTGCGGAGGGGTACCCTAGCCGGCAAAAAACGTAAGTAACGTAAGATTTTTATGTAAGTGTGTGTGTGTGTGTGTGTGTGTGTGTGTGTGTCGATAAAAAATTCATAGTAAAAATGTATACCCGAATAATTTTTTTTTTATACCTCGAATAGAACTTGCAATTAATATTTATTTCCTATCTAGTGTCATTACATATATCACTGTGTGTGGTTTCACCACAGTAAATGGACCACCCTTGGCCTACTATGTATGTTGGAACAACGACGTACGTACAGTAGCTCATCTTCTAATTAAATAGGGTTCTACTGCCAGCGTCAGTAATACTAAATCTATACACATCTTTAAACCTTGATGCCTATCTAATTTGAAATCTGTGGACCATGAGCTGTCAGTGTTTTTATGATGCTCACTTTTTTTATTGCTTTAGGCACGTCTCAATAAAATTTTGATTTATATTTATTGTAACTAAAGCATAAATAAAGTTTTTTCAATTTGCCCTATCAAAGGCTCTTTGACCTCCTCGGTCTAAGACATGATGAAAAAAAGAACTTCCCTTGTTTTCTAAGTTCATGGTGACATTAATGCACCTGTTCTTGTCACGCTTTGATCTCGTGAATTATCCTTTATCTGGTCTTCGAACAATTTATTACCAGTCAGTTGGACGTGATTGTTGGGTTCTCATTAACTCGGTAATTACCACTTAGAAAGCTCAAAGGGTTGTTCAAAATGGTTTTAATAAGATCTAAAATTAACCTAACCTTTATTTGATGTTGTAACAAAAATTAATAACCTAAATATTTTATGTAATTAATTAAAAATCTCGTGATTATTTTATGTGTAGCTTTAGGATTACATAGGTATTTTTTAATGCTGTTTAAGTACCTATACATAATATACAGGGTGCAAATAAGACGTAACGGAAACTTTATAAAAATCTTGAGTCTTTTTCAAAAGTTTTAAATTCTTTTTTAAAAGTCAGTACATAATAAAAAGCTTTTTATAAAATCGTATTTTTTTTGTCTCATTGCATTTTTACAGAAAATACAACTATGCAGTTGATCTTAAAATGCAAAACTGTATTTGTATGCAAAATTTCATCAAAATCGTTGAAGCCGTTTCCTAGATTCAGATTATATATAATATATCTACATATATATACAAGAAATCTATCTATCTAATACCTTTATAAGATTACTCGTTTCAAGTTATTAGATAGATATAAGATTAAGGATTTATAATTATTGTATTAATTGTAATTCCCGCTACTCAAGTATACTGCAAGTGTTTTTGTGTTGATCCTTTTCATGATCCTTTCTCCAGGTTTTTTAACCGACTTCAAAAAGGAAGAGGTTTTCAATTAGACTTTTTTTTGTTCATACACACAGACGAGATATTTTCGCCATTTGTGATCCTTCTTGAATTGAATTAATCTTTTTAATTGAATTGGTTGTCCTCAAGGTTGGTCCTATTTAAATTTTAAGAAAATAATCCATCTCTAAAGGTGGATTAAAGGATAATGAGTACAGCTTCTTATAATTTATCATAATTTAGGCGCATTGAGGTGGTAATACTTTTTATAAAAGTAAATTATTTTTTAAGTTCAATGTAATTAAATTGCAAAATCAATGACAATTCAAAAAGTTCTTTAAAATAAACCTCACGTAATGAATTAACTTAATTTCTAGATATTGTAATTAATTTAATTTCTAGATAATGTCATTAATTTAATTTCTAGATAATGTAATTAATTTAATTTCTAGATAATGTAATTAATTTAATTTCTAGGCAATGTAATAATTTTTTTTTATTATCGAATACTGAATATGTGTAATTCTTAATTCTTGTTTACAATATGGTATCCTACTAGTCCTACTAATATTATAAACGCGAAAGTTTGTAAGGATATATGGATGTATGTATAGATGTTTGTTATCTTTCACGCCAAAACCACTGAACCGATTGCGATGAAACTTGGTATGTAGATAGCTGGAAAACTGGATTAACACATAGGTTTCTTTTTTTTTCCAGATGTTCCCAAGGCATCGGGGCTTAAGCGGAAGAAACCCCGAGGTTCAGCTAGTAATAAATATTACCTAACTGGTGATTGAAACTTAAGTGGTATTTTATTTATGTTATAGGGGGCAAACGAGCAGATGGGTCACCTGATGGCAAGTGACTACCTTCGCCCATGGGCACCTGCATCTTAAAAGGCACAAGTGCGTTGCCGGCCTTTGAGATGGGAGTAGGTACCTGCGCTCTTTTCTTAATGGGTTTTAAAAGAAAGAGTGTGTTTTTAAATGATTGCTGTATCCACAATTCATTGCACTAATCTTTGCTATGGTATCACTATCATAATTACTGCTTTTCTTTTCGACCAAAGGGCTCGTGCCCACTCTTAACTTTTTTGAACACAACCGATTCACATATAGAAAAATATGCAAGTCATTGTCAAGGACGAAGGATTAAAGCGATTATTATCTCTCACTAATGACCGTTGGTTAATTTGGCCAATTATTGGCGATTTTTTTATGTATTTCTACCGATTCATAAGCTGTTATTATGTAACTTATGCGGAATTAAAAGTATTTTAGACGCAATAGACAATTTAATAATTCTTTGCAGGTAGCCGAACAGATTAAATAATAGTACAAACAATTATTAAAGTTGAACTACAAGATAAATATAATTAAATGGTATCGTAATCGTAAAGTTAGCAACGTGTAAACTATTTTTCATGAGTATTGATTCAGTAGTTAAGACGTGAAAGCGCGACAAACAAACAAACGCTTTTGGATTTATACTTTTAGTCAGGATTGCAGAGAGAGGGGCTCGTGGCTAAGTGGTAACCGAGTAGGTTAACACATTACAAAGTTAAGTGACCATTCTTAACACATTGAGACCCCTCCGTACCTTGGAGAGCACGTTAAACCGTAAACCGGTTCACGTAAAATATCAAAGTTCGGTCGTATCGTAGTTAGATTGAAAGCCGACCCCAACTTAGTTGGGAAAAGGCGCGGAGGACGATGAGTCAGGATTGCAGAGACTTAATTCGGTATTCTACTGGTCAATAGTATACCTTATAGCAAAACTGGACTTAAATGACACAAACTACGTTCTACCTGCCCCATTGAGGCGGCACAAGCGTGATGTATATTAAACTTTACTATTCAGAACATTTCACGTGTCTCAGTAAACCCAGTTATAGTTGATAGTCGCCGCCATTGCAGAATTGCAGTGGTCAGTTAGTTCCCCGTCTTGTGATTGCACATCGAATACACAGAGTAGGATACACAGATACAGATGCAACGGTAATTGTAACAGATTAATCAGAGTTTTGTATGTGGCTGGAAGAAATACTGGTCTCTAAAAGAAATTATGAAAAGTAAAACTATCAAAAAGAAGACATTCAACACCTGTATACTTCCATGCATGACATATGGCTGTGAGACCTGGTCGCTCACACAATACCACCGGGAGAAACTTGCAAAGTGCCAACGAGCAATGGAGAGAAGTATGTTGGGAATAAAGCTCAGTGAAAGAACTAGAAATGCAGAAATAAGACAGAAAACAAAGGTTGCTGACTTACTTACTCGGATTGACCACCTCAAATGGGCTTAGACAGGCCACATGCTACTTTGCAAAGCAAATAAATGAAGCATGCTAGTAACCTTTTGGTATCCAAGAGACGGACTTAGAATACAGGGTGGCCCAGCGAGAAGATGGAAAGACGACATCCGCCTGATCTTGGGACCATATTGGGTTGCAGATGAAAGATTTCAATGGAAGCAGTTGGCGGAGGCCTATGCCAAAAGGCATACCGAACTGAGATACATAATATAACAGTTCATCATCTTATAAATGTGGAACAGTGTACCAACGGTTCGGAGTAAAAGACTATATTATTATTAATCGGAGTTTTACAAGATACAATACAACAATGTTAATATTAAATACTGTAAGTAATAATCTCTTTTGAACGCCTAGATTAGTTTTGGGACAGATTGGTAATTGAAATTCTTAGTAGTAGTGTAACTAAGATATCGCTCTTAGCGATAAGGCCCGCCTAATGTACGAATCCACTTTGTGTATTTATTATAGGTAATCTGTTGTTGGCGTACAATAAAGATTATTCTATTCTAATCTAAATTGTTAATTGATAATATGTCCGTTGCAGCGACAGGCTATCGGTTATTAAATCCCACTAATATTAGAAATGTGAAAGTATGGATGGATGTATGGAAGTTTTCATGCAAAAACCACTGAACCGATTGCGATGAAACTTGGTATGTAGATAGCCGGAGACCTGGATTAACGCATAGGTTACTTTTTATCCCGATATTCTCACGGGATCGGGATTTACGTGGGTGAAACCGCGGGGCGCTGCTAATACTTACATAATTATGATTGCAGCTTAGATAAAGTGAGCACCAACACATATTGTGGCTGATTGGACTATTGTCTCGCTACAGGTGGGTTGAATCCACTAACATCATTTGATTTTTACTATAATATTTTGAAATAGAATAATAATAATATTTATTGGTTCAAAAATACAAGTTAAACTTACGTATCACTTATACTATTAACAATAATTAAAGAAATTTCAATTTTATTGAATACAATACTGTGATTGATATGTTGAACGTTGACAGCTGTACTAGTATTAACTGTATGACAGCTGTCTGCGCCTTCCATACTTGGTACGGATATTACGTACTTACTTGAAATTTTCTACAAGGAAGTAGTAGTGGTAGTGATTGCCTTAGAACTTTAAATTAAGACCAAACCAAAAAACAAAAACAAAAAGGTAGGTGTGTGTGTGCGTGTGTGTGTGTGTGTGTGTGTGTGTGTGTGTGTGTGTGTGTGTGTGTGTGTGCGTGTGTGTGTGTGTGAGTGTGTGTGTGTGTTCGTGCTATTTCTTTACAGGTTGTACCCGTACCACCCAAGCCAGGATAACATACGATATAATTGATTGTGCCAGGGCGTAGTACACCATTTTGAGTGTCTCGGGATCAGCAGAGTTTCTCAATTTTTGATATATTGGCATCAGTTTACTAATACGAGTTATTAATATGTGATTGCCAACGTAGTGCACTATCTATAGTGACTGCGAGATATTTCATTTCAAAGGTGCGTTCAATGCCACCACAGCAACATGTTTTAGATTCAGCATGACATGAATGAGCCTTAAGGTGAATTGTGTCAAGAAGTGTATTTTGGCGCTGGGAAAAACATATGTACCTACTTGGTTCTCGCAACATTGAGTGTTAGTAAATTGGAATTCAAGAAGTTCATGACTTCTCTTAGAGCGTCCTCAGCGTACTGACGTGTCTGATCCCCGCTCTTCCCGTTATTATTATTATTATTGTTTTCAGTGCCTAGTGCTACCTCGACCATTTCTGGTCTTTTGTAGCTCACTTTTTGGTTTACAGTTCACTGCTCAGACTTATGGCTTCGAGAAACCTCCAGATCCTATCAGCAGTGATTGTTTGTATTTCCTGCGGTTGCATGGTGTGCAACCCTTGGTAAATACTTCGGTGCCGCATTAGTGGGCCACAAGAGCACAAAATATGCATTGCAGTCTCTTCTGTCTCTTGACAGAATCTGCAAATTGTGTTCTCACCTAATTTTAGGTTGAACATATGTTTGTTCAGTTTGCAGTGTCCGGTGAGGACTCTTGTTACTGCACAGGTTTTGTATCTTTTGAGCTACAGAGGCTCTTCCCGTTAATCAACAGTGCTATGTCATCGGCATAAGCAACTATTTTGCAATTAGGGATAGCTTTAGTACACAGATATATGGAAAATGATAACGGACTTGTGACTGCAGCTGTCCATGTGCTGGTTTGCTGAATTATTTGAACAAAATAGAACAACAATTTTAACTAAATTTAAACGTACCGAACACTTTGTGTTCGTGGGAGAGCCATGCTTCGGCACGTATGGGCCGGAGTGACACTACGGTCTCACAGAAAACCGGCAGTGAAGCAACGTTGCATTGCTTTTCGCCGAGTGAGTGAGGTTACCGAGTTTTTTACTGTCACATAGAGATCTATGTGACAGTAAAAAACCCTAAAGTCTCTGGATATCTTTCGTACTCTGCCATCAGGTCCAAGTGTCCATTGGGTTGGTAACAAGGTTCTAACTCGATTGCAGCTGAGATGAGCTGAGCACCAACGCATCTTGTGGCTGATTGGACTATTGTCTCAACTCCAACGCTATGTCCACGCTACAGGTGGGTTGGGGCCACTAACATCATTTGGTTTATACTATAACTAGCAACTCACCCTGGCTTCGCACGGGTAGTAGAAACATCTTTAACAATCTTCATCATATTTGAACCAATTTTCACAAAACGTTAACAAATTATACATCTAAACCTTCCTCATGAATCACTCTGTCTATACCAATAGACAGACAAACCGCATGAAAATTCGTTTAGTAGTGTTTCAGTTTATCGCGAACAGACAAACAGACAGACGCGGCGGGGGACTTTGTTTTATGATATTTAAATGATGATGTACTTTTGATTGCAAGCGTTGCGTAAAGCCGTTGGTTTAGTGGCGATACTATTGCAATGCGATTTACGAGCTTCTGGGCTGATTCCCGAGTCTGGCAAATTGATATTGGATTCTTATGTAAGGATATTCTGAGTACGGAGTCTGGATATAATATGTTACATACACATATGGCAGCAGGTTGGCCCTATTACGTGGGATCTTAAATGTAAATGAACTAAATTATCCAAAATATGGCATGAAATTAATTTATACACGTACGTCACAAAGTAACCCAATAAGTATATAATCCTCTAGTAGGAGAGCCATGCTTCGGCACATATGGGCCGGCTCGGCTTCAATCTCCCCATCTCTCCCCCTCTCCCCCTCTTCCCCCTTTTTTCTACTCCCATCTTAAAGGCCGGCAACGCACTTGTGACTCTCGAGTTGCAGGTGGGCGGCGGTAGTCACTCACCATCATATAAAGACATTCATCGGGAACAAACAACGTGATGATGAACGTGACATACGTACAAATTTTTAGGTAGTAGATACGTTTTTAATTCTCAAGTGAAAAAGTTTCAAAATCACAGGGTCGATAGAAAAGAAGAATGACCCTAATCTGTTATTTCGTTATCAGCAACCAACAAAAAACGAACAACTTACATATATTTAGAATAAATTAAAGCTAATTTGTACCTCAAAAGTGGACGATACGTAGACCAACATTTGATCCAACTAACAAGCCAAATTGACCAAAAAGCAAACATTTGCTGACTCATCCAATCCATCACGCGGATCATTATAACACTCTCTCAAATTAATACCTGCCCACGAAAAGTAAAATTGGAAAATTATTGTCCAATATATCTTGACCTCTTACAATCTTCGATGCTATAAAAAAATTTAGCCCCACTATACCTCGTCTGATCAATTTAGTTAAAAATTCTAATAACTGTATAATTTTGTAAAAGAATTTGTAAATTATTTACTAATTTACTTTACTTTTACGATTAATTTCACTAGTAAAATTCATATTTCGCCTAACAATAAGGGGTCTTGGTATAGTGGATACATCTTAATACTACCTTATTAGAGTTATTAGTGATGATAATTTTTTGGGCTTTTTGAGTGAAAAAAAATACAAAATGGCATTTAGAGTGCTTTTAGAATCGCCATCGATATATTTATGTTGAAATTCATTGTTTTATTTTACAAATTATTGTAATTTGTCTAGTTGGCGCGTAGATTTGACGTTTAAATTAACATTTAGTGTGTTGTGGTGTTTCAATAAGGTATTCGATTTTTAGGCAACTCCTAGCCTTTATTAGCTTAAACTCCTTTTTCTGATATGCTAACTAGAAATATTTGTGAAGTTGAAGTCATCTAATGGGTGGTAATGGGTTTTTGATTCCGCAGAAAAACCTACTACGGTTGTTTTAAGGTGACAATTGGTGGGTGATTGCTCCAATCCTATCTTCGTCCAAAACCTCAGAAGTCTTTGAAGACATTTACAGGTCCCTGATGAAGATGCATGTACTTAAAAGAAAGTATGACATATCCAACGGTTTCTTCTTCTTCTACGCAGCCACGGTCTAAAAACTGTCGACAATTGTTCACTTGTACACATTTTTTTTTTTATGTTATTGGGGGCAAACGAGCAGACGGGTCACCTGATCTTAAATTACTACCGCCGCCCATGGACACTTTGAAACTCAAGAGTCACAAGTGCGTTGTGGTCCTTTAAGGTGGGAGTAGGGGAAGGGTGAAAAAGGGTAACCTTAGTCACTTGGCGAAAAGCAATGCAAACATTGCTTCACTGGCAGTTTTCTGTGAGGCCGTGGTATCATTCCGGTTGAGCCGGTCTATACCTGCCGAAGCATGACTCTCCCACGAATACATGTCCGTTAAATAGACGTCTCCAGTCAATTCATTCGATTAACAAATCGGCTCAGAACTTTTTGGTGCGCCTTGAAAGTTAAACAAAAAAGTTTTATAATAACATAACTAGTTTATTACATTACCTATGAAACTTAATAGTTGTTACTTACTTAAAGTTTAAAAAATAAATGAAAAAAACCTAACCAAAAAAAATAATGGTTATAAATGGAAGACTAAGAATAAATTGAATCAACTTGCACTCAACGGTGCGATGGCTAGTATTGGAAGTAACTATTATCTTATCTGTGGTATTGTTCGTGACTACTATAAAAAAACCGGCCAAGTACGAGGCGGACTCGTGCACCGAGGGTTCCGTAAAATATTTTTATTATATGATGTAACTAAAAATTGCTATAAGACGTTGTTTCGTACCAAATTTCAAGATTCTAAGTTCACGGGAAGTACCCTGTAGGTTTTGATCCCCTTGCGAGTATCGAATTTGCGGAAATTTTTGGCATAAACGGTTGTTTCTTTTGATTGCGTTGGCCTAGAAGTTTTAATTTTTTACAGTTCTAAGTTACAGTAGACTTGAGTATTTGATATAAATTAAAGCTTGATACCTTCACGCGCTCCTGAGAAAAAGGGTCTTGACAGACAGACAGACGGTTCCGTTTTTTCCTTTCGATGTACGGAACCCTAAAAACAATCAGTGAGATATTAATAATTTGTAAGTCACTTAGAGTAGCGTGAGGCTGAATGACCAACAAATTCCAGACAAACAGTATATTAAATCACAGATTTTATTTATACATTTTTTTTTTGGAACTATTCACTCAGTTATTAAGAAAATCCATAAAAACTAACTTTCAAAAAATTTCAAAGGTAGTAAGTGGTTTTTATGGATTTCCTTAATTAAATACGGAATGAAAACGTCCAAAATAAAATATATGTACGATTTAAAACTTTAACTTTACACATTGCTTTTATGAGAGACGGAGATAAAAATACCTGGAAATTTAAACGGTCATAACTTGTAAACGGATAGCTTTTTTTCAAAAATTCTTATTATTACTGAAGCTAGAGTTTAAGTTATTTATGTAAGTGTTCCTTTTTCAAATACATTCTGTACATACATAATTATATCACGCAACGCGGAAAGTTTAAAAGTTTTCTGTTGATGTTGTACATTCAAGTCTAAAGTTGTGTTCAAATTAATGTTCCTATGTGGACATTCTAAAAGCTAATAAGTGCCAAATAAAAAGTTTTTTATTGTCCCATATAGCATGAATACTAGACAATAACAAAATGTACATTAACGCGAAAGAAGTCGCGAGTAAGAGCTAGTTTCTTTATAATCCAATAGCCGTCCCCGTTTTGATCGTAGCGTGATGTTATATAGCCTATAGCCTTCCTCGATGAATGGGCTATCCACCACCAAAAGATTTTTTCAATTCGAACCAGTAATTCCAGACAAACTCTTCAGCTTTATAACATGAGTATAGATATTTGGGTTTTCTTGGAATCTTGTGGAGTTGCTCATTTTGTTATCTAATTCTGTACAAACATCGATATTACTACGGACAATCCCATAATGGTCATTGACTGCCTACTAACCTATATTTCGTAATCCTTTATCAATAGTTTTGCATTCAACAATATTTATTACAAACATTGACAATAGTTATTGTAAGCAAAAGCGTTACTAAACATTCTATGGGTTATTAGAAGGATTAAGAAAGGTTTTGTTGTGTAAAAACATGTTAGAAATATCGTGACAATATTGAATGAATGAATCAAGAAATGAATGGTGACATCGAAAGCATCGTTAGTAGTGCCGAAAAGTTATGGACGCGTTCACAAATTTTACTGACTTGACTGATAAAATAATGTTATAATTTGTGGAGGAACAGGTGTTATGTCCCTCTAACATAAAGGGAGGATCCTCCGACCAGGCGAGGTAATCATGCCTGGTGGACCGCTGTATGTGAAGTTGCCACCAATTAGGAACTGATAAAGACCATTGTTTTAGGTAGGCATACATTCGTGGAGAAGGGAATGGTTTAGTTTTAGGAAACAATTTTTTAACACGTAGGGCCTATGGGTGTCCCAGCTTTTAAACCGGGGGGCAAAATTTGTTTTTGTCATCCCAAGGGGGCGGGGGGCAATTCGATTTTATCCGTCCATGAGCAAATAAAAAATTTTACTAAAAATTACTTTAGTATCACGTAAGCTTGCTAAAGCCAGCTCGAGCCCCCCCCCCCCCCCCCCCCCTCCAACGGTACGCCCATGACGTAGGCATATATATTCGTAGAAAAGGAATCCTTTCACTACGAATATGTGCCTACGCATAAAAAAAATTGTTTCCTAAAACTAAGCCATTCCCTGTGATAAACAATCACATCTGGTCATCATCATCTGCCTACCCTTGTCTAGCTACAACTATTTTTGATTTTTGTTAACATTTTGAACTCTAATCAACAACTTGGGCAAGTTTCTTTAAAATAGCGTGGACATGGTTGCGGCCTGCAGTTGCAGTAGACCGCATTATTGCCTGCGGTCGCGGCTGTTTCTATTCCGAGACGGACTGCACACCGCACATGCCGCAAGGCTTTCCACAAATTATCTTTGCCGTGATTTGGATTATATGTATCGGAAAGGGCTGGATGACCAGCAACAACTCTCTAGAAAACTTCTTAATTTTTTAGGAGGCGCGACACGTGTAAGCGCTCTTCCATTTGCGTCACTACTGGTGCTGTGGTCTGCCGTTGCTGCAACGTCGCCGTCGCCTTGCTCGAAATCATTTTCATAGGAACCAGTATTGTTGTTTGCAATTTGCAGTCCCTCTTGGACTTGTACCTCGAATCTCGGTCGATAGGTGTAGTAACATTTTTTATCTGCCAGTTTGATCTATGAATAATTGCTTTGTACGTAATTTTCCAAAGTTCAAAACGCGACTAAGAATAAATTTTGTTTTACCACAGATAAAATTATAACATATTATAATTGCCTATTTATTTGACTTAATGTAGTATAGACCTATATTTGTATGTTTTATGCTATTTATATGTAAATCCTTATACCTATGTTTGCTTATGTGTTTGTTGCTCTCTTGTATGTATATTCTTACACTATATGTAGGATACGTCATCTTTATTTAAGTTATATAATATACCTACTGAGCGTACACCATACCGCCCTAAAATCGATGTCCTATGTTCGCTCCATCCCATGGTTGCCTGTAAGAGATTGCCTCAGTGCGATAAGGCCGCAAATTGTATCTACCACAAAACATTGCTGTGCTTCTACTCTTCAAAATCATTTTGGTGTACAATAAAGAGATATATTATTACTATATATATATATATATATATTATAAAAAATTTGAATTGAACTTTTGATCTTGTCGATGGTTACAACATTGCTACGTTACAATAGATCTAACTACACATATACCTATGCCTTTGTCTAATTAAGATACCTACTAACAAATACCTTCATTGACTGTCAAAATCTAACTTCACGAAGCCACAGATTATCCAGTTATATATCATGCTAAATGAATATTCCACAGAATATAAAAACAGTTTCAAAGTGGAAAAGTGATTTCTTAGAAGCAAATTGTCGGAGATACTTAATAATGTGATTGCCGCCTCGTCTTAAGGCGCTAATAATTATCCTCCGCTGGACAGAGAGAGATGGCCGAAGGAGTCTCAAGGAGTGACAAGGAAAGCGGACTAGAGGTAAAAGTATAAGGGGGATGGAAGATTATGTTGTTCCTACCTTTCATAGGCTTTTTATTGTTTTATATTGTGCTGGAACAACTAGGTCCGGTACTGTTTAGTGAAAAATGTGTTGGGGAAGTACCTAGTTTTGATTTATGTCGAAAAATGAGTAATTATTGCATCTACGAGTTCAAGTAGAAACAATTGTAGGTCTTTAAGTAAATTATTTTCGTTGCATTTGCTAATGCACAAGTACAAAAAGACTAAAGTACCTAGCAAAGAATATTTTAAAAACCTCCGTCAGTATTTAAACCATCTTAGTTATATAATACCCGCGCTACAAAAGACCAGAAATGGTCGAGGTAGCACTAGGACCTTAAAATAATAATAATAAAAAATAATAATAACATAATACCCCTTGAAATAATAGTTGATCGCTAGATTGATGTTTTAACTATGTATTAATTAAACTAACAAAAACGAATTTATATTACTTCGCATTTCGTGTTCATAGTTTAGATACTTAGGGTCCTTTGGAGATAATAATAATTATTATTATTTTACACATTATTATTGTTTTTCCTCTATTCACATTTTCACAGACATTAGAAACTGAGTTGTTAAGGAAATATAATATGTATAACTACACTTATTCTATATTTTATCAACTTTTCTGAAATTTTATATTGAGATGGGTGATGATGTTTTTTTTTTAATAATAACTTGACACATTTCACGCACGACCGTCTGATCCTAAACTAGGCAGAGCCTATAGACAGCCAGACGCAGAAATGTAATGATCATGCTCATCACACAATTTTTAATCCTGGGTGGGAATTGGACCTACTATAATTGACTAGACCAACAGGCCAGTTAATTATAATTTGATTTGTAATTGTTGTTTTTATAATGGCAGGCTCAGTGGCCTGAAAGTTAGTCTATTTGTACAATCGTAAAAGAATAGCTGCATGATTGGTTGAAAATATTTATCGTTTCCTTTTATCAAATCTTAAAAATCCCTAAACAAGAATAGTCCGAAAGCTCTTTAAGTGTGCAATTGTCTACAAATTAGTCTGTGCTTACACAACATTACAGCGAGATGTTCTCTCACAAATGAGATTATTTCTCGTTCGCTCGTTCTCTGTTTACACTTAATTTATGTTTCAAATCATTTCTACGCCAACTGTTTAATGAAAGACTTGATAACGTTCCAATTATAACGGCTAGGTATTCATTTAAGGAGAAGAAAGTGCTTCAGACAAGCTGTTAATAAAAATAATTTATAGTGTGTTTTGACTTCGGTGACCGTTGAGCGTATGGGTGTAAAGTTGTCTATCACTGAAGTGACTCTTGCTTCAAATTTGAGTCTTCGGAGTCTTTTGAGATCTTAGACGAGGATTGACTATAAAAAATCTCGAAAAACAAGAGCAGGAAAAGCATGTGGGCTTTTCTAGCAACAGTATTATAGCAATTTTTTTATCCACTAACCATATTCTTTCTGCAACCATGAAAACATGGAGGAAATATCAAACTAGTGGTTTTATTATTACATGTTTTCGAGCACCGGTGACTATACTCACCAACTGACTGGCTAATGGCGCTCCTCGATAGGGTAAAGTTACAATTTTAGTCGTGAAATTCCAGTTTGAGTGAAATTGTGCCGCAACGATTGCCTTAAAACCCTTTTTTCATTACTTTTGTATTCCACTAGCATCAAATCAAAGTCGTCTTAACATAAGTTTTTTATGTATTATTCTCGGTAGAAACTTAATAAATCTGTAGGGACTTAATGCTGACACAGCAATTTGCATACAAAGGCGCGAGGATTCGCCCGGCGCACCAGTTGTCTCCCCGCAAGCAATGAGTAAGGTCGTGTAATAATTTAAGAATGTGTATTTTATAAGTGGTACCAGTATGAATAAAATATAATTGCATATATCCAGAAGTCCGCTTATTATTCAACCTTTATTTTAATCGTGGGAAAGCAATGCTTCGGCACGTATGGGCCGGCTCGACCGGAGTGATACCAAGGCCCTAGCCCTTCCCTCCCCCCTCTCCCCCTCTGACACCCATCCCCTACTCCCACTTTAAAGGCCGTGTTGGCTCCCTATACCATAAAAAAAGAAAAAAAACCGTAACAACCACGAAAACAACCTGTACAAATCTAAATACTTACTGCTTGAACTGTATTGGATTATGTCAGATACGAGATCATAATTATGCGACAATTTGTATGACATAGTAGGCCATTTTAAAAAGATTTTTTTAAGTATAAGATTTAGCGGTATAACCGTAAAACTCTTACGATTACCTACTGTCAGTTTGTCATGTCAAGTTACTTTGTTATAATAACAGCGCCGCAATTTTATTTTATTTTCAAAAAAGAAGTTTTTTTATTTATGTATTAAAAACTTTATGCACATAGAGTACAGAGGCGGACTTAACGCCATAGAATAGGCATTCTCTGCCAGTCAAACTTCGGGTGATGCTGAGAAAACAGGAAGTAGGTGCATTAAAAATATTATAGTTTATTATGTAAATATGCAAACTAAATATCAGACAAAAATACTAAAACAAAGTATATTATCTAAAATACATATCATAAACATACATACAAATATGTACACGAACATAATATATACATACATACAAATAAAAACATAGTACCAATTAATGCAGAGTTCCATTATTGGAACTCGGCAAGCAAAAGGAATCGTTTCTTGTTTATACAAGAAACGATTCGTTTCGCTTACGGACAGCAAAAGGAATCGTTTCTTGTTTATACAAGAAACGATTCGTTTCGCTTACGGACGGTAAAATTTTCGTTGGAACTTCAACGAAATTTTACTTTCCGTAAGCAAAACGAATCGTTTCTTATTTATTGGAACGCGGCATTAGATGATAAACTGTGGGCAAGTTGATTCTGCTAGTTGTTCGTAAAAGTACTCCTTTACTTTCACTTTGAATGAGTTCTTTCAGTTTAGTCCTCAGTCCTGAGACATTTCATCAATGACTTGAGAACATCAAATAAGCCTCAAGTAGTTAAAGACACTAACTTACTTACTCTCTTAAGACACTACGTAGTGCCTAGTAGTGTGTCGGAAAGTGTTTTTGGTAAGTCGAGTCACCGCCTCGTGTCAGAGAGCTTAGAATTGTGGGAACACGGAAACTAAAACTAATATTTTTTTTCTAAAAAGACAACTCCCGCATCAGGAGTATTCCTGTATCTCGGGGGGCTTCACAACGGACACAAAGAACACCCAGACTAGGGACAACTATTTATTGATCATATAAGTTTTTGTCCCGTGTGGGATTGGAACACACAACACTCGGCGCTTCGTTGTGGCAAGGTGACCACTTAAATCATTGCGCCATCCATGCATCATATGAAGTGCCTTCAGTGTTAATATGCATCGAGCACCATTTACGATAAGATGAGCTATGTAATCACATACTTGCTAACTTATTTATTTAAAAATAAGGATTTCAATTCAGTCAAATATAAGTAGTCGTAGAGTAATGGCTAAGGCGTCGGACTTGATCAAGTGGTTCCGGGTTCGAACCCCACCCAGTGCACTACCGACGTGAACTCCCTCCTGACACAAGCATTTCGCTTAGCTGGAGGGGTTAACAAGAATGCCAATAATGTGTGACCCACGTTGCTAGTATACTAAAAAAAAACTTGGTTTTATAAAAATAGTTTGACAACGTAGAACTTACAATTAAATATCAACACAAGGTCATCACAACAATAGGTTGCTTTGTCGAAAGTAAAACAAATATGTAATATAGTTATGAAAATAAGTAAAAGGTACATACCGTGGTGCAAATAGGTTAAACCCCTATCTCCCAGTGCGGGCGACATCGATAACCGCCCGTTTCCAACTAGTTGAGCCTCGTGAGAAGAAATCGGGCAAACAAATTTATATATATATAATATATACTTATAATTTGTATATCATTAATAATAATATCATTTAAGTTTTAGAGTTCCTATTGGCACATTGAGATGCATATATTTGTCGTTGGTCGAATCCGTGATAGATTACGGTCTCGACTGCTATGGATTAACATTTAAAACCAATTTAAATAAAATAGAAGAACTTCAAAAAAGATTCCTTAAACTACTAGTGAACAAAAAAATTCAAAATAGTTGTAAAGACAACTATGGGAAACTATTTAAAATATGTAAAATACTACCTGTTACTTTAAAACAAAAATATATCTATCTATGTAAACATCGTGGCAGTGGGGATCGTGATCTTTCACGGATTACAAATAAACATAATACAAGGTCAATGACCAGCTGTAAATTTAATATCCCTAGAATAAGAAATTACTATGGCGACAGAACAATTAAAAAAAGACTGCCGTATTTGCTCAACAGCTTACCGGAAGCTATTAGGCAAGAGGAAAACAATTCGACGTTTAAAAGGAAGCTAAGGGAGTATTACTTCAGTATTTGTGAATGACACGCTGCCAGCAGCCATTCCTGAGTGCTGGAAGGATACCAATTTGATTGTAAATAAGTGTCTATAACACATAAGTAACAATAGCACAGACATAACAATTATACAGTAATAAGTAATACATAGATTTATAGAGGCTCGCTACCCACAGTCAAACCGATTACACGGTTTTGTGGGAAATTGTAAAAACTACTTACTAAACACAGACCTATTAAATAAATAAAAAAAAAAAAAGCTTATTTAAAATGAAAGACAAATTGTACCTAAAATATAATTCGAATTCAAATATTATTTTGCAAAGAGATCATTTTTAAAATAATAGATTGTTTCTAAATCATTTGGAGTCTTTAAATTAAATGTCGAATCGAATCATTACAACTAACTAAACCGAATAATGAGCCTTAATAACAAAATGTCATAAAAGAGAACAAAAACGTTTCGATACTGTGGAGCGTCACCATTCCTTTTTACCCAGATGGCTCTGTCCCGCTCACTCTAATCGCATTAAGCATCCATTTTTGTAAGCGCTTCGAGCCCGATCCAATTTCAAACTCATTTGTTAGAGCATAAAACAATTATTAAAAAACGCCGGTGATTTGGCAAGCAATTTTTGCCGTTTTACATCACTTAACAAAGGACACAGAAATGTATAGAGTTGTTTTCTGTCTGAATTGAAGCTTATCTTTTTCGCCAATAACAATATACAAAATCAATAAAGTTTAATGTATCAGAAATTACCTGTACAGTAAAAACTGGAACAACTACATGCCCTACAACACCATGTTTTTAGAACAGTGACAGGATTATATTAGAAGTAATGAATTTTGAAGTTTTTCACTCACTTGAGTCGCATTTTTCCCTTTTTTGTAATAAAACTTCAGAATGTATCGAATTTCTTCGTTAGATTCACACATTTTGGCGGACAGAAAAACAATTGAAAAATGACTGGCAAGCGTTTTTTACTTTCTTTTCATTAATGTCCTATATTTATTGATATTAAACCAGCCAGATACTGTTTGTATCTGGCTGGTTTAGTACAATCAAAGAGATTTTAATCATACAAATTACGAAAAGACTTTTTCCCCGACCTATTAATAAGGTGAACTTTAATGGCATGGCCGGTAGGGGTTGCCCACGCAGAACATACCCTGATCAAAGTGGTGATGTTCATAAGGGTTGAATGACACTAGAGGAAGCTCATAAAAACAGACGCAAGTCTCGGGCTGTTATCTCTGTTTACCCCGAAGCGAGAAAGGCATGTATTTATTTGTATGTAAGTTTTTTCCCTGAAAAACACTCATATATAACCAAAGTCATATACTTATAACAAAATTTGCTTCTATATTATAACCAAAGAAGCATGCATAGCGTACCAGCCCCATCTCCCCACATAAACGAACAGGTGTGTAAATTGTCAATCAACCTTCAGCGCGAAGTGAGACAAGTCAGTTTTCAGGAACTAGATCCTCCTTCTTCCGATATTTACTATAACTTCGAAGGAAATTTCACAGATGATATACCTGTTAAAACGAGAAGTGACTCCACATGGAGCCAAGAATTTTATTTATCACCGTGTGCGACAAATGACACAAACGTTTATAAAAACAAATTGCTTTTTAGGCATTATTGTCATCCCACCCTATTCTGGGTAATATCTCTGATGTCATGAGTGACAAAAAGGTAGTATAAGTTGGTATAGTTATCAACATTATTTTAAAACTATTGAAGTAGCTAGCTTTTTGAACGCGCCTTGTAGATAAGCAAAAAAAAAATCAAATCAAGGAGACACATAATTTAATTCATAACCAAAAATATCACACTACATACTGACCGACCGTCTCCTAGGTCACTGCTGTCCACACACACGAGCACAGCCAGTGTTTTTTCGCCAGTATAATTGAATGATGACTCGTGCGAGCCAACAACGGGTACACCCGCCCCACTACAATGACTCTTGACTGACAATTTATAACATACCTACATACATATTTGGCGACATTAAACACATTGTGTGGAAGTTGAAAAAAAAACGGACTTAAATTAAATCGCCAATTACAATTAAAAAAAATACACATTAAAATTTAATGAGTATAGTATTTTTCATTCATGGCAAATAAATATAATTCACCGATACAAGTGTGCAGAGAAGATAATGATATTTGTACTTAGGAATAATATTTAACTAGAAGTGAAATGGATTAGCAAAAAATATTGTTTTTGAGCTTTCGCGACTCTTACACATATTAAGTAGATGTAGGTATAAACACGGGACTTAATAGCCGTGCAATCGAGACCACGATCAAAACGTCGAGTAGCATAAAAGGTATTGTACCTTATAATAATGTTATCGCGATTAGCAAAAATGTGTAGTAATAGCACATATTCGACTTCCTTTCAAAGTTCATGTTTGTGTGTGTGTTTTTTAATAAAAACATCGCAAGTTTAAGGAAAACATCGCCAGGAAACCTACATATCAAGAATTCCCTCATTCGTAGTAAATGAGGCCCTGCGCCCAAACATGGCACTTTACTAGAGTTGAAGTGTTCGCGCAAGGACCCACACTGTTCTTTTTCCTCAGCCATGAATATCCGATCAATTGCTGTGACGACACAAGATTCCTTGCCCTTTACAGTCAGGGACAGAGTATCCATCTAAATAATATATATAGATCAATAGTCCGCAATATCCTGACATAGAATCTCCAGAATTTACTAACTTTCGAGAAAAATTTACAGAACTCTCAGGTATGCAGTTTTTTTTACGGTGTTTTCTTTCATCAACAAAGCAAACGACTATTAATAATAATATATAATATACAATTACTAATAATAAAAATAAGAACGAAATAAATTAAGAACTTTAAATAAAATATAACGCCTAGAAGACAATCTTAAGACTTATTGAACCGTACCAAATCAATCTAAACACTTCTATAACTTTTCATAGCACTCAAAAAGCCGCCAGAGATTGTTATTACAAACATATCAATAATAACACTATACAATACTGCTCTTGACAAACATAATCCGCCCAATGGTCATTTGACCATTTTTTTTTCATTCAGCACATTGTACATTGTGCCTCACACTTACGCATAGTAATGCGAGACCCTTGAAATTCAACACAAAACCGATTTATGTATCTCATTGTAACGTCTTAGCCGCACAGTGGTCAATTCCTTGAGAATCCTTGACAAAAGATTCTGCGAATTCTGCGGCTTTATTAGTAGCATTAGGGTTTTTTTGGATGTAAGTATAAAAGGATTTCGTTCACATTAGATCAGTTTCGCAAAGAGAAGATTCGGAAAGGGATTTGTTCAGAGGCGTTCGTGGTAAGCTTTTTATTACAGTGTGTGACGGATTTCATGCTTGGCTAGTTTCTTTAAAGATCTTGGAGAAGAGATTTTTGATTTTGTATTATTTGATATAATTAGTAGTACTACAATGGTAGGATTGAAGGATATTTTTGAAAATAATATTTGTTATTTATTCTTTTCGTTTCTAAATTTATATTAGATCTCTAATGTATTACAATACACTTACGGTTTCGAATCAAAACTCAAATACTTATAAAATATATATTCTCGAATTCATTTAAGTAGGTAATTGATTATTTGTTGTATGTATTTGTGACCAAAGAACAATTTAAATTTAGTGTTGTTCACAAATACGATTGCATCAAAAACTACAAAGACGTAAATGGATTTGGCACTGCAAGTGAGTGAACGGTATGTTTTTGCTTTAATGGCTATTTTGATCCCATCAACGATCTCCTTAGCCGACTGGAGACAAAAACGATAAATATTAAATTAATATAGAGCTATAGTAGAAGCAAATACAACTAATAAACCAATACTAGATAACCACACCAATTGAAAAAAAATAATACGTTACTAACTACACAGTCTTCCGTAAAGAGTGAAAATCGCCGCTGTTTACTATAAAATCGTTACTAAATCGATATAATATGTTGCGGTAAATTTCACAACTTAATTACAACGTACACATCCGTTTTGATACAATTGTATCGATACGATCAGAATAAGATTATATTGCACAAAGATGGCCGATGTAACCAAACCTACACAATTGATGCTTTGAATGCACCGGTGCATTTGATTGTAATATTGTATCATTTAAAGCAATGTTTGTTTAATGGAGATGTAAACATTTGTGCATACCTTTATAATCTGTTACGTAATGTTAATTTATAAAAGGGTATTTATGGAGCCTGTTTAATCATTAATATATGTGTTAAAATTATAATATATGAGCAACTCAAAACTAAAGTGTTAATATTTCATTCTGTTACTACTTAGCTTCGTGCTTTTTTTTTGTTTAATGAGTTGAGTTGAGCGAAAAAGACCAAACACTTTAGGCACACACTACGCTTAAAGTGTTGTTGTGTTTCACTAGAAACTCACCATTGGGTGAGTAGGCAAAGGTTCATGTGATGGTGAAGCTCATTTGAAAGTGACACGTGTAGTGAATATCGGTGTATATGTGTATCGGTGAATATCGGTAATTCAAATATCGGTGTCATGCCATTAGTTAGGCAGTGTAACATGAAAAATTTAAAAAAATGTCATTTAAGTATCAAGTAACATTATTTTCCAACATATGCACATTTACTATTTAATTACTCAAAGTGGTACTATGTGGTTTTAAATTTACACATGGATGTGGGATTAGTCAGTTTTACAATAAGTACTCAAAATTAAAAAAAAACTCAAAATATACCTCGTTTAAAAATAATTGGTTTTCGCATTCATTGCCCTTCTAAAACGACAATTTGCTCCAATTAAAAATAGAAAAATACAATTTTATTACTCTCGCACCATATTGGGAGAACGCCTCAAACAAATGTCGCTCTTAGCTTTACGTGCAAACTTAAATCAAGTCAAAGTCACCCAAAAACAGTTTTTAACACAACTTAATAAAGTCTTTAAATCCGCAAAACTAAGTTAGCAATCTGTATTTTTTACACTATTTCTGTTTCATTGTATTACAAGGTTTATTCGTTGCTAACGAGTCAGCAGGGAGCCTGCTCGAGTGAGAGGTTCGACACGAAGCGGGATAGTAGTATGTAATATGATTTGTTTTGTTGCATTGTGGTTTGGAGCGTTCGTGAATATCAAAGTTTTTTATTCGCTAGTTTTTGGCGCCAAAACCCTGTCATTAACATGGGGAGTTATTTGTTTTTGGTGTAAATTTATTTTGCCGCGGTTTTCATTAATTTGCTTTTTAGTCTCTAGGTTTGTTTGTTTTTGGAACAAAGTTTTATTGCTCTCTTTGTTTGAAATTTTAGCGCAAAACTGGTCGACAAAGCTTACTGCTTTGTCGACCAGTTTTGCGCTAAAATTTCATGTATTCATCAATGTAAAAAGTAAAAAAATATTATCAACTTAAAACCATGTAACCATCGTGAATAAAACTAGAAAGGAAAAATAAAGTTACTTCAAAGGTTAAAGATATTTAAAATGAAAAATAAAAACTTCTGACGCATGTAATGGACGCCATTTTGATTCACGTGTTCACTTGTCAATGTTTACTAATACACAACTCACATTTTCAGTTAGTAAACTACTTTCAGGGCAATATGGATACAGTCAAGAGTCTGTTAGGTATTGTAAACTTAGATATCTTATTCTGCCAGTACCTCTTGATACCTGACCTTTGATCCTTAATTAAATTGGATTCCATTATATTTCTGTTTTTTTTCCTAAGGAAAATGACTCCCACATATGTAACCTTCGAGAATGTACAGGACATTCTTAATTGTTCTAAAGTCAAGACTTTTTCTTCTTCTTTCGCTTCCAGGTCATCTCTTTCTAAAGAATCTGATTAGAATAGTAACAAACAGAAGCTGACAGGAAAAAAATATTTTGTACTTTTAAGTTTGAAAAAACGTAATGGTACACATATTTAATTTGAAAAGTTATTTACATTTAGCTGTTTTGCCTTTGCAGATTTGCGACTCCCTATGTTCATACGACTGTTATGTCTAGAGATCGGATAATCGGAAGCATATTTACCTAAAGTTATTTTTTGGATAACAAATTATGGAAGCGGCTTCTAAGTATATTTTTACTAGTTGCGCACAAGCAAGTATAATTTGCCGTCTCACTCGCACTCTTACAAATGCTTACATTTCCTGGGGTTTAATAGGCCCGATTTGACACTTGTAACAACGTAATAAGGTTGTTTTTGCTTCGTCAAAAATCACTGACAATAAAAGTAGGGAAAAGCAACCATTATACGTTGTAACAGAGCCAGTGTCATTTGTGTCAAACTGGGGTTTATTACATCTCACGGAGTATAGGTTCACTTAAATTTGAATTTCCTGGAATCGCGGGGTTCTTTCGATAAAAAAGTGCTTTCCATAATAGCCAACATCTCAACTTTAGGTAAATATGCATCCGAATATCCGATCTCTAGTTATGTCTAGGACTTACAAACAGTTCTACAATGGGTTTCCGAAAAGGTCACTGCTCATGATCGTCTTGTGTGCGGTGGTTCTATCATTATAGAAGTTTTAGAACCACTGCCCTCATTACGACGGGTAAATGTTACAATTGTTATCCCTACACGTTTTAGTATATTATTTGTGATGCGATTTGCGCTAATGACTGCCATGTATTCAGTGACCGATGTTTTGTGTTTTGTTACTTTAGTGCGATAGAGTGGTTCTTAAGTCGTATTGACTGTAATAATGATAAAAACTGTTTGCGTAATATGTAAAATTCATATTTCTAAAGGGTGACTTTTAGGTTGCGTATTTTCCTTAAGCCAAGTGATTATACTTCTTATTTAGTTATTTATTTATCTCTTTTATGTACACTACTTTATTAAAATGTAATACAGACATATTATCCATAAATATGTAGTAAAAAAATGAATCCCTATTTACCTTGGTCACGGCATCACGCGTTGACGGTTGAACCGATTTTGCAAATTTTTTTTGTGTTTTTTATTGGCAACAGAAGGTTCAAAGAAAAAATTAAGAAAGTTGAGCGGAAAATTAGAAAATTTAAGAACACTTAAGGAGGGACTTACGCGGGTGAAACCGCGGGGCGCAGCTAGTAAGCATATAATTATGTACATGTACGGAATTTCCGCGTTCTTGTAGTAGGTATTACATACTTCTGAATTGCCTGTGACCACGGCCAGTGCAACCTGGTCCAAACATCAGGCAATTCAGAGGTATGTAATACATATTATTTGATCGCGTTAATTCCCGCACATATATATAAGTATATCATGAAACGCGAAGGTTTAAAGTTAGTATCTTATAAGCATTCAAGTTTCCTTGCACGTATGTATTTTATTGTTGTATGTTCATATATCCCACTAATATTATAAATGTGAAAGTTTGCATGTATGGATAGATGGACGGATGTTTGTTACTCTTTCACGCAAAAACCACTGAACCGATTGCGATGAAACAAGGTATGTAGATATCTGGAGACCTGGATTAATGCATAGGCTACCTACTTTTTATCCTGATATTTCCACGGGATCGGGACCAATTTACGTTTTATTTGGCATTCTATGGATTTTTCCTCTTCAAGAGATTACTCAGTAATAGATGAAGTGGAAATATACTTTATTAAATGGCTTTCCATACCATAAAAGCAAATCTGATTGACCCTACTCAACAGCGTTGGTAACCAAACCACGATTTACAATAGGATGAAGGAACTTCTCTAGTCAGGGGGTTTTAATTTGAATAGGTTATTTCCTGCGCCAAATTTTGGTTCAGATCAAGGTTAAAGTTACCACATTAGTCTGTTACGAGCATTTTATGAGCTGACTGCAGCCGTAATCTCGAGAAAAGTACGAGCGCGTATGTACTCGTATGTGTATACTTGTACTATAATTGAATTGCTTGTCATGAGAAGTTCTTCCACGCGTCAAATAACCAGGCAAATCACGGGAGTTGGCAGTTAGTATAGACTGGCCTGTTGGTCTAGTGGTTAGTGACCCTTACTGCTAAGCCAGAGGTCGTGGGTTCGATTCCCACCCAGGACAAATAATTGTGTGATGAGCACGATAATTTGTTCTGTGTCTGGGTGTAATTTATCTATAATATGTATGTATTTGGAAATATATAAGTATGTTTATCAGCAGTCTGGTTACCATAGTACAGGCTTTGCCTAGTTTGGGATCAGACGGCCGTGTGTGAGATGTGTGGAGTTATTATTATGAGTTATTATTCTGGTCACCGATTACATTAGACTTGTTTGCAATCCCGCCTAATGATAAGCCCTGTCAGAAAAGTTATTCAGGCCCAACTGTCTATAACTATAAAGACCCACTTACCTACAAAATGACATTGCACAAGTAACAGCTGCGTGCCAACAAAAACGCACAAATCATCTGAACATACCTCTATTAAGGCGTTATCAGATCGGCAAAGTTTCAAGCAATTTGGCGCGAACAAATGCAATGGGCGTACAAAGATATCAATCTGTGTAGACCTTTGTATTTTCAGTTTTTAACAAGAATATCGTCTTAGAAACTGTTTAGTGTGTTACTAATTTGATTTTGATTTAATAACGTCCTTAACAATTCTTAAACGAATTATAACACAATAGTTATTCAGTGGTGATTTAAACTTTAAATATCAACTCCTAAGGGTGTGATTTTATCTAGCTCTCAAACACGTGTTGTCATGGTAATGCATTTAAGTAAAATCTATTATTAAATCTCATAAATAACTAGCAACGCCCTGCGGTTTTACCCGTGTAACTCCCGATCCCGTGATAATATCAGGATAAAAAGTAGCCTATGTGTTGATCCAGGTCTCCAGGTATCTACATACCAAGTTTTTTCGCAATCGGTTCAATAGTTTTAGCGTGAAAGAGTAACAAACATCCATACATACATACATCCATACATCCTCATAAACTTTCACGTTTATAATATTAATATGTAGTAGGATTCTTCTCTATTTACCTCATCTCAAAATATTATCTTACTGAAGAAATAAACCTAACCAAATTACCAGAGTATAGTGGTTTCGTTTCAGCAGGGTTTTCTGAGGATCAGGCAGCCAAAACATCCTTAAATATTATTATGGTACCATGATCACAGAATAGATCTCAGAGGAGGGCGGCCGACGGGTGATGGCCGCACCGGGTGACGGGACCCGTCTAGGGTGAGACGGGTCAATGCCTATCGGAGGTTGCGGAAGAATGCAATGGCGATTCTCGCTCCCCCGATCATAGGCAAGCAGTGGAACACCGGGGTGGTGTTTAGTCGGTAAGAGTCCGACAGACCCCTTCGCCTACCCAAGGGTGGAGGACATCCATGAGAAAAAAAATCACATTGGTGCCGATTCTATTGTACACTCGACTAAAACCTGACTTAATTTCTTCATATGAAATCAACCTAGTGTTCTTCATAATAAGGTCTATTTGTTACTATCATCTATTTCTCAGCGCCTCTAAATTTCAACAAAACCTGTCAACGTATACTCAACTTTATTTCCACGCAGCGAGAGTCTTCATTTATTCAAATGTATAATTGCCGTATAAAAACTTGTTCAAAACGAACAAGGATGTCGGTCCAGGGGGGGGGGGGGGGGGGCAAATAAAAAATTATACTCAAAACTACCTTAGTACTACAATAAGTAGGTACTTAACTTGTTTTTTTATATTTTTTTTTAATCTAACCCCCTACATAATTTTCATCTATGATATCACATACAACACAATTACAGTGCTTATTACAGAGCAGTAACAATTTAAGAAGGAAACGCGTCAACGATATCTGGCGGTGTTGTGTTCGAACTAGTTATTAGGAGGTAACGTGCAGTTAGCGCCGCGGGAGACTTGCGACAATCGAGATAGCTTTCTTTCATGTTGCGAATGTGTTAGGGTTCTGTAAGAGACGGGAAAAACCTTCTTTTTTATTTGTACATAGTCTGAAGTTAGGTACACATTGTTGAGAAGACGTCGTTAGTTCCGTTGGCTCTTATTTTTATTAAGTTTATCTGTTCGAAAATTCTTAGCTGCAACTCTAAGTCTTGACATGAACTCGGTAGATGGCAAATGTATGGTCTCATACATCGTGTGACGCAAAACATACGGCAGTCTACACAAAGTTGAGTCGCTAGCCTATATAACCGTGTAGAACTGCTGTTTTAATTCTGGTGAAAAGAGTCGCCAGTGGTTCATATAGGGTTGCCAGATGGTTGAGATTCGTCTGGATTGTCCCGACGTTCATTTGATGATCAGACTGCCGACAAACGGATTCTGGTAAAATGTTTTAATAAAGCAGGAATTTAAAATTACCTTCTTGTTTCAAAGTCGCTTCCCTCGCTAATTTTACATTTTGAAGTTCACGTCAAAATAAATATTTATTAGTTCCAAGTGACCTTGTAAATAAAAAGTAATATTTTGATTTATAAATTGCAATATCTAACTGTATAGTCCATCCAAAGGTTGCCTGTAAGAGTGTACTGCTGTTTCTAATGTATTTCTTTTTAATTGTATCCTATTTATAGTGTGCAATAAAGAGTATCTATCTATCTATTTATTTGTCCGACAAAAGTTAATCCTAAAACTCCAACTTTTGAAATTGTTCCCAGATATTTCAGGCAAGCCTAGTTCATAGGAAGAAGAAACAGCGTTGGTAATGCGCAAGATACCACTCTCTAGTGTTGTTTGCTTCTTCACCAATTCAGTTATATAAAAGAATTATTGTGATTTATTTTATGTACTCGAATATTTAATCTCAAAATTTTAATAACAAAAAGATCATCTACGGAACCCCGACTATCAAAACTAAAATTAGTTTAATGTAACAATATTACAGACGGGATGTCGCCAGCGGGTGTCCTGGGTTCGATCCCGGGCGGGGTTTGACGCTGTTACGGGATCATGTCCCGCGGCTAGCAAACTGTTCAAATCAACTCTATAATATGAAACTTTAGGGGGACGATTTTACATTTAAATTAACTAACATACAAACAATGTATAGCACGATTAAATGGTATACGAAAGGGTGAATAATGTTAATATAATATGCTTGATTGCCTAGTGTAGAAGCGAAACACGTGTCGAAAAATCAACAGTGATTTTTCGACAGAAAGCGGAAGGTAGCAAATTACGGCTTTGGTACCAGCCACACTTGGCTAGCATATCTCTATCTTGAGGGAGTTCGGTTTGTGTTCCCTGTCTATGGCAATTCGTTTAAGTTCCTGTACGTAAAGCTTTGGACATTCGGTTTCCTGCTTGATAGTTGTTGATGCTATGATTCGACTTTTTATTTGCAATCACATATGATAACAATAATAACTTGACACATTTCACACTTGGCCGTCTGATACCTAATTATGCAGAGCCTGTACTATGGTATATATTTAGAAACATACCTACTTATGTTTCTAAATACAAATCACTACATATTATAAAACAAAGTCCTCCGCCGCGTCTGTCTGTCTGTCTGTTCACGATAAACTTAAAAACGAATAGACGGAGTGATTAATGAGGAAGGTTTACATGTATAATTTGTTAAAATTTTGTGTAAATTGAAATAAATATATATGATTAATGAATAATTATTTTGTATTCACGTTTGATTCCATTGTTAAAAAAAACATTCCAACCTCAAATTTATTTATAAAATGTTACTTTATTGAGCCACGAGTGCGTTGCCAGCCTTTAAGGGGGGAGAGAGGGAGGAGAGAAAAACTATCAGGCGTAGAACTGCACGTCAGAAGTGAAAACATACACACACATCTGTATATCTGAGCGTGACGCCAGTTCAGTGCGTTTACCCCATAGCCAAAGTGTCCAACGTTCCTAAAGAGGTATTCATTACAATTAGTTTCAAAATGATTTTTACGGAAATCAATCTTCGAGAAATCTAATGACCTAATCCTAAAAAATAATTTGTTTCACAAAAGCACGACAAAACTTCAAATATAATGTTTACATATTCTGTAATAGGTACACACACGGGGCTAGAGTCAGGTGTTCAAAGGAGAGTTCAGGGAACAAGGGGAACTGAGGGGGTGCGGGGGGAGACTGGGAGGTGCCTGAATTCGATTCCGGGCTATTGAAAAGTTTCAAGAGGCGAAAAGCTTCGACAAACGAAGCTAAGTGAATTTCGAGCCCTCGGAAAAGACAGAGGCGGATTTGGGTTATTGTTTGATGTGATAAATAATTGTTATATATATGTAATAGTTTGTAGGTCAATTTATAAAAATGTCCGTAATTAAGCAGATGAACAAAATAGTTGTATAAAAGTCATTATTTTATAAGCCTGTTGCAGTACAACAACATCATAGCAGTGTAAATACAGCACACTATTTGCCTAGTCTCTAGTAGTCCCTTATTCTTGCACAATACGTCGCCATTCTGGACGGACGATTGGCAGAATGAATCTGATAAAAGTAATGTACGTGTTCGAAGAAGAAAGGAGGTGTGAGCTAGATACTAAACGAGACCAACTGAAAACGCGATCACCTTCAAATATTACATTTAATTACGTCAATGGTGCCCTCACGTGTCCGCAGTCTTCACGTGTATTTACCGCAAAAATAAAAGAGCTAAGAGCGAAACATCCATGCTCGTAAAAATATACCACAGTAGCTTAGTCGCCGAAATCAGCTAGGAATCTTATTTACTTTATTTACATATAGGTACTTTCTGTTATATATGTTTATATAAAGTAGTCCTTTTTGGTTCCCCTGACAAAGTGTATTTAAAAGAGAATGCCCATTCTTCGTTTCACTTTTAGACGTTCGCGTCATTATTTCAGATGTTAAAAAAAAATTGATTTTAATGTGACTTTTCGACCCTGAATCTCTTCTATAGAACTTGTGGTTTAAAATTAAATCTTACCAGGACTAAAACTTGAATCAATGACCGTTTCTATTTAAGTGAAATGTTGCCATTATATAAAATAAACCATTAATGGTGGAATGCAAATAAACATCGTTTTAAAATAAAATTGTAGATAATAATATAACCAGGTGATAATAATTCGTAATGTACATTAAAATATATTGTAGTTTAGTAATCTTATTATTTCGTGTATGCAGTTAATACATACGAGTATTTGAAGCAACATAAAAAAATGTGAAACTGATTTTCATACAGAAATGGGCACTCTTCTTTCATGGTGATCGGTTGAGTAGATAAAGAGCCTCACCAGAGTAAAATAAGCTTTTACAAGTTGTCATTAAACAAACTTTAGATGTTGTGCCAACTTTAGGCATGTTTATTTTTCAAGATCAAGCTGTGTGAATTGTCCTTAAAGCCGTAAATACATAATTTCAATTATTTAAATTTTAATGTGTTTACAGGTTACGGAGCGATAAGCCTAAGTGTTTAGACTATCAGGCGGTCTGAGGGCTTGTTTGCCCATGTAGTATAGAAATATCCAAAAAGCCCTGTGCTGTACTAAATTTGTTTGGTAAGTAGCTATAAATATGATAAAAGTAAATTTACTCAAAAGGTAAGTAATATTGTTTTCTGAGTCCGCCTCTGTTCAGGCGGCTTGGTTCCAATTTTTATCAATCCCATTTCATTTCCCCTTACGAAAGTTTTCCTCCAATTTCGCACTCTCGCCCCCGCCCATTTAGTGCTGGGATCATTTTTAAAGATCGATAAAATATATTCTTTGTTTTTCATTATGAGTGTAACAAAAATCAGTGACGTGTTAAACATTAAATGTAGGGAATATTTGTATCTAATTTTCATGCAAAAGGTGAAAGACAAAAGTTTATTAATTGAAATATCCTTGATTTATTTTTTTGTGTTAGTGATGTAAGTGTCATTGACGACTGGCAATTACCCATCATTACACACTTATTAATATTATAGTTAATGCCTATATTATGAAATATTATATTATCTCACACATCAGCAATGATGACTATAGGCTTCACTCTCACTCCTTTTTATTATACAATTATGTATGTACATATTGTGAGCTAATAAATTTATTGTACACACGTGTATACTTCGGGGATGCTCGACTAGTTTTAGATACGGCGGGCATCGTTTATCAAGGGTTGAAGTGCTTTGGTGTCAGGCGCTACACTCTTGAGTAAAAACGAAAATAAATATGAAAACCACTGACGAAAGTTATTATTATAGAGCAACTACATTGTTCTAAATGATTTATTTTATTTTTTAAATATGTTTAAGTTTCTGAAAACGTAGAATAATTCACATTAATGACCTTATAATGACGTGAATAATTCACATCATTTTAAGGTCATTAAGTATCTTTATGCAAAGAAAATCACATACACCCGTTACTCTACTGCTACGTCACTCCAGTGTTTAAGTGTCGTGTAAACAAAAAAATAACATTTAACGTATCTCCACTTTAATAGTAGTAGTGGGGAAAACAAAGGATTAAGCTGTTAACATTTTAAATATAATAATTTAGTAGGAAAGTACTATACTTAAAGAATACAATTAATATGTATAATTCAAAATCAAGTCTTGAAATATCGATAATTCATTTCAGTAACATCACTACGGTTTAAACATTAAAGTATTTCTCGGGAGACGCGGACGTATCAAGCGATCATTTCTCTGTTATTACACTGCCAAATTCAATTGTGGACCGTTTACACCGACGTTTTATTATTAACTGACCCACTATATTTGACAGGATCATCGTAACAAACCAATTGATTTGGACTAAATAGATTACTTGGGTATATATTTTTAATGTTTTTTTTTTGTATATATTGTGACTTGTTAGGATAGACTCAGGGCAGAATAATAAAGAGAGCACTTTTTACTAACTTACAAAAATTTTATCTCTTGGTACTTGGTATCAGGTTTTTCTCGGTTTTCGGCTAAGAATTTCTGAGTGGCAACCCCGGTGTCTGAAACTGTGCCTATTAATTAGCAGTAGACTTTCATTGGCATTTATTGCTTGACATCATACGTATGGACATTTTACGTTTGCACGCTTTTGTAAGATTAGCCAATTACCTGACCTGGTAGCGGAGTACCTCTTTAAAATTAGCCATTGACCAGGCCTGTTAGCGGAGGAGTACCTACCCGAAATAGTAAATTTATCTACATCACCAAGCAACAGCTCACTAAGTAGGAGACACACGAGCGCCCGGCGTGACGTTACATTTATAGCCCTACATTAAATTGCGCTGGCAATCTCTACATAATATTCGATTGCGCGATCAATATTTATTTCTAAAGAGAGTTCCTATTTATTTAAATGTATTATTAAAATAAGTCATCTGTTCATAATAATTAACTAATCAGCGGTCAGTTATGGTGGTGATGGTGACAGATGGTAGTAAAAAACAAGTAGGTGAAATATTATAAATATCATTAATATTTTATTTATTTTCTCAGAATAAGTAATGAAGTTTGACGAACCAATTAAAAAGAAATGAAGAGTTTCCATTTAAATGGAACAAGTGAAAATTGATGAGAAATTTGTTTTTTAACGAAACCTAATGACATCGGAGTGAATAAATGAACTTTGTAATTGGTTTTTAAAAGGTACAAAACAAACTAAAGTTTTTGAAGAGTTTTAGTGTTTTATGGAGTGGCAATATTATATGCGCAAGTAATAACGTTGGGTTGTACCCTTGTTTGATCCCTTAGTGGTGTTTACAAAGTTTAGAAGAGATGATTCTATGTATTGCTTTCCAATTGACAGATTCCCGAAGAGGTCTTAATTCGAAATTTAAATAAATTTTTCATCGGCTGCTTTTCTTACTGGCCTATTCTAAAAACGGTCAGTGTGACCCACGTATATAAGTATGTTTATCAGTAGTCTGGTTACCATAGTACAGGCTCTGCCTAGTTTGGGATCAAATGACCGTGTGTGAGGTGTGTCAAGTTATTATCACTACATATTATAAAACAAAGTCCTCCGCCGCGTCTGTCTGCAAAACTACTGAACGGATTTTCATGCGGTTTCACTAATAGACAGAGTGATTCATGAGGAAGGTTTGGGTGTATAATTTGTACCCGTGCAAAGCCGGGGCGGATTGCTACTTATTATTATAAAATGTCAAGTCTCCATCCATTGAGAATGGTGATAGAAGTTCGGATTACGCAGGTCAGATATCAGTCAATTTAAGTATAAATAGAAATCCAATCCAGATATAGTCAAATTAAAAATATACAATAATATAAGTACCTACACATAGAAATAGAGTCCATAAGCTCTCGAAGATAAATCATTTAATCTCTAAGAACATTCTTTACACCAACTCGTATCCAATAATTATCGCCATTATCACGCTTCACACCGTGAACCCATAATGACCCCAATAAGCACCGCATTACCAACACCTCGATATAATCCGCTCATTCATTCACTCACTCACTCATTCACCGAGTATAAAGAACATATTTCACGGTTTAAGAGGAACAGCGGGCGTTCTTATGGGATTTGTGTTTGGTGTTTAATATTTTTATCATCATTATTATTTACCTATTATACGGGGGTCTCACTGAAAATTTTTAGAAAATAAAAAACGGAATGATATATAAGATTTCATATTTTTATTGCTTTTCGAAGTAGTCTCCGGTCCTTTCTAAGCAGCGTCGCATGCGATGGAACCATTGACTGAAGCAGTGAGCCCCACTCTTCCATCTAGTACAAAGGTTTCTGACGCCTAAATGTAAGACTTTTTGAACTTGACTCATACTAATGCATAAAGCTGCCTGAATCTGTTCATATGTCACCCTTCTATCAGCTGCTATCATTAGTTGCACAGCACTCACGTTATCTTCAGTAGTCGCCGTAGAAGGACGTCCTTCTCGAGAATCATCAGTGAGTTTACTTCGACTATGTTTAAACTCATTAAACCAGTTGTAAACAGTGGCATGAGATGGGGCTTCGTAATGAAATGCCGTAACGAAATATAACATTGTTGTTGAGTAAGACAGCAATGAAAGTCGTAATAAATCATTGAGCGAAAATTTTATTTATTGAAATCCATTTCGATGCACGACAGACACTTTTTAAATTGCCGCCAATTTCTAGAAACAAATGACATATGCAATAATTAAACATCTACAGAGTCCCAAAGAGTTCCTAATTCGAAATTTAAATCAATTTTCCTTCGGCTGCTTTTCTTACTGGCCTATTCTAAAAACTTTCAGTGTGACCCACGTACAATTTTTGATACCGTTGAACCCAATAATTTTGGTGTGCTTTATTGAAAAATGGCTGTAGGCTCTTAACCGAGAGTAATGAGGGTTATTTGTGATTTAAACCTCCTTAAATCTTTAGTAGGCCTTATGAGCTTTAGTGTCAGTGAACTTGCTCAAAGACGATGATTATGATGAGAGTATGATGATGAGTGAGTGATTATGATGACTTATGATATATAATCATACTTAGTGAACTTGATTCTCAACAGACAGCGATTGCCGATTAGTATTCTTTAAAACTACAAGTGATACAAAAAACTTGAAAAATATCATCGGAAGGCCAGGTAATAATGAGAATTCGCCATAACCTGAACGCCAAAATAATTTAAATTATCATAATATGTATGTGTTTATATAATTGGTGCATGAGCCGTCGCCTAACGCATCCTTGAAAACCTGAACTCGAGGAAATTCACTCAACCACTTATCTCTAAGCAATAGTTGAGGAAAGAAGCTTGAAAAGGGAGACCTATACCTATTATAGTGATGGAAGCTAAAATAATATAAATAAAACATAAAAAATATCCCCAACTGAAAAACCCCTTCAACGTTTAGAAAAGAACTGACGACCTTCAAACTTCTAAACAGATTTTCTTGAATTATATCTAAAACAATCTCGATGAAGTCATCTTTCAAACCAAAAAACTAAATCAAAATCGCTCCATCCGTTGAGGACCTATACGCCACAGACAGACACACAGATACACATGTTAAACTTATATCACCACGGTATTTACGTCAGGGGTTAAAAAGAAATAACTTTGAGGCTGTGGTCGATTTAACAAATACATGTAAAGGTACATTTATTTAGATGATAGCTTAAAAAAAATAAAAAAAGATTTCAAATGGCGGCATTTAAGTCATCGTGAATTGTCATGAGAACCAAACGAGTGTTCCAAATTTGAACATATATACACCTATGATGGTATATAGAGTACTTAGATCTAGATCTATATACCATCATATATACAGCTTCAGTGGAAATGGGTGAAACATTGATTGCAAAATTCCAGGACATACATACACGTGAAGATTAACAAAATCTTTTCAAAATGAACCGATCCCGATTACCAAAAGGAGCTTGAAAGAAAAGTCACCTATAGCGGCAAGAAGAAGTGTGCTGCTGCCTCTGCCTACCCCAGTGAAAAAGGTGTGAAAAATGTAATAAGTGTAAGTTTTTGCCTCCAAAAATGAGATCATAAAAGAATAGCTTCGAATTACTTCAGAGTATATACGAGATGTGTTCAAACCATAAACTTCATTAGTATATTAAATTTATGGTTCAAACTGACTGACCGATCATTTTATTATGCGTTGGCTTAATTTTCAATTTTATTGTCGTAACGCCAAAATTTTTGAATTTTTGATTTTGATGTCATCTAGTATAAAATGCCGTAACGAAACTGATTATATCACTCGTATTTTCTACTTGTTTTTAGTTTGTTTGTTATTTACAAAAATAAAATTATGTACTTCGTAAATCCATTACACATGTTAAGAAGTATGCGTAAGTCTATTTGTTTAATCATGTTATCACTACATATTATAAAACAAAGTCCCCCGTCGCGTCTGTCTGTTCACGATAAACTGCAAACCTACTGAACGGATTTTCATGTGGTTTTCAATAATAGATAGAGTGATTCAGTAGGAATGTTTATGTGTATAATTGGTTAAGATTTTGTGTAAACCGATTGGAATATGTTGATGATTGTTCAAGAAGTCTCTGCAACCGTGCGAAGCCGGGCTGGTTGCTAATAAAATAATAAATCATAATTACAATAAACATAAGCACAATCATTATTTAAATGTAAATAAAGCTGTTTGTCTGTGTTCTATAGTAAAAAAGTTTTTTTCTTTCTCCTGTAAAATTTTACTAAATGGAAATATGAAGTTTAATAATTAGGCCATCGTATCATCGTATGGCGAAGTGATGGAAAATAAATCGAACTCAACGTAAATAGCCATAAACCCGGGCATAAAGTAACAGGAAACAATATAAATAGGAAAATGGTTCTAGAATATTTCATAGGGACGTGTTAATTTGTGAGGAAATAGTAAAGAAAATGCATTCACTCTGATGCATTTATGCTGTGGTTTAACTGAAGAGATACGAGCGGTTTTACTTCAAAGACTCTCAAAGCTTTTTAATCATATCTTGATTCAACACTCGTTTGACCAGCCCCACCGATTAGTGTGGGCCGAAACTATACAGGGTCCCTTAGAACAATGCATTGATTTAGGACCTTTAACAAAAATTGTGGTAATGTGTGCTGCTTTGATCTGAGTGCAGACCTTCTTAGATAGATAATACTTCATTTGTACACCAGGATTTATAGAGAATATGATATATAATAAGTTTAGCATCGAAAATGTACAAAGGGTGGCTTTATCGCTTAAAGCAATCTATTCAGATTTAGTTCATTTACTTGTGTGCACATGTGTTTCATCTTCTAGGTAACGTCAGCATGGACTAGAACGATTTTAACAATAGGTCTTGTTGAATGAACTGGTCTATCATCTGTTATATACGTACGAATGAGTACTTATTAAGTTAAATTTACTCTCAGACAGCGAACGCTGTGTCGTCGGGGCGCGAAAATATGACCACGTATCCTCGTTTGTTCCAAATTAAATGATTAACTTAAGTGCCTGACGCTTACTGTAGCGTAGGGTACTTCCAGAATATTTAAAAACAAATTAATTATCTATAAATTTGTTTGTTCCCTCATTCACGAGGCGGCTTCTTTCTTATATAATAGTGCAACATAAGACAACATAGCAGAACAGGGTTTATGCCAGAATAGCCGTATCTACCACAGTCTATAAATTGCAACAGCGATATTTAACTTAAAATTGTTATCGCTATCCGCTCATAACTTATTCCCTAACCTATCACAATGAATGAGTATCGTTAATAGCGTTATATTTTCCATTTCCAGTCGTCTTGCAGTTTCCCTTCAATTTCATTTGCTTTTAACATCCAAACGTCTGCATTGCTTATGTTTTAACTAAAATTCATTACAAGAACCGTCTGATGGTGGAAATTGATAAAAAATGATTTTAGTTTGACTTTTCAATGCAATACTCACTGTGGTTTATTCAAATTATACCTAATCAGTAAGAAATACTTAGGTATGTTTTTTATTTCGGTGTGAAACATCCCCACCCCTCCCCCCAAAAGCTTGTCGAAGATTTCAAGTCGAAGTCGAATTGATGAAAATCACACAATATGTATACCTTTTCAACATACAGAATGTTATAGAAAGGTGTGGACAAATTTTAGGAGCATTTTTTTTTGCGGGATTTGCTTTCCTAGTGTGAGTGCACATTTCTAAAAAACATATAAATTTGAACATGTCAATTTAAATTTTTATACAGACATATTCAGACAAATCGGGATATTCCTTCAACATCCTACAAACAACAGCCTACTCTCTTGCGAAATATGAGCTTCATCGGCGTTTTTTTTAAAGTTCAATTTGTCAGTTTGAAAATCAGATTTTTAGTTTCAAAATCAGATTTTTAGTTTCAAAATCAGATTTTTATATTAAAAATCACGTTTTTTTTTATTGTAAGCGCTTAATATTGTTCACGGGGTCTATAATATGTCTACACTCTTCTGTAACAGAGAACCCTCTTATTTATACAGGACTAGCAGCGCCCCGTTTTACCCGCGTAAGTCCCGATCCCGCGGGAATATCGCTATCTACATACCAAGTTTCATCACAATCGGTTCAATAGTTTTGGCTTGAAAGAGTAACAAACATCCATACATGCATACATCCATACATCCTCACAAACTTTCACGTTTATAATATTAGTAGGATGTTACATCATAGCCACAATCATATTTGACATCTTAATGGTGAAGGGAGGTTTGGGGTAATGTGCTCTTGATACCCTTATTAAATGACATAGAACAACAATGAGCCCTTTCCTCAACAGGCAGGTCATGTGCTTGTTTGGAATCTTAGTGGTCCTACCTACTAAAAAAGTTGTTAACGATACTAAAAAATATTTTCTCGGAAATAAACCGGGATCGGATCAAATATTCTTTGTGTAATATATCTGTTTCCACGTGCGACCATTTCTTAAACGCAGTGTTGCGTCACATCTTACATCCCTTGTATAACATGCCGATATTGAACAATTATAGTTCTTATTGCAAAAGGAATAGAGTTGCGCAATAATGAATTCGTTAATCCATGAAAACAAATGAGAGGTAAACCGCCAGACAAACTTATATTTGCAGTCGTTACCAACATTACTTGAAACTATTTCTTTGAAAGATCAAGTCCTTGAAACGCAAAAATAAGTTTGTTGAAAAATCTATTGTAAGAAGGCGTCAGTTTTGACACATTTTTTTTTTTCTGAATGTTTTGAAGTATTTTGCGCAATGTCGAGTGTGTATTATAACCTGATACTGATTGAATGCGTGCGGCGGGTGTTAAGATATATTTTTTGTCAAGATAATGCGTTCGGCGGGTGTTAATGCTTATTATCCGGGTGTTTGTAATCGTGGAGTGCGAATACAAGATTTTTTTCTATTGTTTGATATTCATGGATCATGTAACGCGTAATTCTGCTTTTATTCTAAATACTTTTAAAGACGCTGATATTGTTGTAGAGAAACAGGGTGTGATATCCTAAAACACAGAAGGAGGAAACCAGGCTATTTTAAAATGTCTGGAGAGCCGCGGACCGATAAGTAATTGATATTGGTCGTATAAAAACTCTCGGAACAAAGGAAAATCAGCTCTGAGATAAAAGTATTTTAGTTTTTTTTTGCTCATTATTTTTTACCATCACTGCCTTTTTTACAATGCTATTCCTTTAATATACGATACTTTAGAATTAAAATTATATTAATTAATAATTGTGAAATCACTGTATCTGAAATGAGAACAATAAACTTAAAATGCGTCTGTATCAGGGTTGCTGTTTCCCTGACTTTAACACAGAACCAATCGCAGAACCGTTTCACATGGCACATGGTGTTTATTAAACTCCTGCAAAACAGAAGCGATCAAACCAAAAACTCACCGTGCGTTCACAATTGGTTCACACACGTGTTTGAAATATACCTATACAATTATAAGACTCATTATTTGGTGTTAGATGTAAATATTTAAACAATACCTTTTATGTTACCCGACGTTTCTAGCTCTAACTAAGTATGAAAAGTTTAGGGGAGCGTGAGAGAAATAGTACATAAGATCTTTCTTTAAACTATTATTTTAATATTTTATGCACCAAACAGTCGATTTCATTTTCAAAAAGTGTATATTATTTACCTTCCTCCTCATTTTTTGTTGTACGATATACAGACCTAGGTTAGGTGGTACTACTGAATCACGGTATCTCGATTCCCCGATAGCATTATCGATGTACCTCCTAATTATTATTTAAAGTTATTACACAAAACCACGGGACCGAGTGAGTGTGTTATTATTTTCTGTTATATTCGAAAACCTCTTTGCGCTTAAGCCTAATTTACATTACGGAATTAGAGGCATAAAATTAATTCCATGACATTACTTTCACTAATAATTTCAAATGTAAACATCAAGTTTAAAAAGGCATGCATTCATTTCATGAAACTGGAATAGTCTCGTGATGCGCAATATTTTGTTCAAACTAACGTCATGCAACTTATTTCACGGTGTAATCGCAACGCGAAATTAGTGTCGGGCCTTAAATTTAGTATACTTTACGCTAGTATACTAAGTTTATGTGTCGGGCAGTGTCGGCAACGTCGCGAAAGCGTATGCGCTGAATATGTGTTTTATCATTACAGGGTATTAAGCAGCAAAAATGTCGTATCCTGTTTAGGTATTTTGTTAAACTCTTTATTCGTATAAATTAAAATGATCTTCACTCATGTTTAAATAGCTTTTAGGATCTTGCTCTGCTAACTTAAAAATTAACTGTGCAGCACCTACCTAGATGTTTTCTTGCACCCCATTTTCAAACTGCTGGGATTTATTTCCTATTAATAGACGTGGTTGATTCAAAATTAATGTAATGTAAAACAACACATAACATCCTACTAATATTATAAACCCTCCTCTCCCCTCCCTACCCCTACTCCCACCTTAAACGTCGGCAACGCACTTGTGACTCTTGAGTTGCAGGTACCCATGGGCGGCGGTAGTCACTTACCATCTGAACCATCTGCTCGTTTGCCACCTATCCCATAAAAAAAACCGTGAAAGTTTGTGAGGATTTATGGATGTTTGTTACCCTTTCACGTAAAAGCTACTGAACCGATTGCGATCAAACTTGGTATGTAGATAGCTGGAGACCTGAATTAACATATAGGCTATCCCTATAGCTTTTTATCCCGATATTCCCACGGCACCGAGACTTACGCGGGTGAAACCGCGGGGCGCAGTTAGCAGTTCAATAAAACTTCTAGCCTAGCCACTCAAAAATGTTTAGAAACTATAAGTAATGAGTCACTATTGCCTTAACATTTCAAATTTCGATCTCAATATCAAAACAGCCACTTAATTACAAAAGGGCACAATCATTTCGAAATATGATTACAATCCGACGGCTAATATTGCGAAGCGACAGCGCGACAAAACGCGAAATCGCTCTCGAATAATCGCTCAGCAATTAAAACTGCTTATTTCCTTAATTCGGAGCAATCGGACGTTTAAAGAACCTTTAACAACCTTCAAACCAATTCCAACCTTATCTATTTCATTCAAAGTTTGAATTAGAAAGACGTGTCTAAGTTATTTTCTCGCCAATATTTTGTTTTGCAATACAATCTTTGCACGTATGGTGTTAAGGTTGAATTTCGAATGGAAAGTGATGATGAGATGAAGTAAATGGGAAATTGTACGCTAACTCGTCGACGTCGGAATAAAACAACTCTTTGCGCTAATAATGAGAAAGTATGCACAGCGTAGTGTGTGGCACAGAGACTGCATTATGTTAATGTTGGGAATTTAATTTGTGGGAACTCGTGATTATGTGAAAAAGTCTTTGTGTAGTGTAATGTAATACATGTTACAGTGGTTTGAGATCCAGCCGTGCTCTAGTCGTTGCACACACACATTTAATATAACAAAAAAAATTAAGTCTATTACGAGTCCGTCCAGCCGTTCTATATAACCAATTTGCTTAGTTTTTTTTTAAATGAAAGATATCTATGCACAAATTTGTCATCAAGAGTTGAGGCACAGATTACTAAGTATTTGTAGAGGTACGCGTATCGTATTGGCCCAATAACATTCGCTGAAACGAATTCTATAATTTGAGCTTTTGCCCACTTAAATTGGTTGAGTTTTAGGGAAGCTAGGTGAAAACATTCAACTTAAACTCATTGCTCCGCAGTAGCAAAGGTCCCTAGTTGTGACTTATTAGAATGAAGTTCCTTTTGCACACGTTACACTGTTGTTGCCCGGCCCTGACCGCGAGTGAATTTATTTTATTTACGCCATCTGTAGATTCTGCGCGTTTCTACTGTTGTTTACTAATTATCCGTACATTAGTTCGGGCAACTTTCACAGATGGCGCAATTTTAATTTCGAATTTTAGAGAAATAAAATAGTTTACACTGAAAAATTACCTTGATCCATCATTTAACGTCCTTTTTAATTAGTGACATAGCGAGTACCCAAGTGCGATAATCTGTTGCGGATCTCAGCAAAACTGTGACTCATGGACGATTGCTATGTGGCTCTTCCTTTTGTTTTCATTCTTATAATATATCGACTAACTGAATAGCTAAAATCTACTACATTCAATATCAATATCATTCTATTATATCTTTATTATAGTGGATTAAAATATTTAGTTAGTTGCTAACTGTACTGAATGTACTGGCATCAAACTATCTAAGTCTCTGTGCAACGGTAGCATTTCTATGTAATTAGTATTTACGTAAATAGGACTCATAAGTATTTTTATCCGTGTTCTAGAAGATAAATAGTTTTACCGTGCCAGAGCCGGCTGATTGATTGAATGATAGCTAAGAACACTATCAATCGAGTCACCTTTCAAACAAAGAAAAGCAATATAAATCAGTCCATCCGTTTAGGAGGTATGATGCCACAGACATACACAAACACATATAGATGCATAGACACATGTTACGTGTCACTATTCATCCTCCTTGCGTCGGGGGTTAATAAAATATTAAAACTCACAACAGTTGTGTCATAGTTATGACGCTTATGACGCTATACTTTGTACTTACTTTAAAGTACTTTACTAGTCGGATGTGTTTTAGTCACTTTGATTCCGATATAACCCAGCACTGTACCTTCGGGGAAGTGCACTAATTTCTTCATGGCCAAAAATAATGGTAGGTTAAAAATATTGTACTATATATCTCTGACTTTATGCCATACTCTGCACGCTCAAATGGTGCGGAATCAAACATCGTACAGTAGATAATTATTGGGGATGTGCATTCGACGTCAAGAATTGCTTTCTTGTGTCCTGTACTATCGATGTTAGTTACAGAACAACTCACTAATAGCATTAAATTAACTTATTTCTGGGAATATTACAATACGCCCTGGCCATCAGTGGTTATCGAATTTCATACACTATCTACCGGTATATATATACCTACCTCCCGGTATTAAATCTTCGCAACATTATATAGCTGGCTCCAGGGCCCACTGCGCGTCTTTTAGTTTCTGGACTAGCTCCACCGTTAGTGTCCACGTCTCGACACCGTATGTCGCACTGATCGAAGACTTTCGTTTCGAGACATTGCGATAAGGGTCATAAGAAGCATCGACGTATTTTGCCAAACGCTACCCAACCTAACTGGTCTCTACCTTCGTTAAAATTTATAATGAGGTCATCCGACAAAGAACTAAAGTTGTCGGCATACTGAAGGACCGATGGCTGTTGCAGCAAACGGGTCTTAGAGTGGAGACCGCGAATCGGTTAACGAAAGGTAGAACGCCTCCCAGCCAGATGGACCGACGACCTGAGGAAGGTAGCAGGGAGGAACTGGGTGCTATGCCGCAGATTCGGAAAGGCATATGTCCAGCAGAGGACTAGAATAGGCTAATTGATTGAACATTATAATATATAAATTTAATGCAGTCACTCTTAAAATATAATAATTATATTAATACTTGAAGATAATTCTTTTGTACGCAGAATTACGCACGCACGTACGCAGCATTGGAATATTTGAAGTTTACGTTTAGAAGAAGTTAAGATTTTTTTTTAAACAATTATGTTACAAATTTAAAAAAAAACATGAAAATGGCTACATCAAGCTCACGCATCCAGTATATATGTTGACATATCATGGTACGTAAGTGTATACAATGATAGATCAAGTTATACTGAATGTTTGTATGTTTGTCCTCTACGCGTTCCGAAACCATTGATCAGTAGAGTGCGAGTTAGTGGCCACACAACGGGCAAGTATCCTCGCGCGTGTGAGGTCGCTCCTAGAAGCCTCCGAACGCCCTAGGAGGCTTCTGTGCTCCTGAAAGGAGCTAGGCTGACTCAACTAGTCAGCCTTATCTGAACGCATGATGGACCGCTTATGAATCTAAATACGTAAAAACAGAGCCCTATACCAATACCAGTCCCTCTAGTATGAGATAAGTAAATACTCTTTATATCTACGGTAATTGTAATATACCTACTTCTTCAAGCGTAAAAGCAGACGGTATGTAACTAAAATTCGACAACTCCCATCGTACACGAACGAAAGATAAGATCACTAATAGATCTTAGTAAGACATCCGGAACAAAAGGTGTTAAATGAATCCTTAATGCCATTACTCAATCACCAAATGTTACATACAGATTACAGACATCGTTTAAACACAATTGTAGGTACATTTAATAAAAATACAAGTGATTTTTACAGTTATTTTATTTTACAGATAATTAATTGGTATATAGGTACAATATATTGATTATATAAAAGTATATATTGAATCACTATTTAGGAATTTACTGAATTTAATGCAGTATCCATTAGTACACTTCCCTTCCACAAAGGTCTCTAGCCGTTACTCATATAGTAAAATAGTTAATTTACCGCCATCTAGTATCGAATAGCAGATATAAACACAGAAACATTTTATCTTAACTAATACAAATTAATATGAGAATATTATCAACACATTCTGTTGATACTATTTTCATGATTATTAAAGAAATAAATAAAATATTTATAGCTAAGAATAATTACTAATTAATTAACTAGTTTATACTTGTTTGATGTTTAAATTTTTTTATTTATATCGTTTAACTTTATTTTTAAAAACAATTCCACAAATCTTTGCTTTGTTAACATAAAATTAGGGACAAGGAATAAATAAAGATAAATATTGTGACTTTCTTAATTTTTTTTTCGTTCTTTGCACTAACACAATAAAATTTAATATTTAACATTAACCTAATTTTCCAAGATCTTTATATTTCTAGATCTCATTATATATAAATAATGCCTTTCAACTTTATACTAATAAATTATGATTTTAGGGCCTTTTTTATTATACAAACTTGAATACTTATGCCCGCTTCGTAGTTTTATATACTACGTACAGTGCCATCTATAACGATAATAGTACACACTATAATTTAGTACATCGCCATCTATCCGTCATTAGCATACATCTTCTTTTTTGTTTGTTGCTCGTCACGTATGAGATCTGCAAGGCGGCGTACTGCGGTTTCCATATCTTCAAGTCGGACCCTGCTAAAAGTTAATCGCACGTATTGACAGGGGGAGCTAGTGTCGAACAGGAAAGCTTGACCGGGAACTAACATGAGGCCTCGCTGGAGAGCTGTGTGAAATACCTGTAACAATATAAAAATTAAAATGTTTGACATAAATGCCTGTGTAGAATTTTCGAAGTGAAAACTTCTTTAGGCACGTTGGGCACTTTTGGTATGGGGAAATAGCACTAAACGCTCAGATTAAATATAATATACAGATGTGTGAGTGTGTGTATATGTATAAATGTGTGTGTTTTCACTTCTGACGTACAGTCCTACAGTTTTTATTTGTTTGTTTGTTAATATGGTGATTAAATTTTAACAATACATTTGGATACTACAGATTTTTTTAAGTGAAAACGTTGGGCACTTTTGGTATAGGAAAAATCACTGAACACTCGTGACCGTCACGCTCAAATGACATATATACAGATGTGTGTGTGTATATGTATATATATGTGTGTATGTGTTTTCACTTCTGACGTGTCCAACGAATGACAGTTTTTTTCGTTCCAGCATGACGAAGATAACTGGTACAGTCGTCAAAAAAAGACTCGCATAAAGTGTTTTGATAGCGAATCTAATAAAAAATTAGTATAGTGTTCAGCGGAATACGTGAGGACATATCGAGTGATGATGCCACCGTTACGTAAATAAAGAAACCACAACAGGACCTGGATGCAACCAGATGGAGCGACCAAAGAAAATATTACGGAACAAATTGATTTCTCGCAGAAGTGATATTCCATGGCCTCCGAGGAGCCCGGACCTTACACATTCCGATTATTTCTTTTTGGGATAGGTACCCCACAAGTCGTGTGTTTGTTAATAATCCGATGACAATATCTTAATTAAAACAGATCTTCCTCGAGGAGGTAGCTGCAATCCATCGCAGCATGTGTCAACGAGTTTTGATTAATTTGCGCAGTCGTTTCCTGGAGTGCCAACGACAAAAATAAGCATATCCCGACGATGTCATTTAAAATAAAATAAATTGCATTACATTTTTGTAATGTTAAAGAAATTTTAATGATCAACAAAATATTATTTGTAGTTTTATTCATGTTTCAAAGTGCAAAAATTTTTGGCCTACTCTGTAGTAAAAAAGCTTGAAATGAAAGGGTCCAAGTTATTAAAATTTTGAATTGAAATATTTACTTCCGGTTAACAAACGGACTTAATGCGTTTATTCAATTGTTTTTTTTTATGGGATAGGGGCCAACGAGCAGACGGGTCACCTGATGGTAAATGACTACCGCCGCCCATGGGCACCTGTAACTCAAGGGTCACAAGTGCATTGCCGCCCTTTAAGGTGGGAGCAGAGGAGGGGTAGGAAGAGGGGTAGAGCGGAGGGGTTGGGGCATAGAGAGGGGAGATGGGAAGAGGAAAGGGTTATTGCCTCCGGTAGGGCCTCTGAGTGAGGTCTCTCACAAATACAACGAAGCATTGGTTCACTGCCGGTTTTCTGTGAGGCCGTGGTATCACGCCAGTCGAGCCGGCCCATACGTGATAAGTTAATAAAAAAATTATATAATTAGAAATCACTATCACTTCATTCAAATCACTGTACGATAACTACGTCTATAGCAGATAGGCATATACATATTCTAAATACTATAGAAAATTATGTACATAATTATGTACATTATTTTCAATTCCAATAAAACAACAAACGTCAGGTAGGTTAAATCAATGACTAAAATAACTTAGTAAATTGATATTGTTATAGGACAATGAACTACTCACACCTGATGGTGACCCTTGGACAATGAACTCTCTCTCTCTCATTCTCTTCTGCCCAGAGAAACCTTGCTTCGTCCTGCTAGAGTTCTAGCCTCTAGCCTAGGTCGTAGTAACCCACACTTCTTTTTTTGTACAAGGCTAGTTCAACTCTCTCAAGATTTTTTTGGGAGCCATAAACACAATCCAACACAAATTGTAACCCTGTCTGCCAACGGACAGGAATGGGGAAGGGGGGAAAAGAGTACAAAAGTTGTAAAAAAAATTACACAAATTGCCTGGTGGTAACTCAATGACATCATTAGTGATGTTAGTCCTTATAGGCACCGGTGACCGCTTACAGTAAACAATGAATATAATTTACTTGTGGTCGCTCCAAGGTTGAATTAAATTATTTCATTAAAGATTGACAAAAATAAAGTTACATTAAAGCGAAGAAAAAAAATGGTGTCTACTTTTTTTTATTGACAACACTCATCAATTTCGGCTCTTTTTCCAATTTTCATAAGTTTCGGCGCAATGTGTAAGGTTGCAAAGGGTTTTTGGCTGGTGTTTTTAAGGCGCCTGCCTGACGCCAACCCTCCTTGGGAATATAGTCATTTTAAGACGGGAAAGAAGGTAAATTTGTATAAAGAAAAATGGGTAGGGAGGGTAATTGATAACCTAGGGTAATTGTAACCGCAAGTCTCGGATAGGAACCGGGACTGAGACTGCAGTAGCTCGCAGAGGCCAGGGTCGCGTACCCGAATGTAGTGTATTTCCTGTGACTAAAGAGGCCGTTAGGACAGGAGCACCAGCAATTAACAACGCTAAAGGTTGTCAATTGATACTAAACAAAAAAAAAACAGTTTTGCAAAAAGAGGAGGAAACGTTGCTGAATTATTTAATTTTGCTTATTTACTCACCATATTATAGACATCAGATACTCCATTGACCCTGATCCAGAAGAACAGACCAGCTTTAGGGAGGGTGTATGGAGCGAGATCCGCGATTGGCTCCAAGGCGGAGTGCAACGCGTCTCGCCGTTCGAGATAGAACTGGCGTGCTCCCATCAAATGACGTGCTAATGATGAACGGGAACTAAGGATTTGCAGAAGTATCACCTGAAAGAGAGAAATGTTTAATTTATATCTATTTATAGGTACTGGGTATTGCAACAGTCTTACGAATAGACGTATTACTGTTGATAGGAGATTTACCTAAATTTGTAACTTTTTGCTACTACTTATAGATCTGATCTTATTGTAACAAAATTAAGTAAAAGGTCAAAATCTAATTACTTTGTGTTTATTAATAAAATGTTGATCATAAAGTAGGGAAATTTTGAGAAACATTTTCTTAATTTTGAAATAGAGGTTAACCTACCTAAAGCTAATAAAAAACATAAATTCCGAATTCTTGTTAATACAGAGATTTTTTTAAAATCCCCTAAAACATTGAGTTGTAAGACACAAGGATACTCCCCGAAATTTAAGGACTTTTTAGGGATTCCCCGTATCGTAATACATAAATGAAACGTCAACTAAAAACTAAAAAATCGGGAGATTTTCCATGTATTTCTTAATTCCACTATTCCTTAGAAAGACAACTCCTGCATTAGGAATTACTCCTGTGTCGCGGGGGACTTTACAAACATGCAAACAACAGACACAAAGAACACCCAGACTCAGGTGGAAATCGAACCCACGACCTCTGGATCAGCAGTCAGGGTCACTAACCACTAGACCAACAGGCCAGTCATAGTTTATTTTTTGCAATCGTGAAAAATCGATATTTCGGTAAGACAAATCGTATATCAGTAGGAAAATCAGTAGATTCGAAATCACTGATTTGAACCCTGAACTGAATAAACCTTATTAATTACAGACTACAAGTTCCGCTACAGCCGTCACCCAGCTTTACAGTATATGAAACGCCTATTCCATCTTTTAGCAGTAGTGGCAATAGAGAATTGCAGGAAAACGCTACGAGTGTCCCTAATACTTAAAGATAGGTTAGCTTATTGACATTTTCCCAAACAATTGGACAACCGAAGTTATTCAGAGTCCTTGATATACCTACTCTTATACTTCAGATGATGATGAGATGGAACAGCCCTATCATACCTTTTTACATTAGTGATTGTCATATAGGGACATAATGCTGACGCTGTAATTTGTATACGAAGACAGCATTCGCCCTGCGCAGCAATCGTCTCCACGAAAGACCCCGACGTGATTCCACCATTCAGCGAAACCAATAAACTCAAAATCTTTGATAGCTTTTAAATTTCCAAAATGTCTGAATTTAAGTTTTAAATTCAAAATGAAATTAATTCAAATTAAATAGATAATTATGACACAAAGAGTCTGAAATGAAACCGTGCTCCAGTGTGACTGTACGTCCCGAAGATTTATAATAACCATCAAAAAGCACAAGCTATCACAATCACGTGCTTAGGCGTGATAGATATTGCCGGTTCCAAGTTATCATGATGGGTAAGGTAGAACTAAAGAGACAACCAGAAGTTGCGTAACATCCGGAAGTGTATCGGTATTACCTCCGTCAACCATGTCTTAAGCTTGGCCATTAACAAAGACGAATGCAAGAAGCTGACGGCCAACTTTCAAGAATTAAGAGGCACTTATATAATAAGATTTATAAACAACATCTAATAAACGCACAGAATCAACAAGTTTAGATCACTGCAAAAACTACAATAGTAATACATATAGATTTCCGAGACATTTCTTTTCTTGGAATTTACAATATTGACCCAGCACGTAGTACTGGTATATGTATAAGTATATATTATTCTTCATATTTTTGGTAATCATAAAAATTTACTATAAGAGTTATATTTATTAGTCCTCCTTTGTGTATGTATGAAAGCCAATGCACATTGCATAGCATTAAACAAACGTTAACCAAAGCGCTTGACGTGACGCTCAAAGACATCAAACTTATGTCAAAAACATAACCATGCGTCACGCTGACAGATAAGGGATAAAATAAAACTTAGTCTATAGCCGTATTATGTTATCTGTGGCTATACGGACAAAAATAGGGCACAGTAACGTGTAGATAGATGTATTATTTATGTATTTTCTTCATAATTATTATTCTTTATTTTATTGGTAATAAATGCACATATTTAACAAAATAATGTAACTGTATATATAAGCTATCATTTATAGTATTTAATAAGTGTATAGGTATTGTATTTGTTTGGACATTATCTGTGGCGGCTTGTAGCCCGTGCACGGCATTTTTGGCCTTAGCAGAATATCAACTTATTTTGAGTCGGCGCCAAACAACAAACTGATTAATTATCAAAATTTTATTTGGCGCCGACGCAAAATAAGTTTATATAAAATTAGATAGTTTATGTAAATAAGCTCAATACTTAAGACTTAAGGTTTATTTATTTTTTGCTTTTTAGTTCTTTTCGTCGGTGTAATTTTTTGTTAAAAAGACTTTACACTAAATTGTAATAACTTTGTATGCTACCGAAATAAATATTTTCTTTCTTTCTTTCTTTCTTTCACTTAAAGATAATTATATTATACATGAAGTTATATTTACCTGTGACAACGTACTAGAATGCAACAATTCCGCCTGCATGTGTAGTTCTAATCGTTGCAGTAGCGGGGTCGGGGCGGTCACCCACGCACCTCGCAGACCCGCGCTTACCACTTTAGACACTGAGTCCAATCGGATTACGCGACCGTGTGTGTCGAGTGACAGGAAAGAGGGAACTTGAGTCTAGAAAGAAGAAACACGTTGAAATATCGATGCAAAGGTGTGTCATATTGCCAGGCGTTGAAAATATTGGGTATTTGCCTAATATTCTTAAGATTTTATTACACCATGAAGGTATTGAAGGTGTTGCCTATGGTGTATGGATTCGCTCGCTTTAAAGTAATTATTCGACAGTACTCTCCAAACTTATTGGCCGGCTTGAAGTTTTGAAGGCGTTGCGCCAATCGCCATCTTACGCACCATGCGTGAGATGGCGGTTCAATCACACAATCGAGTAGCGAATGACTAACCCAAATATGATATCGATGTTAATGTAGTATTAGATCAAAGTTCCTAAATAGATTAATTATTTACCTAAAATTAATGATTATCTTAATTTTGCATTCTGCGCACAGGCTCGCAGCTAATTTCAGCCCGGCCAATAAATTTGGAGATTGCTGTATTCCTCAAAAACCGTACTTTTTCTCCATGAAAAATACCTTTCGAGTTCCTGATTGAGTAGTTAAGGCGTATACCAAAGGACTCATTGGAAGAGATAAATGAAGATGTAGAGGTGAGGCACAGCCCTATTACGGAAATATCTACATTCGCGGTACAGTCGACTGCAAAGAACAAGCACCAGGAGCAGAGACAGAGAGATAGGGTTGGCAAGTGACACAATTAGTGTTGCTAATGTCTATCGTTGTTTTGTTTACTAATATAGTTGTATAGAAAAACTATCTTTGTTAAACACAACGCGATCAATTAATTTAAATAACTCGATCCATTGATTGTTAAGGGACAAACTTGAAGGATTATATAACAATAATTCGTAAATGTTTATATAACAACTAGCTGACCCGGCGAACTTCGTACCGCCATATTTTATTTCTCTAATCGCAACTAAGGAAATAAAACCCTTCCGGTAAAATCTAATTAACTAAATTGAAAATAAAACTAAAGTACTCAATTGAAAAATTCATATTGTTGTACAAAATGACTCGTCCATCAGATGTTAAATCGCAAATAACAGACAAATAATTAGCTGAATTATACGGTATTTCGTTCACTACAAAATAAATTTTATTAATTTTATAGCGTCAACAACACGTGGTAATTATGCTGTTAAAATGTAGCTTATATGACACGTTCGTAGATTTACCATAGCAGCGCCATCTATTGATTACTTACTCAACCCAGTCGAAAGGTATCGACATCTGTTATAATCATTTGGAGTTAACAGATAATTGTGACTGTCAAATAATAACAGACAAATAATTAGCAATAAATTAAAATTGCGAATATAATTTGAGATTTAACCTATCCTATCTCTCAAGTTGGATCGAACTGCACATGGTGTGCGAATTTTATTATAATCGGTTAAGTGGTTTAGGAGTCCATTGAGGACAAACATTGTGACACGAGATTTATATATATTAATTAAAAATAAATATATTAAGAAGATAATAAATAAAATAAAATATATTAAGAAGATAGATATCATAGGGCAATAACACACAGGTGACTAGTAGGTAGGTACACTAATGTGGTGTTACGTGTCGTGTCGCGTTATATCGGTTTGTTTCTACCTTTAGAAACACATTAATAGCCTACACAGCATGTGGTAATAAAGTTGCACACTGCTTACTTTTGGTATGGGGCAAAAAGCACTGAACTCGCGTGACAGATATACAGATGTGTGTGTTCTTTTTTACTTCTGACGTAGTCCTTCGTTAGTCGTAGGACTGACAGTTGTTTAGTAGTTACGTCAGTGTTTAGTAGTAGTAGTTGTTTTCTAACAAAAATGTTATTATGTATAGTACTTACGTCAGTGTAATTCAAAAACATGTAAGGTTCATCTTCAACAATCAAAAAGTCGTATTTGCAAGACAGCTCATATATCTGTCTCCTTCTTTCCTCAGGCAGAACTGTGCCTGATGGATTACTGCCGGTAGGAATGATGTACAGGAACTTGGGCATCTTAAGTCCTAAGCGTCGCCGATCACCAAGAACGGACTCCAAGGTTTCTGGGATTAGACCGTCTTCGTCTTCTGGTATACCGATTATTTCTGGATGGTAGGGTTTCAGCTGGATAAGATTATAAAATTCAGATTATTAAAGATATTACTGAGTAATGCTAGATTATCATTAAATCCATGATGGCGGTTTGATAGACACATTAGCAGAATTCACGATTATTTCGCATCAGAAACACATGAAATCCAAGATACTAATGGAATCGGTAAATGCATAATGAAATTCCCGTCTTTAATTGATCTTGGAATTGTTGTGACAAAGAAAGGAATATATATTTTTAAATTAATGGAATGGTCATAAAATTCTTATAAACCACATCTATCGCTCTGTAATTTACGCAAAAAATTGGCCAATGCTAACCTGTCTTATGTCATGCCCAACCATATAACTGCCGACCACTAACAGCTTCTAACTGAAATATCTAAATAGTTTCAAATTTGTGTTCACCTACCGTACTATGAATTCCAGTGTACGCAAACTCAGTAGTGATGACTGGATCTCCTGGTTCCATCAAAAGTTCCACACACTGGTAGATACCATGCTGACTGCCGTTCGTGACCAGAATATCTCGAGGAAGCTGCGGTGGACGGTGCAATTCCTCTTGGAATTTTCGAAGCTCAGTGAGGAGGGATGGTAGTCTGAAGGAGGGAATTTTGAATGTCAGACTCAACACACAATATTTTTTGACTGGGTTATTTATTAGTCGTTTATTTATTTCGTCACTAGTTAAAAGTGTCAGAAGGACCGAGTGTCCAGATGAAGGTCATATTGTTAAATTGGTGGAGTGTCGTATTGCCAGTACTGCCCGGAGGCTTCTTACTGTATACCCGGATCCCTTGAAATAGACCGATGTGATGGCGCACCGTGTGGTTTTAGTCGGTTCGATTGCGACATACCACTTCACCGTTAACTCTGGTGAAGTGGTAATCGGTGAAGGTTTCCACATGAAAAAAAAGTCACTACTGACTTCTTTACATTTAATTGGCTTTTAGTAAGTGCCAAGTCGGACCACATTAGGTACACAATATCTCGTTATCAAAAATATGGGTTTCTAGTTTGGTTAATTACTGTCTGATATCAGTCTAAACGGGCAATACTTTTACTACAATGTATCGCTGCAATACAGTTGCCGGCAGATTGCTAGCTATTACAGCCAGACCATAGCTCTCCCATGTAGCTACATATTTTTTAGTATGGCCGATTAATTTTTATGTTTTTCATTTAGGTACATCTCTTTTTAAGTGACATGATGGTTGCCGTGAATGAGATTCTGTGATTTGTTGGTATACAAACTCTATGCTTTGTTTTTTTTTAGACTTCGTTGGCCATTCTTCATTCATGACTACAAGACAAATATGCAAGCCATACTGGTCCAGACACATTTTTCAGAGATTATCTACATTAAAATGCTTTTCTGATGGCCGGACAGTTGACAATATTGTAGCCACATATTGCAGTAAAGGTATTGCCCGTTTAACCGTACCTTTAAATACGCGACAAACGCAGAATTTGTTTGTACACTCACTGTATGGACCATTGGTATACCAAGCGAAGGAAAAATGTATTAGGTATACACTCTAAAGCGCAATTCACACATAAAGCGGGCACGGGTCGAGCGCGGGTCGGGCGCTTGTCGGGCGCGGATTGGGCGCAGGTCAGGACGGGAGTGCGGCGGGTCTAATTCTTTGTATTTATATGGGTCAGGTGCGGGGCGGGTGGTAAGCTGGAGCCGCGCACACTTTCAGTGTGTTATCTTCCATATAAATACAAGGAATTAGACCCGCCACACTCCCGTCCCAACCGGCGCCGGACCCGCGCCCGCTTTATGTGTAAATTGTGCTTTATTTCATCAACGTCAACTATTTTATAATGTACAAGATATTCTCTAGACTCAAGATGCTATCGAAAATTTCCTAGCAGAAGTACCTTACTAATATTATCCCATACTTGTACTTTAATACTTAGATGCTAGAATATTAAACATAACATGTACCTACTCTATGTTCTTTCATTAACGATGAGCGTATTTGAAAAGTCAGTTAATGTTTAACCTAATAAATATAATAATAATACATTTAAACAAAATTGTATATCAAAACATTAACATTTCATTGACGTTTCCAATAAATACAACGTCTCATGTAATAATTTCAATGTCAAAATTATTACATCATCATCATCACACAACATCATTCGAAATATTCGAAAATAAGTGATGACAATCAGGAAATAACATTCCATTATAATTGCTAATAAAATTAATTACATATTTATAAACTACTGTAACGCATTCGGACGAACAACAGTTCTTTCTATGAGCATGATCATTTGTTCTGTGTCTGGGTGTAATTTATCTAAAATATTATTAATATTTAAAAATATATAAGTATGGTTATCAGCCCTCTGATTACAATAGCTCTGCCTAGTTTGGTATCAGACGGCCGTGTGTAAGATGTGTCGAGTTATTGTTATTTCTTTATTTTTTAATATCGACGCTTTACTTTTATTTGCACATAATATATAGGTACTTTTTATAGTGCCTATATTCAATTTTTGAAGTGAATCGTTGTGATTTGAAATTCGATAACACAAAAAACTCACACTAAAAAGAGACAAAAATTCATAAATAGGATTTAACCTGCAAGAGAATGAGACAGAATATAAGTATTCAGTGTTTCTTACAATCTTCGTGTGCTAGCACGTGTCTTTGCGCCTGCGTACTACGAAGCCTTCTTGTGTCATTATTCATTATGGTGTATCATTTTTGTGCATTTGCGTATTAAAATCCGTTGATTAATTCATTTAGAAGTTTCACTTCTGCCGTGTGTAAATTGCACACACACACTTTTTTTTTACTTATTTATTTGCATTAGTCATTGCGCTATTTAGTCAAATTTTCTAGTTACTGTTAAAATTCCATACTAATCAAAGTTAACATTAACTTGTATGTAACCATTGTAACTTGCAATGGGTTTCTCGATCTACAAGGTAGCTTGACATCGCTATACCTGTCAGTCTGTGACCAGAGCCTAATGTAAACTGGTCGAAACGTCAGGCAATAGGGTATTTTACTCTATGAATGTAATGATTTAAAGACATCATAGTAAGATAGTTTAGACAATAGGCAATCGGAAATATGTTAGTTTCAATAAAATTCATTTCGAAGTTTTCAGTTATTTTATCTGTTCTACAAGTATATACTTAATGACATGTTGAAACTTGTGCGTAACAATTTTTATTATGGAAGGTTTTTAAATATAATGGATAATATGACTGTAACTTATTTTGACTTATGTAAAATCATAAACTATTCGCTTGTTATGTATTATTGTGAAAAAAGCTTTCATAAGTTTTCTGTTAGATCGATAAGACAATATTAACATTACGTCTTTGCGTTCTTACGATACGAACGCAAAGACGTAATGTTAATCATGATTTAATAGAACGTAAACAATTAATGTATAAACAAAGATCCATTCCTTACTAATTTTTTAGAATGAAATGCAATAAATATCAGATTAATAAGGAGAAAGGTATGGGTGCACACGCCACAAATCCGCCCTTTCAGCCTAAATGTGGCACAATTCCATATGCGAAACGAACTAACAAACAGTCAAATAACTAAGTAAAATTTACGAATATTTTATTAATCCCATGTATTTTACTTAAATATTACCATAGACAACGGTTTTTGTAAAGTCAGAAAGTACAAATCTACTCAGAATAAGGTTTTTCATGATACACATTTTTTTTTGCCATAAACCCCGATTTTTTTTCTGCCATTTCCCTACCAATCATAAGGTTAGTAACACATTTTAAATTTGGCAAAAATTGCTATAATTTACCGCTTTCACTGCCGACATGACGTCATGACGAATAAGCAAAATGGCGTCAATCGTTTTCATTCGTAAAATTGAAATAAATGCATTTTAAGGGAACATATAGCATGAATATCATTTTTGTAAATTTTCTGGTTGTTTAGGATTAGATTAAAACACTTTTCAAAAAGTGTGTAATACCCACACCGTTGCGTTAATTCTTGTTAATATAATCGCATCAATAGATAATACTCAAAACGCGAAAGTTTAGAGGTTGACAAGTTATAACGGTTGAAGATTTCAGTTTGTTTAAATCAATGTAATAATTTTCATTCATTATCATCATTTCTTTGAAACTGGAATCATTCAATCATCATTAATACCTATACTCATTATGCCTTATTTATATGTATATTATATGGATACTAATTATGTTCAAATGGAATTTGAATCACTAAGCGCGTTCAGTATTGCGCATTCCTCTAACTTAGTATTCTTATATCGTAAGTATTATCATATTGTCTACATGTATTATAAATTTATAATGTTTGGGTAGGTTCCAAGTAGGTACGACCAGTAAAATTTAAGTAGGCATCTCCTCATTGGATTGTAGTCGTCATAGATACTTTATTTGCCATCATGAACCTACACAGCACAAGACTGTTGACTTGCCTAAAAAGTCAACCTAAAAATGTTATCTTTTATGACTGTGTTTTTGTTAAATATTTATAAATATTGATATAATAAAGAAAAAAATATTTGTATGTTTTTCTTTATTTTTTGTTTCAAAGAAATGTCTTATCTGGGTTTGTTTTACGTTATTTATTATTTAGCCACTTTATATCAGATTCAGTATCGTCCGGGATTATAGACAAATATTGACATGGAATATGTAATGTGGTTGTTTTTAATGTAAATAAGGAATAACTAGGGGGCAGAAAACTAACGTTAAGTGCTGCAAATCACAAAGCTCAGGCCATCAGGTCACTTCAAAATAATGTATAATGGTTTTACAGAGAAGACACATAGACCTGAAAAAGAGTGCAAGGAATCTATCGATTTTAAGTCAAGAAATAACATCTTAGTAAAACAAGCGTAAGAAAGAGTAACATTAAAGAAAATAGTAGTGGAACAAAAGACCCACATAGAGTTGTAGCGCTGTCAGGAGTAAGTTTTTTTTTTATGGTATATGGGGCAAACGAGCAGACGGGTCACCTGATGGTAAATGACTATCGCCACCCATGGGCACCTGCAACTCAAGAGTCACAAGTGCGTTGCCAGCCTTTAAGGTGGGAGTAGGGAAAGGGTGGAAGAGGGGGAGAGGGACGAGTTAGGGCCTCCGATAACCTCCTCGGCGAAAAGCAATGCAAACATTGCTTCACTGCCGGTTTTGTGTGAGGCCGTGGTATCACTCCGGTCGAGCCGGCCCATACGTGCCGAGGCATGGCTCTCCCACTAAAGCCCCAAGAACGTTTCCTTGAGATACCCCGTAAGATACAGTTCCGAGATGTGACAGTTATGTAAGCTTAGTTCTAGTCGTACAGCACGTCCACAAATTATATATTTAATGAATAGATAATGATTTACACTCTAATCTTATTAATGACTTTGTCTATAACTAATTTTAATAATGACTTCAGTCTATGACTTTAACGCATTATAAAACAGGAAGCATACTACTATTTATGTCAGGGCTACGTTGACTACTCACAGTTAACTTTAATCAATTCTAGAAATAATTATGTCGCTTAAAATTGTTAATGATGCTTATACATTTATGTATTTTCTTTTGTTTCTATGATAATCATACATCAATACAAATAAATAAAATTGAAGTGTCTGTTTGCAATGTTAAAATAATAGTTTACTTTTAAGCTCATACAGTTATTTGCACGATACCTATGCCTAAAAATCAGTTTTTTAATTTTTGTCTGTCTGTCTGTTTTGGGTAATCTCCGGAACGGGTGGACCGATTTCCACAGGACTTTCACTGGTAGAAAGCTGGTGTTATAAGGAGTAACTGAGGCTACTTTTATTTGGAAAAAAAATTAGGGTTCCACGCAAAACATGGAGCGCGCGGGAACTGCTAGTAAATTATAAATTTATATAAGCTATTGCTGTTCCAAAATTGATGTCATACATTGGCAATATAAAATTTTCGGCCAAAGAAATCATATAATCATAAATGGTCAGTGTTAGGTTCAATGAACTCATTTTCTGTCATATTGCTGTATTATAAATTATAATTATATTTGTACGCATATTTATAAGATAATATTTAATCATTCGCTTTTTTTTAAGTATTACATGAAATTGTTTAAATCAATCGACTAGCTGCTGCTTGACTACGCTGCATTTCCTTAATCAATACACAACAGGAGATGTATCCTGTGGTTTTCGTCTCCTGTCTCCTACCGAGAGAGACATAAACCCAAAAATTTAAATAAGGTAGGTAACTTTATTAAAATTTTTTGGTTTAGGTTATTTAGATGTCTATGATCGCATACCAGTGTTTTGTAGCAGATACCTTTTTAACTATAATTTGAACTCATTTCTATGGTGTTCGAATTTCAATTGTCTCCCATCAGAAGAAAAGAGACGCATCTATCCAATGTAGTCTCCGCATAGTTCACGAAACGTCATCATACTTGCTCAAATGCAAACATAAATATTACCTATGTGATAATTCAAATAGGATTTCTGGGTAATATTTCATAAGGATGCACGCTTTTACTCACCCTTGAGAAGGTACGTACTGCAGTGCAGCCGCGAGGTCTTTTCCTTGTAGTTCTAGCCCCTCACCAGAATGAGTCTCGAGGAGTATCCGTTTGAAAGGAAACACGTTCTCGTTAGGCATACCCTCAGCCAGCGAGATCATCTGCTTGCCTACTTTATATGCGAGCGATGCTGCAACAAATATCATAAAATAATCAGAATTCGGAAATAATATTAGGGCTCCATTTGGTATGGTAGACATCACACCATTATTCAATGAATGACTGACTTGTTGGCCTAGTGGTTAGTGACCCTGACTGCTATGCTACAGGTCGTGGGTTCGATTCCCACCTGAGTCTGGGTGTTCTTTGTGTCCGTTGATTGTATGTTTGTAAAGTTCCCGCGACACAGGAGTAATTCCTAATGCGGGAGTTGTCTTTAAAAAAAAGAAAAAGAAAAAAGAATTAGGGACCAGCTTAATTCTCCGAATTGGAAGGTTGCTACTAATTGGCTTAAAGCTCTAGAAGGCGACGATGCACTTTATATGCACTTCGTCACACTTACAAGAAGATTGCAGTCATAATAATTTCGTGATGTGTTTGTGTAGGATCATGCCAAGTGTATTTTTACCAACTCTCACCGAAATCGCAACTCCTTCATAAGATAAAATAATCACCAAATCAGAAGACTGCTTGCTCATCTGGAATCGCTTACGTTACGCGCAGGACATGTGCTTATTTCCCAAATTCATTTGTATAAAAAAAACAGGCTCATAGGCTGCTTTTCATTCTTATCGTCTAGTTTGTCTTAAGCTTTTTGCTAGCTAAGTTGAAGATAAAACTAAGATAGCAAATGAGCACACAATCTAGTTAATGATCAGCTATCATCGTATCTGTGAAAGCATACTACACAAAGATTGAATAATTAGCTTAAAAAAAGTATCATTGATTTCACTGTGCCTAAATCATCGTACTAATATTATAAATGTGAAAGTTTGGATGGATGGATGGATGGATGGATGGATGGATGGATGTTTGTTACTCTTTCACGCAAAAACCGCTGAACTGATTACGATGAAACTTAGTATGTAGATAGCTGGAGACCTGTATTAACGCATAGGCTACTTTTTATCCTGATAGTTCCACGGAATCGGAAGCTGCTAGTGATAAATAAAAAAGCTGTATTCTTCATTCCTAATTTTTTTATTTTTTTTTTATTTAAATGGGACAAATCTTAAGTACAATAAATTCAATTAAAAAAATAATTATTAAAATCGGTTCACAAAAAGACAAATTCAGGGGATTCGAGAACCTTATTCCAATTGAAGTGAGTTAAAAATCTTAAATTACCATCAAGGGAGCATAATTTATATCGATTAATTTATATCTATGTAATAATATGACAACGTATAAATTTCTATTAGATACAAGATGTAGGATCCGTTATTGTGCATTATCTGCATATATGCTAAAATATGTTATCGAATAACGGTTATTGTATGAATAGAATTCTTATTATTATTTAACGACATTTATTTGGGGATCAATAACTAACTACGTAAAATAAATAGTCGATTTGCTCATATTATATACTACATACATACACTCGCTCCTGAATAGAAACATCCACCACATACTGAGACTTATAACATTATTATATTTATCCTGTGTAAATAGATATAATAGTCTAATAGAAAATAAGTAGTCTTAAATAAATTTTATAAAGTTATAAAAATATATTATTTTCCTATAAAATACTTTTATGATAACCTTTAGCTACTAATTTACGGCAATCAGTGATCACGTTTATTTTCTAGATATCATTCTTATCAATACTGCATGATGGTAAGTGACTACCATCATGCAGTATTGCAGACACCTGCAACTCAAGATTCACCAGTGCGTTCCAGGAGAGGGTTATAGGGTCTCCGGTAACCTCACTCGGCGAAACAGAATGAAGCATTGCTTCACGCTGGTTTTCTGTGAGGCCGTGGTATCACTCCAGTGAAGCTAACGCGTACGGGCCGAAGCATGGTTCTCCCACGATCCCAACGCCTGTTGTTGTACTACACAATTTCTTTGCATATTAATAACTAATGTTTCTTTCTTGTAATTTTCTCGGACGTGGCCGAAAAAAATACTTATCAAAGTAATGGGTGTGATTGTCAACAAAGTTGAGGATTTTGTTATTTTTGCATCATCGCATTTTATTACATCATTTTAATAACCTTCTTATCAATCTTCTGAGTTTACTAAACTTGCTATCTAAGTATACGTCAAAAGCATATCTGGAAGCAAACTTTTAAACATAATCTGAAGTTGACTGATGTCGGCTATGCCTATAAACATGTTTTGCTAAGATTCAAACTCAGGTTGTTTGTGTTTAAGCAAAATCATGTTACACAGGTATATCACAAAGTATGTATACCTTCCTACACAGAGTGTATCTGACAATGCATTACTTACTTAAATCATTGAAATAGCATGACTCCAGCAGGCAGTTTCAAAAAGAAATTTTAACTTTAACTTTACACATTCCGCCTACTTTTATGAGAAACGGAGGTGACAATACCTGGAAATTCAAACGGTCATAATTTTTAAACGGAAAATTACTTTTCAAATTCTTTTTGTAACTGAATGCTGGAGTCATACCCTTTTAGCGATCTAAGTAAATACATTGTCAGATACATTTATATAACCTATAATTTCAAGACTAAACTTACACAGAATGATGTCTACAACTTTTCAGTTGCGTAGAAGGAAGTAAAGTTAGAACTGATTTTTTACATGATAGCTCCCAAAACTTCGTCGGCTATATAATGAAACTAAACATTAGGGGTTAAATACAAGGCAGTTAGATGAGACGCTTGGTAATACTTTACCAACTGTTTATTTTTCAAGCGATATATTTTTTAATTTAGTCAAAATTGACAACCATACTTCTGTTGCTTTGAAAGTATTTTATCTAAAGTTTCAAGGTACGAATGGTACTAAGCTACAGGTTTGAGATAAGCAACCTTAGATTAATGAAATATTATCTGAACAAATCAGTGGTTCCATATCAAGTCTAAGCCTAGCAGTAGGTATCTATGATATACATGATATGATATACAAATATCTAGAAAGTGTTTTATGTATTCATCTTGAATTATGTTATGTTAGATGTGTAACTCATTTGACTAGCCTGTTGGTCTAGTGGTTAGTGACCCTGACTGCTAAGCCAGAGGTCGTGGATTCGATTCCCACTCAGGACAAATAATTGTGTGATGAGCACGATCATTTGTTCTGTGTCTGGGTGTAATTTATCTATAATATGTATGTATTTAGAAATACATAAGTATGTTTATCAGCAGCCTGGTTGCCATAGTACAGGCTCTGCCTAGTTTGGGATCAGACGGCCGTGTGTGAGATGTGTGGAGTTATTATTATTATATTATATTAATTCGTCGTTGGGAAACCAAAAAGGGTTGTTTCTTATAAATATTATCGCAATTAAATTCAGAGTTACACATCTTATATATATAAAAAATCGCGAAAGTTTGAAAACAATTAGAGTTTTCTTAGTTTCAAATGCGTGTATGTAAAATTAGTGACGTGTTTATCTTATTATATGAAATATACCACATAACTGAGAATATTGCTACGGAAGCCTAAAGTAACGTGCGGGCGCCATCTTTTAGCGAATAACGGAACTACTAGTCTATTAATAAGAATGTTTTACTCAGTTCTAGAAGTTCCAACAGCGGTCGAGTCAGATAGATGACAGATATTACTAGATGTTTCAGTAAGGTTCACGAACTTTCTATGAGATGTTTTTCGAACTAGATAAGCAAGTTGCATGGCTGTATTCAGTTCTAGTTGAGCGATACTACGGGTTAACAAGTGCGAAGTATAGCGAATAGTAAGTGGAAATAGTGAGAATTCTAACTGTGACTTGAAATTGTGGTCATTGCTAATTATTTATATAAATTGTGTCTATTTTGTTATAAATTGGTAGATATTCTAATGCCGAATTCCGGCTCGTAACAATGTTCCCGATTCTGTGAAATATACTATGCACACTGGTTGTTAAAATATGTAAATAAAGATTTGGCTCGCAACTAGCGAGCCAAATCTTTATTTACATAAATGAAATAGAAGTAGGTATAAAATACGAACGGAACTAATTCAAATGTTTCATTTTCATTTGAATTACATACTTTCTTATCGTTCGTAATGACGTAAAAGTAAAGGAATCGACAATATATAATTGAACCGTTACATATCAACCGACCGACTTCAACGAAATTGATTAAGAAAAAAATGAACAAGAATATGTTAGTGAATAAATCATGAAAATTGTTCCCTTAATTTTTAAGAAAATCGCGAACATACAAATAAGGATCGAACACAGAACCTCCTTTTTGGAAGTCGGGTAAAAAGTATGGCTCTTCCCAATCGTATGCTCTTAATATATAGCTTAATGCTCGTATTAGGACATGAAATCACATCGGGAATGAACTAGGTAGGATTCGAACTCGCTTCCACTTGATATTAGCCCCAAATGATACAGTACGTAAGATCGGGTACCCTCCCTTTCGCAAAAGTCAAGTTGTATAAATACACCTGTATTTTCACACACAAATATACTTAGAAACACCTAGATGAATGGAAATAGTCACATTCATACATGATCTTATAAGTTGCAAAAAAAATCAGCTGGCAGTATGCTGAGGGTAAACTCGTCAGCTGGTGCATCTAATTAGGCGATAGATACTACCGTCTGGCTCCTGCGTTACACCTTTCAGGATAGCACAGCTGACAATCTTTCTGGCTTCTTTTTGACCGGGATACAGCTAGCTGATATTTTTATTTATTCGCAATAGCGTATAAACTGTCATCTTATAAATTTTCAATTGAGAAGAAATCACTAAACTTATAAGTAGATATTTTTTTCACGTTCATGTGACCAGCTGACGTATAATCCACCACTCTATAGTCAGCTGACTTTTATTTTTCTTCAAAATATTTGATTAGCTATAATTTGCTACAATTTTCAATCGGGATGAAATGATTAAAAATAATATTTTTTCTACTTGCGCGGGAGGCTGCTGCTCTTCAACCCCCCGGTGGAACTGCAGCTGACGCTCACGAGGCTTCATGATACAACTTTCTAAAGCATTTTACGAATTATCGTTCGAGAGGAAATGACTGACGAAATTTGTACCGGACTAATACAAATATTTAAATATTAGCTTTATCGGTTATATTTTAAAGTTCTATTGTCAGTTTCAAAATGAGATTTTTGTATTAAAAAAAAAATCATTTTTTTTAGCTCTTTACATTATTCGCGGGGTCCTATACGACCCTATAATATGACAATATCTTTCTGTAACACTCTGTATAAGACTTTGCAAAATGAGATTCTTTAATATTTTCAAGGTTATCATAATTTTTTAATTGTAAACCATAATATATATGTTTAAGAAAAATACGGTTTACGGATACATTTAGAGCAATTTATTTCACAAATACTTTACAGTTTGTTCAATGGCTGCTAGAAGGGGCTCGGAACAAACCAGATTTGACATATTATTATCATTACAAATACAATGTTGCCATTTTAGATAAAATAAACAATTATAAAAATAAAACGATTTGTATGTTCAGAAATTAACTAAACATTAAAAATAAATAATTTGACATTAGCGAGATATGACGTCATAAACCGTTATTTTATACTAGTTTCTACAGAAGGTATTGTTTTGATGTTTAACAAAGAGAGACTGATTTGATTTCACTATAAATTACCGTATTGAGCTCTTTATCAGGAAAATAAAGCGTAGGAATTCGAAGTAATTTCCAATGCCAATATCACGGACGCTAAGACTACTGAACTCATAATCTTTTCTACATTAAGATAACGATATTTGATTTAGATATGACGTCGAAACTCAACAACACCTTCAGTGATAAATTTTCTGATAATTTTATACTGATGTACATGACATTGAAAGAGCTACAGGAAGACAAATTTGGTAACTAAATTTTCCTCAAAAATCTGTAAAACTGTTTGTTGTTCAACAAAACTTAAAGCCATTTATTTTTAAATAAAGTTTTCTAAACTTTACAATATGTAAACTCCATTTTTAAGTTTAAATTTGCATTAAATTAGTACTGAAATGGTAATAATTAATTTAAAAAAAAAGTAATTAAATTGTAATCATGCTTAGTTTGAACAGTTAATATAAAAATAGAGAAGTTATGATGACTTTGCTGTTGTATGAAAAATAACTGAAGTGCGCAGCGCAGCCTTATTATACGTTCTCTAGATTTAGGAAATAGGAAGCAAATAGTTTCAGCTATTTTATCAAAAACACGAAGGCCATCTTTTAACCTCCTGGGGCCTAGCGTCATATATATAATACGTAGACGCGAAAAAATGTACCATCACCATCTATTGAAATATGTCGCAACTTTTAGTTTCCTTCAATAGACAATCTTTGTCTCCGCTTTTTTAAGCTGACGAAATGACATTTATTATTTTATTTTCTTCATCGAAGTGAGCAATGGCGTCGGGGTCAAAAACACGTGGTAAGTATTTTTCAGTTTTTTAATTCAATATTGACAATTTCTTTAAGGATTTATGTTTTTCTTTTAGTTTCTGGTGCCCCCTCATTGAATATGCATCAATATTAGTTGCCATTGGCTTCCAAACTGTGAAACTTGTGGTGAAATCTTAATGTCATACAGGTATTACATAAGGTCCCAATGACTAGTGTAAACTGGACGAGCCCAGCGTAATACCTATATGACATTGAGCTGTTCCATAATAAAGCTACATATTCTTATGTTATTTTTTATTTGCCTTACTAGATATGTGTGATAACGAAATTGTAAAGTATTTAAATGAGTCAGAACTTGATTTATCCAATGAAAACTTTCCAAAATCTTTGCCAGTACATCAATATAATGGCAGTTCCGTCTCTAACTCTAGTTCTCAAAGTTCTTTAGATAAAAAGAAGAACGTCAAATAAATGTTTTGCCTCATCAATTATCACTGCCATCAGGGGTCGTGCAAGAACCAGACGTACACCAAGAACGTGCGGAGGACGCGCGGACATGGACAAAACGATAGATCTTTGCCAATAACCAACAATTGGATTTGCAATTTTTCATCATTGGATAAGCTAATTTTTCCGCCAAGATACAATTTCTATTGAAAGTAATAACTGGACTGAAGCAACCAAAACCACTTGAAGCAACTATATTACTTATGCTATTTTGAAACAGATGATTGACTTGACAAATCCCATCCCACTAATATTATAAATGTGAAAGTTTAGATGGATGGATATTTGTTACTCTTTCACGCCAAAACTACAAAACCGATTGCGATGAATCTTGGCATGTAGATAGTTGGAAAGCTGGATTAACATATAAGCTACTATTTATCTCGGAATTCTATTTAGGGGCCATTGAAGGATACGCATATATTACCATGGAAAACTAAATCCGCATACTTCAACGAAACAGGTTTCCCAAGACGTGTGTATTTTCATAAAACCAAAGTGCGGGATATGCACCACAGCATATTTCGTAAAATGCCTGCTCACTGATAAAGTAAAGTTTAGCTGGAGGGGTTAACAAGAATACCAGTAATACGTGATCGTCGGGATACTTTTTTTTTTAAAAAGTACAAAAATTGTTACATTAGAAAAATTAAGCAAATCTGTTGACTGTGATTTACTTGACAAGTTTTTACTTAATTATTAATAAAAGCATTGCTATTGATAATCAAACTGGTAGTTTTCTTTATAAATTACTAGTATTTTAATATTACCCGTAACATAAAATAATAGTTAATATCCTATGTCATATATACTTTTAAGTCTGTATGAGATGGACAAATTGTATTTGGCTTTTTGATAATAAAGTATTATATTATTATATATTATTATCATATGACACAAAATACTGTTAACACAGAGCACTCATGTCATATGTATATGACATTGAGAAAATCTACATTTTCCGAATTAGATTTTTAATTTTATCTTTTTTGGTTACCTTATTAAGTATTTAGTAAATTGGAATAGTTATTATTTGAGAATTACTCACGAATATTTTCGCTGGGCCCCAGGAGGTTAAAGCAAAAGTTATATTTAATTCTACTTTATAGATTGAAATGTCTGACTGGCCTGTTGGTCTAGTGGTTAGTGATCCTGACTGCTGAGCCACAGCTCGTGGGTTCGGTTCCCAAACAGAATAAATAATTGTGGGTAATTGTGTGAAACCATCATTGGTTCTGGGTATGGGTGTAATTTATCTATAATATTGTAGTTAGAAATATATAAGTATGTTTATCAGATTCTGGTTACCATAGTACAGGCTCTGCCTAGTTTGGGATCAGACGGCCGTGTGTGAGATGTGTCAAGCTATTATTATTATTTAAAAAAAAAAAACAGTGTATCTGGGAGTAGACTATAACTAAATTCTTTATCTGATATGTTATCAGTCAAATGCAACACGCCGTCGGCCATAGCCATCGCCGATAATATATTTTTGTAGATTAGGTAGATACTTGTATTATAAAATAATATTTGACTTAATTAACCATTAATTACATATAGTCCGAGTACCTCCATTGTGTTATGATTACTAAGGATAGCTCATAGAAAAGCGTTGTACTAAGCTTTTAAGTCAATTGCATCAAATTTCTTTAAGGCCGGGCTAGACCGCGGGCGAGACGGGACGGCGACGCGCCGGCAGCAGGTAGTAATGAATATAGAATGTGACACAGACCGGTCGTCGCGCTCGGTGTTCGGAGCTAGTACATTTTAACCGACGAGTCCAGATTGTAAAACGTTGTACTAAGCGTTTAAGTCAATTGCATCAAACTCCTTTAGTTTGTCCGAAGCACAGAGTGACGTTGCGATTGCATGTGTGCATTTTTTTTGTACTTAATGCATATTGCTTTTAGGTATACTGAAAGGGATTGAAACAAACTACTCAAACAGAAAATACTTAACTAACTTGTAAACAAAGTATTACCGACTTTAATGTGCCTAAAGGATAGAGGTGGAATATGTTATGCAAATTGAAATACGAATATTCTTGAGTACAAAAAAAAACAATTAATAAAGAAATATTAACAGAAGCGAAATTTTACACACACAAAAAAAAATTAAGTCGGTTAAAAATGTCCAAGACTCGATTTGTCAATTGAAGAAGATGATAACACAGATAAGTTCATTATGGTTTTGATATAACACTTATATAACGTTAATTGAATAGCGTTTCTACGTATCCAGGGGGCACCAGGAAAAGCAAAATTTTGTAAAAGGTGGCAAGCAGGTAACATTAGGCTATACAATAGCCTTAGATAAATTAAAAAGCAACCCACTGAAAAGCGAGAAATAATAATTTAAAAATTAAAAAAAAATTGAATCGCAATCGAGTTCAAAGAATGTGGAGGTTCTCATTTCGAATTGGTTATACTCAAAGATGGCTTCATTGAAATTTTAAGAAAGTATTCCACCTCTAAGGGTGGCAAATTAAGGGATGAGGAAAAAAAATTAAAACGACTCCAACGCGCCCAAATAATGATTGTAGTTGTGGTATGCTGTGTATATCACAACTAATCATTGTTTGGGTGCATTGGAATCTGTTATAATTTTTTTCAAAAGATAAATATAGTTCAATGAAACGTAAGTATATTATATGCACACAAAAAATATACGAAGTGTTTGACGTCTACCTACAGCGATATAGATGTTGGCATATCTGCCAGCGGTCAAATGTCATGAATATCTCTGACAAATATTTTTTAAGTTATGTCATTTACATTAACCTAACAAGTCGTAATCAGATATAAAATCTGTTTAGTAACTTGTTATACATAACAAACTTTAGTTCGCGGAAAATCAAGGTGGTCATATTTTAAGATCATTACGAATAATCGATAAATAGTTGATACCTTATCCCGCAAATAGAAACTTAGGAATTAAGAAAACATACCTAAATTAAATACAGAATGCATGTGTGTGTACATTACTCTAGCATAGGGCTGCCATCCGTCCGGGTTTCCCCGGATTTGTCCTAGTTTAGAGGGCGTCCGGGGAGGGTCTGGGCGGGGTTTTAAAAAGTGTCACTCTGTGGCGGGGGCAACTTATAATTATTAGATGAACAAGCTGTTTAATTTAATAAAAAAATTTGAATCGGCGTTTTTTTTAAAGGTGTCCGGGCAAGAATCTCGATTTCACACATGTGTCCGGGATTTTTGAAGAGCTTGTCTGGCGTCGGCAATTTAAGTGATGGCAGGCCTACTAGAGTAGGCCTGCCATCACTTCATCACAAGCAGTTACACAAAGACTTTTTTGAAAAAAAAAACTCCGTTTAAAAGTCATGACCGGTTCTTCGTTTCTCATAAAACGGGGTGGAATATGTAATGTTAAAGATTTAAAGAAGTCGTTAATTTAATTTGTTGTTATATCTGTCTGTGTGTCTGTCCCTTTTCTTTAGGAACCCGTAAAGGCATCTAGTTGAAATCAACATCAAATACTTATGTCAGCGGTCCCTTAAAGCTGTAAAAAAATCAAGCTTATAAGTCAACGCAATCAAAAGATACGGCCATTAAGCCTTAGATTTGAATAAATTAGAACATTTCGCTAGTAAATCAAAACCTATAGGGTACTTCCCATTGACCTAGAATCATAAATTTTGGTAAGAAGCAAGGTCTGTCAGCACAAGTAAAGGAAGAAATCCGAAACTCGTTAACTATTAGTTAAATCACATAAAAAAATTGTTTTTGTGGTTACAAACTTATATTTTGCGGTTGGTAAGTTGACTTGTCGTACATCGCAACCGCAAAGTTAAGTTTGTCTCGCGGAAAAGACGGGCAAAAATCTTCGAGAATTGATTCCCGGGATTGACGTACTATCTATATACAAGTTTGTTTGTCTACAGAACCCTCGGTACGCGAGTCAGACTCGCACTTGTCCCTTTTTTTTAGTTTTACTAAACTATAAATATAATCCATAATTTAATTCATAGACACCCTTCCTCTGCATACAAAATCCCGATTTTTTTACAGAGTTGTTGGCATTTTACGTTACATGCGGGGTTTGTTATGCGACTCAAAAAACTACACTTTTTTGTAACACACACTGTGAAAATGTATTCAAGTCTGATCAAAAGATGACCTATCTTAAAAAAATGAACAAGACAATAATAATATATTTATATTTTGATATATACAGGATGACTTAAAACGGTTCGAGGCATAGGTACGCGTCATTGAGCTCTTGTCAGTAAAAACGTGCGACTAACCAAATACCGTTACTAATTGGTGGTGAAGCCGCGCCGCCACACTGACAAAAGTCAGTAGGTACAGTACACTGCTAGGTTTTCATGTACTTGTGCCTTTTTCTATGAAAACGATCACAAACAAATTTATTGTAAATCGAACAGCATAACGTCTATCGGGTCAGCTACTTCTACATGAAGACAAGGGGTCTCATTTTTAAGAATCTATTTGTTTATTTATTCTTTACTAGCTGCGCCCTGCGGTTTCACCCGCGTAAGTCCCGGTGCCATGGGAATATCGGGATAAAAAGTAGCCTGTGTGTTAATCCAGGTCTCCAGCTATCTACATATCAAGTTTCATTGCAATCGGTTCAGTAGTTTTTGCGTGAAAGAGTAACAAACATCCATACATCCATACAACCACACATTCACACATCCATACATCCATACATCCATACATCCTCACAAACTTTCACGGTTATAATATTAGTAGGATTGTACAGTAAAAGTAGATTACATATCTTAAAATCAAGGAAATGGTATATGTACAAAGGCGAGCTTAACCCAAACCTGAGTTTTCTTCCAGCAAACCTTGAAGTGAATAGAGGATAGTAGAGAACGTTAGAGGCAAAGTCATGTGTACGTTAAACTAATTAGAAATGGCAATTAATATAACTTGGACAAAATAAATATCATGTAAACATGGAGTGGTGCATCAAAAATCAGTTTAGCGTCCTTGTATGAATCTGATACCATCGCTTGCTGATTAGTAAATAAATCTTTCAGATAAGTGGCCATTGACATTACAATTTACTTAAATAGATAGTATCTATTCAGGCGGTTTATATGTCATTAACGTATTGTCGTTGATAAATTGACACTTCTCTTACATACCACATAAGTAGCCAATAATAATATTATCTTTCTATAGGTAGGCTGATGGTAGTTTTAAAGGTGTCATATTTTCCTCACCAAAGAGCATTGGGTTACGCATTAGAGTGAATACAGCCCTATGGATTTTTGAAGTGAAAACTTCTTTAGGCACGTTGTGCACTTTTGCTATGGGGAAAAAGTACTAAACTCACACCGTCACGCTAATAGTACATATATAGATCCGCTAGAGGGCGCTAATCTAAACATTGAGTTTTGTCAGCTCCTTATTAATTAATGTCATCAACCAGCTAATGTGACGTTTTAAGTTCGTCGTTTCGTTTAAGTTTTCACTTCTGTCAGCAGTCCCATGACTGCCTATTTTTTTTTATTTATCTAAGAACGTAAGTAAACAAGCACATGAGCCTACTGATAGCCGTTTCTGGGCTTCGCAATAACAGTCACCTTTAATGTACCTAAAAATCGAGTTTTATATTGTTTTTTGTGTGTTTGTGTTACTTATGCATAACTTTTTACAGGATAGTCCGATTTGGATAATTCTTTTTTTATTGGACTACTATACTTTTAAGTTAGCTTTCAAATGAATATATCAACCCAAAGGGTGGACAAATAAGTGATGAATGATTGTTCACCCATTTTGACTTTTCACCTGTGAACCGATTTTGTTGAAACATAGCACACATATGTAGTTGTGCGTAGTGTGTGTTGTTATAATGATACTGCAACATGACGGGACCTGTAGTTAATTGTTTTAGCCACAAAATTTAAAAATAAACACCTTTTACATACTTTAACAAAATATTAGTACGACGAAAGAAGAAAAAAAACTGAGAAGTGAACCCTGTTACCCTACCTAAACTCCTACACTGATGTAAATACCTAACAAATTTTGAGTCGGCGCCAAAACTACAAACAAAAAACTAAATTCGAAAACGAAAAACAATTAAATTGTTTGTATGTGTGGCCCCGAATCAAAATTATTCGTAATCTATTTTATTAAGCTTTCTTAAGTAATATTCATAATTTATCCTTACTAATATTATAAACGCGAAAGTGTATTTGTTTGTTACGTTTTTACGCCTCAACTACTAAACCGATCGTCATGAATTTTTGCAAACTCGTAGGAGTACAGAAAAAGACACACCTGACCTTATTTTCTGACCCATCATCAAAGGTACCATTAGTACTATCGTCTGTCTTCGTTTTCGCGTTTCACTAAAACCCTGTATATTGATCCCACTATCCCACTAATCCCACTAATAGTATAAATGTGAAAGTTTGGATGGATGGATGTTTGTTACTCTTTCGCGCCAAAACTACGGAACCGATTGCGATGGAACTTGGTATGTAGATAGCTGGAGACCTGGATTAGCATATAGGCTACTTTTATCCCGATATTCCGACGGGATCGGGACTTACGCGGGTGAAACCGCGGGGCGCTGCTAGTAGGTTATAAATTAATACGGAGTAGTTTTGGCGTCGAAACGCCCACTTTCCTTACGGACCTACTACCAAACTCATCACTTTTTTTAATTAAAAGGTTTACTTTAATATACGTACACTTTAATTGCTATCACTTACCGATATGCCTGGTGAGTGCTGGTTCTCTTCTTGCTGACCTTGAACTGATAAACCTGTCATAATCCTTCCCATTCAAAGGTTTATACCGGTCGTCATAACAAACTTTATCACTGTAAAACTTGAAGAATTCCTCAAAGTTCTCTTGTTGAGAATAATTCTTCTTTACCAGTAACGACACCGTTCTTATTTCAAACAACTTCTTTGCTAGTTCCCCATTCTTCTTCCCCAATTTCACCGTTGCAAACATTTTTAATTGATATTTTTAGTAACTGTCAACCTTATTTTTTGTTAAATTTAAAAAAGTAATCTTTGAAATACTGTCGTTAGTTCGTTAGCGTTCGTGACGGAATAAACTAATTAGTGTACTTTTAAGATGCCTAAGATTACGTAAAATTAATGATACGTGCGGAATTATATGATAACATGATAAAAATTACTAATATTGGTATAGCGAGTATCAGAATAAAACTCTTTCTGTACAATATACACGACACGATTACAAAAAAGGCAACAATCGAATGAAAAGTAAAACATGGTATTTAAAAATACGTAAGTATTTAAACAACTGTGTAGGGTTGACACTAACAGTTACAAAGGAAATAAGACTGATATTAAAAGTGTTCTTGAAAAAGGTTAATATTTAAAGTATTTAAAGAGATAACGATCCAAACCGAATTAATATCAAATGTAGATGTAACTCTGTTGATCGTTTGTTTGTTACACTACTGCCCTAATAAAAACCGGACAAGTGCGAGTCTGACTCGCGCACCGAGGGTTCCGTAAGCGAACAAACTTGTATACGTCCATCTCGGGAATCAATTCTCAAAGACTTTTGCCCGTCTTTTTCGAAAGACAAACTTAAGTTTGCGGTTGTGATGTACGACAAAGTCAACAATCCAACCGCAACTAACGACTTTCGGTTTTTTTTTTTCACTTGTGCTGTCAGACCTTGCTTCTTACCAAATTTCATGATTCTAGGTAAATGGGAAGTACCCTATAGGTTTTCGACCCAAAACCTATAGGGTACTTCCGGTTGACCTAGAATTGTCAATTTTGGTTAAAAGCAATAGCAATACTTTGACTGGCCTGTTGGCCTAGTGGTTAGTAACCCTGACTGCTATGCCATAGGTCGTGGGCTCGATTCCCACACGAGTCTGGGTGTTCTTTGTGTCCGTTGTTTGTATGTTTGTAAAGTCCCTCGCGACACAGGAGTAATTCCTAATGCGGGAGTTGTCTTTAAAAAAAATATATATATATATAGCACAAGTAAAGAAAACATTCCGAAAAATATAAAAAGTTGAAAATTAAGGTAAATTTTGGTACTTAAAAGTTTTCGCGAAAATCTAAATTTGCCCATATCTTTTTATCATTTTGACTCAGGACCTTGATTTTTATACACCTGATAGAGACTATAGACCTCGGTATCTGGTATAAATTTCAACTTGCTAGGTCAACCCGTTCCTGAGAAAATCGGTGGTGACACACGGACAGACAGAGAAGGACAAGAGAGTGATCTTATAAGGGTTCCTTTTTTTTACCTTTTGAGGTACGGAACCCTAAAAAGGAGTGTAATGTTTTCCAGGTTCATTTGTGTATGTTTGTGAGTTTCTTTATTCTACCATAACTTATCCTTACGTCATCCCGAGTGACACATGCTATAATTTTTATAATTTTATTTGGTCTGTATGGTACTCAATTCTTTTTTTTTTAAAGGACAGTTGTGTTTTTTAAATTAGTAACTTACATGACAAACAAATATACTGCCGTCTGCCGTAGCGCTGAGTGACCAGCACTGGTAGTCTAACCAATGGTAAGCGGTCACCGAAACCTATGGACTGGTCACTGGGTTGCCGACCCAGTAAAAATCTTAAATTGCACTTTGAGAAGATTTGGATACTTGAGTTTCTAGAAAACACTTTGGCAGGAAGTTTGCTTTACGTTTTGACCGCTTTTAAAATTCACAACTACACAGCACAGCTTTTAAATTGTGAATATGAAACCTACCGTTCTATGCGGTCTGCTGTCCTGCACATTTAGAGAAAGTAGTTATTATTACGAACAATTCTCCGAAATAGAAACCATTATACAATCGTTAAAAAAACACAAAAGAAGCAAAATCTCTCTAAGGCTCACCTCTTTTTAACTTGGGACCGTCAACGATTCTAGCTTTGTGCCGACTCAAAAAGCTCTAGCTTGTGTGCTGGTGTTCATCTACAGAGACCATATCAGAACTCCATGTATCCATGTTAAGATATTCTCACGAATAAGCTGGTGAACCTATTCTAGTTATTTGGATTTTGGCAAATATACAGCTTGTGTACAGGTGGAGGGTCTATCTTTGCCTAAAGTTGTAATTAGCTTGCGCTCTGTAACTAGCTTGAGAACTTTCATTGCGTAATTCAGGATTTGTAGGTACTAATAGTATTCGTTAGATGGCGTTGATTATGAAGTAGCTACTATATCCTTAATCACCGACATTTACGAAGGAGCGTTTTTATCCAATCACCCTCCATTTATCTGACCAAGTTCCTTTTCTTGTGACAACCCTATAAAATTGTTTACCTGTTCTTGTACCACAATGTAATTATATTTTTTTTTTACTTTTTGTGCCTCAGTATTTTGAATGTTTTACCTTTATGCCAAGGCTCAAACAAGTGTGATTTAAAATTCTTTGTAAGGCTTTTTTATTGGGATAAAAATCCGAATGTCGTTAATTTCTTGCTATGTTACAGATATAACAAGAAATAAACGATATTCGGATTTTTTCGGACAGATAGACTGACTGTCTATCTGTCAAAACCTTTTCCGCATTAACTCGTGAAGGCATCAAGTTGAATTTAACATCAAATGATTATGTCAGCGGTCCCTTGAAGTTGTATAAAAATCAAGCTTCTAAGTCAACGCAAGCAAAAGATATGGCCATTAAGCCTTAAATTTTAACGAATTTGAACATTTCGGTTCAGGTAAATCAAAACCTATAGGGTATTTCTCATGAACCTAGAATCATGAAATTTGATAAGAAGTAAGGTCTGACAGCTATCAGCACAGATAAAGAAAAAAAATATGTATTTGACCACAGTCAGCCTGTGACCACGGCACATGCAACCTGGTGGAAACGTCAGGCAATGCAGAGGTATGTAACACCTTTTCGTGTTCTCGTTAATTCCCGTGTAAATACATAATTATCTCATGGAACGCGAAAGTTTAAAAGTTAGTAAAGGAAAAAATCCGAAAGTCGTTAATTTGTTTTTATATCACATGCAAAAATTAGTATTTGTATTCATATTCACATTCTTTATTGTACAAAAAAATAACAATTATATAAGTACAGGAAGGAAAATAGCATGTACAAAGGCGAGCTTAACCCACAGTTGAGTTTTCTTCCCGCAAACCTTGGGAGTGAAGAGAGGATAGTAAAGAATAAATATAGGCAAAATGTGTACGTTAAAGATAATTTAAATAAACGTAAAATTAAAAACCTAAATTATAAATACATTAGGTATACCTACAGAATAACAAGTATACGTACGCAATATAAATTTACATATATTTCCACATATGCACTATAAATATATGTTAAACATACATTACATATATACCTAGGTAGTTCCGAAAATTGTAAGCTACAGAATAAATACAATCTCTTTTTTCTAGAAACCATTTTGAAAGGACGGCTCAATATAAATTTCTTGTGATCTAAAGATAAAATCATTGGCTATCTATGTGTAATTCTTTTTTTAAATATTTTTAAAAAGTGAATCTGTCACTTTTTTGTTTGCAACAATGGACGTCTCGCGGGAAGCTTTTCGTGCTTTGATTTTTTTAAATTATAAACGAGTGTTAACCTTCAAGGAATCTCACGAAAAGAGAATGCCCATTCGAGGTTTCCCTTATAAACGTTCGCGTCATTATTTTGAATGTTAAAAAAAATATTGATTTTAATGTGACTCCTCGACCCTGAATCTCTTCTATAGAACTTGTGGTTTGAAATAAAATAATACAAGGACTAAAACTTGAATCAATGACCGTTTCCATTTTAAGTGAAATTTTGCCATTATATAAAATAAACCACGAATGGTTGAATTCAAATAAACATGGTTTTAACATAAAATGGGTAAATAATATATACGAGGTAATAATTCGTAATGTCACATTAAAATATATTGCAGTTTAGTAATCTTGTTATTTCATGTATGTAGTCGTAGTTTACGTAGTGAATGTATACTTCAGTGTTAGTTTTGCCTTAATTTATACATGGTATCCCTGTCAACATGATGCCACAAACATTATAAAAAAAAAAATCGGGCCCGCAGCAGGCAAAAAATATAAGTCGCATTAAAAAAAAAAGGTTTTCTCTTGCTTTGAAGGAGTTTTTTTGTTATAAGAATTACGGTCGAATTTTAACTTCTACGCGACCACTGGTAAAAACGTAAAGTAGATAAAACATCCAGAGAACATAAATATCTAGTCTATAGTGCTGCTTTACTCTGCCTACTTACTCTTTTCAACATAAGATACCTCGTTCTTAGTAAACGATATTCAGAATGCAGCATTATCATTCTACAAACACCTATGCAATAATTGTTTATCATTTGCACACGTAACCAAAGTTGAATGCTTGAACTTGACCTATTGTATCATTGAAGAAACTGTAATGGATAAGGTTAATTATACACTAAATTAATATAACTGAAACGAAATCCACAGTAGATACCAAATTTTTTTACATTTTTTTTTTAGGTCTGTGGGCCTGTTGCCTGTAAGACCTTTCTATAAATAAATTTTACTAAAACTACAACCCGCGTGTGCATTAACAATACTTGGGTGTTCTGCAATCAATTTGCATCGGATTTTTGGTTTGTATTTTTATTGAGTTTTATGTTATAACTAGATGAAAACCCTGCTCCGCTCAGGTGAAATGTGACTTAAAACATAATACACAATCTTTTACAAAATGTAGGTAGATATACGTGGGAATCGGCCTTAACGAACTCAAGATATACGTGTGAATCGGCCTTGACGAATTCAAGATGTCATCCGAGTGGCCAATATGGCGACTGCCATTTGCACCATTAGAATTTAACAAAATACTCGACATACCGAATTTTGCGGATATATGTTGTCGACTCGAAATCATTATTTTTTTATGTTTTATTATCAGGTGAGGTTTCAATTGAGTCTACCGTACTCCTTGACCTAATTATTAATATAGATGTCTTGCTAGCACTGACCTCAAAAAAAAAATTAAGGCTCCTAATTCGATTGATACCTACTTCTGATTCCACGTTCGTAGGTTAATTTAGTGTATATATAAAAATATGATTTCATAATCCGACACCGTACCATATGGCATAAGAGATAACATACACGACCTGTTAAAGTCATAATTATCTGTTTAATAGAAAGTAGATTACTTAAATATCAAACACATTTTGAGTTACAGTCCGAACTAGTTTTTAGATCTGATCTGAGAACAGTCAAATTTGGAGTTCCACAGGGCAGCGTGTTGGGTCATTTACTTTTTATTACCAATATAAATGACCTCCTGTTAACTACAAACTATAATATGACTTTATTTGCTGACGACAGTATTGTACTCTTTACAAAAGAATCCTTGACATCTTTTGAAAGTGACATTAACGACCCTATTAGTTTAATTATACAATAGCTACTGAAAAACAACTAAAAAAATTATCTAGACAAGATTTAAATATTAGATTTTAAACAGAGAATCCAAAAGGTGGACAATAACTTAGATATTAATTACAATGGGGTTAATAAATTTAAACGTGGGAGAGCCATGCTTCGGCACGTATGGGCCGGCTCGACTCCGCTCGATACCACGGCCTCACAGAATACCGGTAGTGAAACAATGATTGCATTGCTTTTCGCCGCGTGAGTGAGGTTACCGGAGGCCCTAACCCTTCCCTCTCCCCTATTCATTCCCGTCCTTCCCCTCCTCCTCTCCTCCCCTCTAATCCCCCTCTCCCGTCTTCCCGCTCTTCCTCTATTCCGATATTCCGACCTTAAGGGGCGGCAACGCACTTGTGACTCTCGAGTTACAGGTGCCCATGGGCGGCGGTAGTCATTTACCATCGGGTGACCCATCTGCTCGATTGCCCCCTATACCATAAAAAAATAATAATAATAAACTAAATTGGAAAGCACATCTAGAATCTGTATGTACTAAAGTGAGTCAATCCATGGATTATATAAGCTAAGAAATATAGCGAATAGATCAACACTGATGCTATCATGGGCTTGTCTCATCGACATTATATTCTGGGGTAACTCCACTGACGGAAATTTAGCATTCAAAGCTTGGACACGGTGTATTAGGACTATGTTTGATGTTAGAATACCAAGTAGTAAACCTCACTTTATTGAGAATAATATTTTGACTGTGCCATGTTTGTAAATCAAAAGATGTATTTAAAAACCGTATGTTATGTTTATCAGCAGTCTGGTTACATTAGTACAGGCTCTGCCTAGCTTAGGATCAGACGACCGTGTGTGAGGGGTGTCAAATTACTATTATTATACCCTATGAAGAAAGTCTCCGAGGTCTGCAGGGGGCTAGAAAGAAACAACTGCCCGCTAGTTGCTTCTATCCTTATACACCTCCACACTTCTACTTTCATTAAACTTTTCATGCAAGCCTGCCGGTATAGGGTACTTCGACCTGCTCTTTCTTCAGAACATCACCAATTAGATTTTTTATTTTTCAGGGTATGTTCGCGTGGTCGACCCCGACCCCAGCGTGCCCTGTAGAATTAATGACATTAAAAGTATGTAAGGCCGTTTGTGGCCTTACATTCTTGTTTTGTCATTCATTTCATACTCATTCGTTCTGCCCACTCTCATTTTAATTTAAATATTATACTAATTAGTTTAGGTACTTACATCATAATTTATGAATTTTGCTGTTCCTCGGTGTTGACTTCTCGCTACCAGACGGCGTGGCGGCCACACTCGAGCCCGGGAACAGTCTGTGGTATTAGTGAAGACATTTTATCCTTTGAAGTGAAAACTTCTGTTGGCACGTTGGGCAAGTTTTGGTATGGGAGAAAAAGCACTGAATTCCACGCTCATATATATATATATATGTGTGTGTGTGTGACGTATATATATACATAGGCGGCGGTAGTCACTTACCCCTATTTGCCTCCAATACCACAAAAAAAAAGAATAGAAGATAACAACATATTAATAGCGCCGACATTAAATACAATAGGGAATATGCGTGTTCTCTAAATTTACTTGATTAATTTTCCCTTTAATCTTTATTGTTCAGATATTATGCCTAAACAATTATTTTCTTATTTAGTTCGTTTTTAATTGCAAAAAATATTAAATTGTAATATGCTTACATTAAAGTGATCTTCACAACAATATAAACACGATATTGAAGATACTTCATCTCTTCTCATTAATGTACACCATTGTTTTCGTATTTTACATTATTATTTTGTACAGCAAAAAATACTGTATTGGGTGTACTTCTTATAGTGTTTTTACACTTAGGGACAAGGCAATACCTAAAAAATGGTTTTTTAACTTTACCTATCGTCTATTAATTACAATAAATAGTAATTACAACTGGAAATCGGTATAAAATTACTGTAACACTTCAAGTAAGTTAATGAAACAAACACTAAGCGTGGAACGTGACGTCATCCAAGGCCCGCGAAATATGGCGGCGTTCAAACAGATCAAATTTTATCGATGTTTTCAATGTTATTTTAAAAAATTAATTTGAACATTGCCAAGGTTATTTATATTTTTTATAAGGGTAGAATGATGGAACAAGTCAATAAAAGATAAAAAAAAATTCATGCATATTCCCTATTCGGGGATATATTAAGATGTTCTTTATGACACAAGATTCTGTTTATGACATTTTTTTACTATTAATGTAGCAATCGATCACACGTTATCTGATTGTAAGCGGTTATTAAAGCAGTCACGCAAGTGCTCTAGCGATTACAGAAATACTAATAGCGCACTTAACAAAATGAAATCATGAGCTTTATTTAGAAAGAATCTCACAAGCGATTTTCGACTTAAATAGATTAGTAATTAAGTCAAAAATCGGTTGAATTTGGCTCGATGTTTTCAAAATAATAATAATTAATTATTATTTTATTTTCCGTAGATTATATTAAACTAGCAGCGCCCCGCGGTTTTACCCGCGTAAGTCTCGAACCCTTAGGAATATCGGGATAAAAAGTAGCTTATGTGTTAATCTAGATCTCCAGCTATCTACATACCAAGTTTCAATCGGTTCTGTAGTTTTGGCGTGAAAGAGTGACAAACATCCATGCATCCATACATCCTCACAATCTTTCACGTTTATAATATTAGTAGGATTTATAGATATTTTATTTCGATTGCGTCCTGAATCAATTAAAAGGCTTACAAAAATTGAGATCTACGCGGATAAAGTCGATGACAAAGGTTTGTATTTATCCTACTAATATTATAAACGTGAAAGTGTGAGGATGTATGGATGTTTGTTACACTTTAACGCAAAAACTACTGAACCAATTGCGATGAAACTTGGTATGTAGATATCTGGAGATCTGGATTAACACATAGGCTACTTTTATTCCGATATTTAATTTTGTGTGCATATTGGGTAGGTCTGAGAATAGGACAACATCTATTTTTTATCCCCATAAATGTTAAGGGTAGTCCACCCCAAATTTTTATTTTTTATTTTTTTATTATTATTTTTTTTATGATACATCATTAGAAAATACATACAACCCTGAATTTTCAATGAATTTTTTTATGGAATAGGGAGTTAACGAGCAGACGGGTCACCTTATGGTAAGTGACTAACCCGCCCATGGGCACCTGCAACTCGAGAGTCACAAGTGCCTTGCCGGCGTGGGAGTAGGAGAGGAGGGAAGATGGAGAGATAGGGGGGAAGATAGAGATAGGGAAGGGTTAGGGCCACCGGTAACCTCACTCGCTTGGCGAAGTACAACGAAGCATTGCTTAACTGCCGGTTTTCTGTGAGGCCATGATATCACTCCGGCCCATACGTGCCGAAGCATGGCTCTCCCACTGTTAAACTTTAAATATGTCAGTTAAGATAATGAAGTACTTTGAATTAAGAAAATGAATGGTTGGTGTTTTGTTATTTTTATAGGCTGTCAATAGACCACAGCGCTCCATTCTTCTTTCAGTCATAGACCCCATCCTCACAATAAGTTAACTATTTTTTATTTGACTACCAAAATATTCATTAAAAATAATTAATATGGCAAAACAACGTGTGCTGGGTCAGCTAGTAGTATCTATAAAAAATAAACTACGATGAATTTTGACACAAAGGACCGTAAGTGTGAAACAACTACAATAACCCTCCATTTAGGCTTCGCCGCAGTCGGGTAAAAAAAACTTACCTCATAACTCTCTTGTACCGGTCGTACATTTCGTCCACAGGCTCTACCGGTGACGGTTCGTACATTTTGAGGGCTAAGTATGGAGCCCCTATGGTCACGGCGTTCACCATCTACAAGTATATTGGTCTTATAATACATTTTTAGGTTAATAATTAACGTCTGACTTGCGATGAAGTTACCAACGTCAATCTATTTCTAACAAGTTAAGTGGGAAAGCCATGCTTGGGCACGTATGGGCCGGCTCGACCGGAGTGATACCACGGCCTCACAGAAAACCGGCAGTGAAGCTAAGTTTCCGTTGTATTTTGCCGAGTGTGTACCGGAAGCCCCTTCCCCTACTCTCTGACCTAACTACTCGTTTGGCAGGGGGTAGCAGTGTTTTTTTTATGGAATAGGGATCCCATAAAAAAAGAAACACCAACATTTAGCTTAGGTATCATTAATCTATTATTTGTCTTTTTTAATTTAAGACTATCTTCTTAATTTAAATATTTGAAAAAGATTGTGTGTAGATAATTAAAAGCCTCAACGTAAGCATATTTCTTCAACATTCCAGCTTTCTAATAAAAACCCCACTAAAATCGGTTTCTCCGTTTCGATGCACAGGCAAAAAAGTAAGTTGCCAAACAAACACACATTGCCCATTTTCCAGGTTCTATTTCCTGCATTTTGCCTCTTCATCTAATAATAAGTTGACACTCCTCACACACGGCCGTCTGGTCCCAAATTAAGCAGAGTCTGTACTATGGTAACCAGACTGCTGATAAACATACTTATATAATATTACTACATACATAAATATTATAGATAAATCACACCCAGACACTCTGGTTCAGCAGTCAGGATCACTAACCACTAGACCAACCGGCCCGTCATCTTGTTCCTAATGGCAAGAGTTATGTCGATCACTTTGGTTTTCCTACTTATTTATTTAAACCTTTACATGTCGTTGTCTAATATATTTTGGAGTTTACTCTTTAAGAATCGATTTTCATATAAGGCGCCCGGTATGATAAAAATATGAAGAGCGGGATAGGGAGAGAGAGAGAGAGAGAGAGAGAGAGAGAGAGAGAGAGAGAGAGAGAAATTGGAAACTCCAGTCGTACGTCGGAATGACACACACCTTTTTTTATTTTTAAAGTAAAATTGCACGCATGATCCAACCTCTGTTGCACAGTGGTAGTGCATCCTGTACTCTACTAATCTACTCTGTAAGATTACAGAGTAGATTAGTAGAAGTTGTCACAGATGTGCCCATAGTACAAGGTCTACTTAGTTTGGGTCTAGATCACGCTAATCTCAGGGACTACTGTTTCAAATTGAAAAATTATTTTAGTTATGAATAGTCAATTTATCGGTGAAGGCTTATAGGCAATATAAAATCACGCTACGAGCAATAGTAGCGGAGCAGTGACCATAAACGCAGGTGAAACTGTGGGGATGGCTGTGGTGGTTCTGGTAAACCTACCAACTATCCGAAAAGGGTAGCCGTACCTATAGGGTGGTTCCAATATAACTAGAAATCTTGTGCCCTACCTTCTTCTGAATCGTGAAAACATATAAAAGACACTCACCGCGCCTTTTTTGGCTTCAATCTCTGCCAATTTTATGTTTAAATCATTCTTTAGTCCTTGCATTAGTACAAAATCTTTCTCTAGTATCCCTTGAAGCCCTGTGAAGTAAACAATAATGTAGAAAGTTCATAGAAAGAGTCCCTTATGTAACATCCACTTATACTAGCAAATTATACTTTAGCGCTATCTAGCGAACATAAGTCGAACTACGTAGGAACTACCGATCCTACAACGTGCATAAAAGCAAAGTGCCGATTACAAGTTTCTAACATCAACCGTTTGTCAGGCATGATAACTAAGCCTTTAGAAAGATCTCCTCAAACCCCTGTCTGTAGATATACAGACAGGAGTTTGAGGGGATCCTGAAAGCTGACCCCAACTTAGTTGGGAAAAGGCGCGGAGGACGATGGATACTTTACTTTTACATACTCCATCCAAGAGACATATGTCTGTCACATCCACTAGCAGTCCGAAGTCCTTAGTAAGTTAAAGTAGATGAGACAATTAAAAAATACCTTCTATCATTTTTATTTTTAACTTGCCATCGCCCATCAGGGCTGATGATGACATGGTATATGAGAATTTAATTAACTAAATTCACACGGTGTTCCGTCATAGTTCTAGTCTGTCTAGAAAGTTCACGAGGAAGCCACCTAGGCTACGATAACCTCTTACCATCGGAGGGACCGTATAAGCTCATAATTTTTTACCAGCATTCTCCAGCAAAGTCTCCAAGTCGGTCTGCGGTAGTTCTGCAGTTGATGGCGACAGCAGCAGCGGAGTTGCAGTTGGTAGGAAAGACCGTATGGGACGAGCCGCTGTCGTTGATGTTGATTCTAAATACAATATTATCAATGTAAGTAAAAAAATATTTATAGTCTCAGACGTCTGGAAATCACTACAAGTATCCTGATCTGCCAAAATTCGTCTGCTTAAGCCATATTTTTTTTATAAATGACAACTCCTGCATTAGGAATGACTCCTATGTCGTGGGGGACTTCACAAACATACAAACAACAGACACAAAGAACCCCCAGACTGGACGGAGTCGAACCCACGATTATGGCGTAGAAGTCAGGGTCACTAACCACCAGGCAAACAGGCCTGTCAAATTCCATTACCATTCCCTTTCAATATACTCCCGATATTCCCATCTGTGATTCCCAAAGTGCCCGGTTGAAGGCAATTTATCGTGGGAGAGACATGCTTCGGCACATATGGGCCGGCTCAACCGGAGTGATACCACGGCCTCACAGAAAACCGGTCGTGAATGAATAATTGCATTGCTTTTCGCCGAGTGAATGAGGTAACCCTTCCTCCTCTTCCCCTGCTCCCACCTTAAAGGCCAGTAACGCACTTGTGGCTCTTGAGTTACATGTGCCCATGGGCGGCGGTTGTCATTTACCATCAGGTGACCCGTTTGCTCGTTTGCCCCTTAAACCATAAAAAAAAATGGTCCTCTATTGAGAGGGACAATAATTGTAGTTTGCTAAATACGCCTCTGCATACTCCTTCGGGGATACAGGCGTGGTATTATAATAACGAATATCATACTTAACTTATACATACTCGTGGGCCTCGTGGCTAAGTGGTAACCGAATAGGTTATCACATTACGAACTTAAGTAATACTAGCCAGGTCAGTCTAGGATGGGTGACCATTCTTAACACATTGAGACCCCTCCGTGTCTCGGAGAGCACGTTAAACCGTCGGTTCCGGGTGCCATACAAACATCTGTGGCATTCGTTACGGGTAGTTGGAGCCCTAAAATGTCGGACAACCTGGTCTAAATACAGAACTTCGATATCGCCTAGCACTTGGGTTGTGGTCTGTTGGCAGTCGCTTCACGTAAAATACCAAAGTTCGGCCGTATCGTAGTTAGACTGAAAGCCTACCCCAACTTAGTTTTGGAAAGACTCCATCCAAGAGTTGTAACAAATCATCCTTACCTTTCACATCGCTCTCATCATCAATACTCTCATGCAGGTCCCAGGTTGAGGGTCTCCTGGCCCTCAAAGTGTCAGCTGGAGGTCCCAAGACATCGCCTTGTACTTTATTTATAGCAATGGTACAGACGTAGTCACAGCAGGTGAACAGAAGTTCAGCGCGATCATAGCGGGTGTATTCGCTGTAAGAGAAGTAGTTTGAAATTGTTTTAAATGAGCTATTTTGGACTTTGGGCATTAGATGTGGTTTTTTTTTATATAATCAATACAAATTAATAAAATGCAAGTGTCTGTTTATAATGTCAAAATAATAGTTTTTTTTAAGCTCATACAATTATTTGCAAGGTACATATGTCTAAAAATCGGTAAAAATTTTTGTCTGTCTGCCTGTTTATTCCGGCTAATTTCCGGAAGGGGTGGACCGATTTCCACGGGAAATTTCATGATTCAAGGTCAATGGAAAGTACCCTATAGGTTTTGATTTACCTGCGGAATGTTCAAATTTGGTCAAATCTAAAGCTTAAATGGCCGTATCTTTTAATCTCGCTGATTTAGAATTTTAATTCTTTTACAGCTCTAAGAAACCACAGACATAAGTATTTGTTAATTATTTTGAATTAAAGCCTCTACGGGTTCCTGAGAAAAAGAGTCTTGACAGATAGACAAACGGAAAACAAAGTGATTCTATAAGGTCCCTTTTTTCTCTTTAGAGGAACGGACCCCTAAAAAAGAAAAAATAAAGGAAAAGCAGCTATCAAATGTAAAGACCAAGTTCCCTGTGAAGCCCAATACTAACGTCTCTTCCTCCAGTCTGCGTTTGGCCTCCAAATCATTCTGATTGAACTGCAGGATCAGTCCGCCCGTGGACCCTTGGTACACGCTGGATGCACGCCGAGACATCGGAAAGTCTGTCACCTCTGAGATTGAATCTTCTGGTTCTTTTCTAATCGGGCCTGGAGGGTATTAAAGATAAAGACAGTGAATGTTTTCAAGATTGAGTTTTTTAGAAATAATTTAAGTTAGGGGTTATGTGACATCTTTTCATTAAAAGTCATAATTGGGGTCAAATTCAAATGTAATTATATCTTTACTTCATAAAACTGCTCAATAATTGTTCAAAATCGCATTTCTCAAGAAATTCTTCGTAAGCCATAGTTTCATATCTTATATTACAAAAATGAAAAGTTGTGACCTTCTTTACGCATTGTTTATTCAAAAACAGATCATTCTTAATATCGAGTTAACAGTCAAATGGGCTTACCAGGGTGTATACAGTATGCACCAAACTCCACTTTCTTCCCCAGAACACCTAGAAACGGGAATTTGATCTTTATGCTTTGCAGCAGACACTCTTCATAGATGTCCCAAATGTGCACCGTCTAACAAAGAAAGAACCACGTTTTAAAACCACCTTATCTTCTTTTAAAGGAGGCTTTTAAAGGAGTAATGTGGGAAGATCTGGCAGGCCATAGTCTTTTTTAGAGACTAGATCTTAACAGGCAACTAGTCCGTGCTGACTCTGCAATTGCTAGCGACTGATTTTCGATAAACAGCTTTCAAATTTGAATCTTTGCTAGCACACCAAGCACTTTAGCTGGAGGGGTTAATGAGAAGTGAAAGAAGTTAGAGTTATATCATTGAAGTTGACCTAGCCAGGCTTTGTTTCTGTCCATATTTGTTGTCCTTCTATGATTACGTTTAGGGGGTCAAGTTGTGACCTGGGACGAGAAATAGTGGTCAGCATTTTTTGTTCCGCCTACGCTTTTTTTCGTCTCGCCGCCGCCGCCGCCGAACGTCGATAAGGAACTTCATTACAAAAAGTCTGAGTATGTTTTTTTATGTTAGGTATAGGGGGTAAACGAGTAGACGGGTCACCTAAAGGTAAATTACTACCGCTGCCCATGAGCACCTGCAATTCAAGAGTCACAAGTCCGTTGCCGCCCTTTAAGGTGGGAGTAGGGGGAGATAGGGGAAGGGCGAGAAAAGTGGAGAGGAGGAGGGAAAGGGTTAGGGTCTCCGGTAGCCTATAACCTCACTTTCGAGCCGGCTCATACGTGCCGACGCATGGCTCTCCCACGAACGATTGTTGAGTGTTTTCTGTGTTCTAGAACCTATAGTACAAGTTTGCTTAGTTTGGGTCCAGATAGCAATGACTATGTCCCAGGATATTATTATTATCTTACTAATATTATAAACGCGAAAGCATGTGAGGATGAATGGATGGATGGATGAATGTTTGTTACTCTTTCACGCAAAAACAGCTGAACAGATTTAGATGTTTGGCACAGAGATAGACTATAGTCTGAAATAGCACAAAGGCTACTTTTTATCCCGGAAAACGATTTCATCAAAATTTAAACGCAAACGAAGTCGCGGACAACAGCTAGTCCTAAGTATGTTACATCATGAAATTTTGCACACAAGTTTCCAGGGGTACAGAAAAGGACACAGGGTACAACAGCTGGTTAATATATACTTACACAATTACTACAGTAAGCAATAAGTATCTCCTGTGCAGCAACGATGACTAGATCAAGAATGGCGGTGTTGGTGGGAGTGGGGAGCGTGGCGAAGGCGGCGCGCGCGGCCGGCTGCCAGAGACGCACGGAGCCGTCTATGCCTCCCGCTGCCACCATGTGGAGGGAGGGCATCGTGTGGAAGCAGCTCACTCCCTGATGACGTCAAGAGCTGTCAATAACGCTAAGCCTAACTCCGTATAAGGCAGACAACACAGTTCAGCGCAGCACAGTTCAGCATAATGCTGAGTAATGTATGAACAGACTATCAAATTGTAAGGTAGATTTTTTTAACATTAATACATTGTATTTGATCGATTTTTTTTATTTATAAATAAGTTTTATAATAATATAATAGTATTGGTACATAGATAAAAATATTTATTCTGCTTTACTCTGTGTTTCTGTTTTTATTTTATCAATAAAAGAAAAAATGTTATCATAATAATTAAAGCACGTAATAAATACAACTATAATACAAGGTGGAAAGGGCCAATCTGCAAAAGATGCCAGAAAAAGACTGGCAAGCTATCCGCAAGGACAGTGGCGGATTTACACATTTGCCGCCTGTAGGCTAGTTAAATTTTGCCGCCCCTACTACCTCTTCTTCGATTACAACTTTTTTTGTCAATGATTTAATTTTTTTTTGTCAAAAAATCTAGAAACTGAGACATCGATCTCCTAGTTCACAATCATACCAATTATGGAAAAAATGATTTGTGCACTAATTACTGGTGTAATTAGTGCACACATTAGTACACATAGTGTAGTAAAAGAATTAAATCATTTTTTCCATAATTGGTATGATTGTGAGCTAGGAGATCGATGTCTCAGTTTCTAGATTTTTTTTTACAACCCAACGATTTAGCTAAGATTGATTATTTTTTTATGGTACCTTTATTTCTGACCTTTGGTACAGGGCTCTGTTTCCGCATCTAGACTCATATGCGGTCCATTATGTGTTCAGATAGGCTGACTAGTTGAGCCAGCCTAGCTCCTTCCAGAAGCACAGAAGCCTCCTGGGGCGTTCACAGGCTTCTAGGAACGACCTCGCTTTCGCGAGGATACTTGCCCGTTGTGTGGCCACTTCCTCGCATTCCAGGACAACGTGGGCGGCCGTTTAATCCGCGTTGAGACAGCCTCTACATAGAGGACTGCTTGTCGCATTGATAGTGAATAGGTGTCGGTTTAGAGCCAAGTAGCCCGTAATGGTTCCTACAACTATTCTGATGTCAAATCGGTTGAGACTGAGCAGTCTGCACGTTAAACGTGGTGAGACCTCCGTCAGCACCAGTTTAGACTGCCTACAGCCGGGTGTGTCGGCCCAACGGCCGTTGTGCGCTTCACGAGCCCGTTGCCTTACCCATGAGTGAAGTTGATTAAAGGGAAGTGGCAGCAATACAGTTGGACCTTGCCACTGACGTTACAGATCCCTTCCTTGCCAGCTCATCGGCGGCGTCGTTCCCGAGTGAATCACTATGCCCCTTGATCCATTCAAGAAATAGCCCATTGGCAGAGGCTAAACGTTTCAGGGTCTGGTGGCGTAAATGAAGTAAATGAGACCGGAGTTCATAGTGTTGCCCACCAGGGCCTATAGGACGGCCATACTGTCTGACAGTATGCGGATGTTGTACTCCTTTATACCCCTTGACATGACCGCGGTAGCGGCGTAGGTTATCGCATATTTCTGAACCAAAAAAAAACTCAATCATGTGCTACTATTAAGATGGGTATGCCTTAATACTACTTACACATGTACATTCAATAAACGTTCAATCCATCAGCCTATAGCAGTCCACTGCTCTCCTAACGTGCGCCAAAACACCCGGTTCTCCAGTGCAACTTTAGAGAGCTTGTAGACTAGACCGAATGACATACGGTGCCGAGACGTGGGCACTAACGACCCCACCCCACAGTCTCAGCACCGTATGTCAAGGGAGGTAGGACGCTCTGGTTTTACAAAGATCTTCGTTTTGAGGATTGCTGCAAGGGTTATGAGAAAACTCAACGTAGCTTTGCAATTGCTGCCCATCCTAACAGGATCCTTCTGGTGATTTCATCCCGAAGTTGTTTCTAACGAGCTGGTTAATTTGCTCAATGTACGTGGGATACACTGAAAGTTTTGCGTAACTCATTAATAAAACAATTTACATGTAAAGTAATATATTTACTGCTTTTCGAAGCATTCTCCATTACATTTTAAACACTTTTTCATTTGGTCAAACCATTTTTAAAAACATGAGGACCATTGGTCTAAGGCAGAAGTCGGCAACCTTTTGAGTCCCAAGAATCAAATTGCAATTTACAAAATTTCTAAGTTTTGAAAGAGGCAGTTGTTCGTCGTAGAAAGAATTTATGACCTTTTTTTTTAGGCCTCATATACAAAATAATTTGGGACACCCCGTACTTGGAGTTGTTGCGGATAAAAATATGCATTAAAATGTTGTTCTCCAAAAAAAGAATTGATGACCTCTTTTTTTTAGATAAAAATGTGAATCAAAATAAATCTTAATAAATAGTAAATCAAAATAAAATTTGCGTATGGAACTAAAGAGCCACAACTTCACATCCAAAGAGCCGCATGTGGCTCGCGAGCCGCAGGTTACCAACCCCTGGTCTATAGGCATGTTTCTCACGTGCTGGTTGAAAGCTATTACGGCCTCTTCCGGCCCCGTAAATGTCATGCTTCTCATGAAATCTTAAATTTTTGGGCAAATAAAGAAATCGCATGGTGCCAGGTCTGGACTATGTGCGGGATGGGTCACTAGCTCTACCTTTTCCGAAGCCAAAAATGACTTTGTCTTGTTCGCGGTGTGCGCCGAAGCATTGTCATGGTGCAATAGGATGCGACCTTTTGGTCGTTTTTCCCTAACTTTTTAAAAGACACTAGGCAAATGGTGGTGTACCACTCGGCACTGTTTTGTTCTTCAAGTTGGATCGTGCAGATAGGAAACGTCCGGAAGAAAAAATGCAATCATTTTTTGCCTACCTTTCTCGCCAGCCTCAGTTTTGTTAGTTTGCCGTCACCTTCGAACACATATAACAATATATCCATGTTTCATCTCCTGTCACAATGTCATACACAGCATTTAAACGTCCGTGATCGTACTTTAACAACATTTTTTTACACCAATCAACACGAGTCCGTTTTGTTCTGGGGTGAGTTCATGAGAAATGCAGCGGCAAAAAAGTTTTCTAACTTTTAAATGTTTTGATTTATTGAATTTAGCTCATACCAATCCCCTCCAATCTCCTAATAGGTGATACGCCGAGTTTCTTCAATTAGTGGCCTGACAGTAGCCACATTTTCCTCAGTGATCGCAGTTGAAGGCTGACCTTACGAATTTCATCATGGAGAGAAACACGGCCACGATCAAATTCTGCATAGCAACGCCTTACGGTGCTCAAATGAAGTGCTTTCCTCGCAAAAGCATTTTGAAGACGAGCAGTGCATTCTTGCGGAGTCAATGAACTTTAAAAATCATAAAAAAAATTCCGCCTTAATTCTATTTTTGCTACAGAAGACGAACTTCAACTTGTGATAAAAAACAATTGACACGCAATTTCCCAAGGGTGTTGGTGAATAGTTTGGAGATAAAATTCCCTTGTCTAACTCCACGCTGCAAATTTATCTGTTCGTCCTCCTGGCTTGGAGCTGTACGGTCATCGTGTTGGTGTCATATAAGCTTTTCAGCACCTCGATATATCGCCAGTCGACACGTCGTAATTGCAGAGTATCCAAATCTGCCCAGGTCTCGATAGAGTCGAAAGCTTTCTCGTAATCCACAAAGCCGTACACAACTCCTAAAAATACTTCTCGGTCTTTTGCACAATCTGTCGAACAGTATGGTAAGGTACGGTACGGTTCACGGTGTGTTCGCGTAGCCTTTTCGAAACCCGACTTGTTACGGTGGCTGGTATTCATCGAGTTATCTCGCGAGACTCTCGAAAAGAACTTGTAGATTTGGTTCAGGAGTGAGATGCGTCTATAGTTCTTCAACAAGATGTTGTCTCCTCTTTTGAAGAAAAGTACCCCAGGTTCAACACCTAGGTGTTAATCCTTGTTATAGGACGGAACTAAACTACTACCTATTATAATTATTGTTTTTAGTGTCTAGTGCTACCTCAACTATTTTTGGTCTTTCATAACGCGCTTTTGCTTTATACTTCACTGCTCAGACTTATGGCTTCGAGAAACCTCCAGATCTTATCTCGGTTGCATGATGTGTAACCCTTAGTCAATACTCCGGTACCGCATTGGTGGGCGACAAAAGCATAGAATATGCATTGCAGTTTCTTCTGCCTCTCGACAGAATCTGCATATTGTGTTCTCGCCAACTTTAGGTTGAACATGTTTGTTCAGTTTGCAGGGTCCGATGACAATTGAGGAGGAGCTCAGGTTTTGTACCTCTTGAGCTCTAGAAGGTCTTTCCATAGTTTGTTATCATAGCCCTTTATTAAGGCTTTCGAGTGTTTCAGACCAGACGTGGTCTTCCATCTCTTAACTGCCATTAATATGCATTGGGTGTTTACGGTTGAATACGCTGCCCGCAGAATGTTCCGATCCATGCTGTTGGTTGTCTGCACCAGCTCTGGCGAGTTCATCAGCTTTTTCATTGCTACCTAACTTCGCTAGCCTTTTCAGGAATTGCATTTGGCCTACCTTTAGAGCTCAGTAGTAATTCCGTCATCCCCAGGAAGTCCGTTTTTTTAGCTGCTCGAAAGCCACCTCTATCTTGCTGTGGACAATTTCAGGTATGTCCTTCCTGTAACGGCGCGTTAATGGGGCTCTGGGATCATTATAACTGAGTCTCGTTGGTTCTATTATCCGTGATGCATACAGCTATCCATAAAACTTCTCGATCTCATCGAGAATCTGGCGCTTTGAATTGACTGCTATTCTCAGTTTTGAGTTTCGTCAGATGGGAAGGCCAAGTGATGAACAAACACTTAACCCCTTGTTCCACTCAATTGCATTCTCTATTGTGTGAATGTTGAAGCTTCGGAGGTAGCTTTTAGGCTCTCCTATCTGACCAGGCGGCTGAGTGGCTGACAGTTCGCGCATTTTACTCAGACGACGAGGGTCTTGGGACAGAGTTTGGACTGTTACTGTTTGCTTTTCTCGGGGAACAGCTTTCGAGACTTAAACATATAAAAATATTTTTTATTGCGTTTAAAAGTTTAATTATCTGGTAACAATCCGCCAAATGATGGCGATGAAATTAAATTATTACAGATCTTGGCTTAAGGTAGATTTTAGATAACTTTTCAATAGTGTTTTAAGTTAGAAAATCTTCTCGCACCCGAACTGTGTTGGCCAGACACTAGTGAACGGTCGTGTCACGCGTTCCCGCCCGCAATCAAACGCGACTACGAAAATTGTAGAAACATTTATATAGGTGGTGAAACATTTTACATGTTGAATTGTTTGTGTACCTATTGACATTTAGGTAGTTAGGTATATTTGTAAATATGAGTCTTTTTAATTTTTGTGAGACAAAAATAAGTATTTTCCCAAATTCGCCGCCCCTAAAATCTGCCGCCCTAGGCTTCAGCCTACTCAGCCTATTGTTAAATCCGCCACTGCGCAAGGACATAAATGAGTAGGAAGGACTGGAGGAGGCCTTTACCCGAGGTGTGTGTACGTGTGTGTGAGTTTAGCGCAAGTGTGTCTGATATAAATAAATAAACAATTATTTTAGTTCACATAAAACATTAAAAAAATACTATTAAATACAATTCTAATACTTTCTGAAGTCACTGTAAATAACTATTGAGTAATGAGGCCTTTTCAATCAGGTTTATTAAAACTAACTCTGTGACGTAACTCACCCGCAAAACCTTAAACACGTAATCATCCATCAGCCCCGGCACGTGCCTTAACCGTATACTGGCGACTGCATCATGAGAACACGATAGCAACCAATGATCCATATATCGCAGTCTACGAACGGAACGGGCATGAACCCGCTTCCACTGAGTTATAGTGCAGTGTGATGTATGTGGGGGGCTGGATAGCTCCTGAAATAATAACATCAGTAAAAGAGGGTAAACGAAGCATTCTCGGGTATCCCGGCCATATTGTCTGAGGCTAACCAAATAACCTTGCCAAGCTTGTAGTGGTACGCAAGGTGGAAGGAAATAGATCACGAGACCACATACTAAGCCGCTGGTGTGACCAAGTAACCGCTTTAACTGGTCAGCGGGGGTGGATATGACTGACAAAGCCACGAAACACTTTCAAGAATACGACCATCAGGAATGAAAACCACAAATAAGAAGAGAAAATGATTGTGGGAGAGCCATGCTTTGGCACGTATGTGCCGTGTGTGAACCAATGCTTGCATAGCTTTTAGCCGAGTGACAGAGATACCGAAAATCCTAACCCTTCCCTTCCCCGACCCCCTCTTCCACTCTTCCCTTCCACCTCCACCTCTTCCACCCTTCCCCTAATCCCACCTTAAAGGCCGGCAACGCACTTGTGACTCTTGAGTTGCAGGTGCCCATGGGCGGCGGTAGTCATTTAAAATCAGGTACCCGTCTGCTCCTTTGCCCTCTAAGATACAATAAAAAAACCATAGTATTTAGCGAACAACATTTTCCTTTTTCACCACTTGTAATATCATAAAATGGAATTTACAGCTTCACTTACCATCCAGAAATAATAATTGATTTGATCAGTTGTGTTCACGTGCATAAACTGGAGTCTCGGCTGCAGAAACTTTATTCTTATGATATCTCCTCGCTCAGTTCCCAATGCTAGTTCAGAGGTGTCACTTATGGAAATTGAAGGGTAATACGCCATACACTGGAAAGTTTTTTTTTTTATTTGGAACAGGAAACAGTTACATGTTTTAATGGTACAGTAAATTAAAAATTTTTAATTAAAAAAATTGGTAAACATATAACCCACACTATTGTTCGCGGATTAACAATATAAAACTAAGAAGACGTAGACGGTCAGGTCGTTATATCTGTTATAAAAGCATAAGAAGTTGGTACTCATCTCAGCAGATCATCTCAACACCGACTCAGCAATCATCCCAGAACTACTCGGCAAAATCATTCAGCGACTACTATGCACAATTGTTCAATGACTACCGTGTACAATTATATTATCTATAGACTACTATGGACAATCCAATGGCCAATTAATACTATGTACCATTTTATTACGCAATAATTACAATAGACTGTGGCACAGATAAGATAATAGTTACTTCGTAACAGATACATCACTCCCATACAAAAGTGAAAATACCTACGCTATATTAGCCTACAAAATTTAATTAATAATACCCGGCGTTAGCTGCGACCAGAAATATATCTTATTTACGCTTTTCGAAAGTTGAGAACGCCTTGCCCACCGCGCGACCTTTGTCTGTGTGTGTTACCGCTTCGCCAGACACTTTAAGGTTGTACAAAATACACAAATAATGAAATAGATTATTGATTTGATAATCAAATTTATAGGTGTTAAGTTTTATATAAGTAATGAAAAATAAATAATAATTATAAATATAAATAGTAATTAAAATATTCTTCACTTTTAATATTGGGTTTGATTCCCACCCAGGACAAATAATTGTGAATACGCGGGCAGTCCACACCTACAGAGTTCCTCGCCTTTCCTAGATGTTATGGGTTTATTATTTACAGTTTAATACACTACATTTATTACAACAACATTCACCCTTGTTTTTTTTTTTTGTGTGGAAACCCCCACGGGTCATCACCTCACCATGGCTATCGGTGAAGTGGTATTTCGGAATCGAACCGACTAAAACCACACGGTGTTCCGTCACAAGTGAGTCTATCGCAAGGGACTCGGGTATACCCTAGAAAGGAAGTCCCCGAGAACCCTGGCAAACTTTGGCCGCCCTCAAAGAGAAGGCAGCCACACCATTGGTAGCGGAGGAGCTTGCCCTCCTTCCAATTCAGAGAGGCGCACCCGGAACACGTCGCGCCACTGTCTCAGGCCTGCTTCTGCTAGGGTAACGCGCAGCCCCACCCGTTACCCCCAGGCCAGCGCTCATGGAGGCCGGAGATCATTCTGCGCTCTTCGGCGCCTGGTGCCTCTTCTTCGGGACGGGAGAGTACTAGTCCTCTCCCATTCCCTTTCCGCTGCCTCTTTAGCGGACCTCACTTCCTCACAAAAAGAAGCGGCGGATTCCCACGCACTCTCACTTTGGACCATGGACAGAACCATGGTCTCGAGCGAGAGGCTTCATACACCGATAGCAGTCGCGAGGTCGCGGCGCTGTTGAATCCACGCTGAGCACTTCATAAGAGTGTGGAGTGCAGTGTCCTCGCCACAGCCTCCGCAGTGATGGCACGCAGACGTTGGCTCCCGGCCTATGCGACACAAGTACTTCCCGAAACAGCCGTGGCCGGTCAGCACCTACGTCAGCCGGTAGGAGAGGTGGCCGTGCTGCCTCTCCAGCCAAATCTCCATGATGGGTCTTACCGCCACGATTGTGGCGTACCCTGCGCTCGGTTGCTCAAGTCGCTCTTTCCACTCTACCATTAGGACCTGACGGAGCTGAGACCGTTGCACCTCAATTTCCTGAGGAGTGGGCCCCAGCTCTCGCTCCTCGCGCCATTGATACAACGACGCAAGTGTGTCCCATGGTGCAGTTCCGGCTAGGAGACTCGCCGCTTCGAAGGACTACAACATTCACCCTGGCCAAACACTCTAAACCTGATTTAGTACAGTTTCTATAATACATTGTATAAAATATATATAAGCAACATTTATTATTTTTGTTAAGAAGATAACTATTATTTATTATTATCACAGCCACACGGCAATGGCGAGTAAAGAACAAACACCTAAAGTATTTGTTAAATTATATTGACAAAATAGGTAATAACTAAAATTAATTATTGTGACTTATTTTTAAAGCATTTAACAGATCACTAACATTAGCAATAACGCAATTTAACGTAATAAATACATTTACCAGTAACAAAACACGTCCACTGTACAATATGTTCGATTTGGCATTTTGTTTTTATTTACGAAAAATATCGTTCATTGTGCGTGCGTACTCTCAGCTACGCGTTGTCGCCCCTACTGACACTATTGCCGTCCACGGCATGCTAAATTGGTAGGTATATAAAATGCGACCTCAAGCGAGTGATATAGCCCTGACTGATGTGAAGCTAGATAGAGTCATGTTTGGCGGGCCGCAGCATTAGGAAAGTTGTTGGGTAGTGGCATATGTACTGATCAGCGGGAGCACTTTAATTGCGCGATGCAGCATCAGTACATCAGTATTTACGTAGTTCAGCTTGTCTTCGTTAGATGGCATTAAAGTATATTTTTGCTGTATTTCAATTAAGAAGCACACGATCAATCAATGATTACTATGCACAACCTTTACACAATTTTTACATTTCATAATCCACATTAACATTTCATTTATATAGTGTACGTGTTATCTATATACTGGGTCTTTAGCGAGTGATCCTGACTGCTGAGCTAGAGGTTCGATTAACACCCAGGGCAATTAATTGTGTGATGAGCACGATCTTTTGTTCTGTGGGTGTAATTGGAACGAAGTTTCTTAACACACGTCACACTTCAGACGCTTAGCCGACGGTGGGCTGGACGAAAAAAAGTGTTAGCGCAATGAAAAATGATGACCGTGAGTTGATTTATTTTATTTACGCCATCCGTGAATTCCCGTACTTTGATGTTGTTGTATACTAATTATCCATATATTAGTTCGGGCAACTTTCACAGATGGCGCAATTTTATTTTCGAGTTTTTATAATAAGTATTTATTTTACTATATTTTGATGCAATGTATTCAATCAATTAAATATCTTTATTCGCTTCTTCGAACTTCGTTCCAATGAGGGTTCCATACCCAAAGGGTCTGTCCGTCCGTCTGTTTGTCCGTCTGTCACCAGGCTGTATCGCATGATCCGAAATAAGTTAAATTATTATTTAACTTACCATAGGTATGTTTGGTATTCCAGTAATACAGATCAGAGGGTTATGTGATAGCGTGGTTGCATCATATATCGTGAGGCTGCGATCTGACGCAGACAGTACTAAATACTGCACGTCCTGGAATCAAAAAAAATATACCAGAGATTCGAAGAGTAGCTTTCTGCACTTCTTCTATAAATAAACTAGCTATTACGTCGCGCTGAGTGTTGTGGGTTCAAATCACACTCGGGACAAAAATTTATATGATCCACAAATGGTTGTCCTGTGTCTGGGTGTTCTTTGTATCCGTTTCTTAAATGTCTGTGAAGCTCTCCGTGACACAAGAATATTTTTGATGCGGAGGTTGTCTATTTTTAAATAAAAAAAAATAAGTTGTGATAATTCTCTTCACGTAATATATAGAGATATTGAAGAGATATTAAAGAAAAGTTTAATGAACGAAATAGATTTCATTATCTCTTTCCTTTAACCAGAGTTTATTAAACAAAAACAAACGAAAAAATAATTTAACTATGAAGATTATGACAAAGTGATTTGCGTTATCAGTTTTGCTTGCTGTAATGAACATCCTGCATCTATTTTTACAGACAATTATAATCTTGGAACATTCAAGAGTAGAGTGAATAGGTTTCTCTTGGATAGGTGTGTACCATCCTAGTCTTCATCATCACTTTCCATCAGGTGAGTTGGAAGACAAACGCCTATACCATTACACAGTTTAAAAAATCTTTTTGTGAAGCTCACGGTCACTCCCGCTCTAAAGGAATCCAAGAAAACATTTAGTTTTGTAAGAAGTCCATAATCAGATCTTAATGACGACTCATTCTAATCATTTAAAGGTTTGGTAGGTTACTTTACCTGCAAGAAAATAACATCTGTAACCCATCTGATCTTCACGCGGCCTCTGGATCCGGTCCTATGATAAAACATCTGAAATATCACACAATTAGCTTCAATTATAGGTTTGGAAACAAAAGGCTTCAAAGCAGAGAAGAATTCGAGAAGAAGATTCAAGATAATGGAACACAAAATTCAAGAAACTGAATCTTACAGAGATATGGCATGGCAGATTTATACTGGCATACAAGCCGTCAAGTTGGCCGAATAAGTACCTCCAGTCTACAGGGTGTATATGATAATGGAACACTTACTTAAACCACTCAAATGACATGACTCTAGCATGAAGTAATACTAAAATAATTTTTGAAAAATAAATATTCGTTAACAAGTTATGACTGTTTGAATTTCCAGGTATTTTTAACTCCGTTTCTCATAAAAGCAGCTGGAATGTGTAAACTTAAAGATTTGAAATGCCACATATTTTTTTTTATTTTGCCACTAATCCATAAAAACTAACTTAAAAAGTTTTCGAAATAGTTAGTTTTTATGGTTTTTCTTGGTAACGGAATTTGTATAAAAATTTGTACCAGAGTCATGGCCTTTCAGCGATTTAAATATGTGTCCCATTGTCATATAAACCTTATATAGAGGACCACAGTTAGTCGGTTCTACCTGCTAGCGTCTCTTTCTACTAACATGTGGAGCCACCAGAGTTTAAAGAAGGAAAGAGAAGATAGAGACGTACAAGTGACACCATTAGTCTAGTGTTGCAAATATTTATAGACATGTAGAACCCTTCCTATCAAGGGGACCGTGTGTTTAGTTTTTCGATTTTTACATCCCTTGGAAACAGTACTTTTTTCTGGATGAAAGGTATGTTCTTTTCTGTAACCTATGTTATTTTCTGTAACTTATGCACTTTTCTGTAACCTATGTTCTTTTCTGTAACCTATGCACTTTTCTGTAACCTATGTTCTTTTCTGTAACCTATGCACTTTTCTGTAACCTATGTTCTTTTCTGTAATCTATGCACTTTTGTGTAACCTATGTTCTTTTCTGTAACCTATGTTCTTTTCTGTAACCTATGTTCTTTTCTGTAAGCTATGTTCTTTGCTGTAGCTTATGTTCTTTTCTGTAACCTATGTTCGGGTGTCGTACAAACCTGGCTGGTAATATACTATTTGAATAATTTCTAAAATTATTTTTGAAATTTATAAATTCTTTAGAAAATGCACAGAAGGGAGAAGCGGTTCATCGGGCAGTCAGAGTGGACGAATGTCAAGTTGCTGTACAATATCTATGAAACCATTATAAAGTTATTATAGCAAGTTCAGTCACCAATATAATAATTCAAATTTTCCAGGTTTTCTCAATTTCACAATTTCTTTCCAGAACATTCCGATCCCAATTTCCTCTCAGTGAAGTGAGGTCTTGCAATACGTACACATTTATGGCTGTATCCCTGAAGGGATAGGCAGAGACCTTTTAAGCACCCACGTGTTGTGAAATATCATTTCGTCCCACTTATGTAATAGAGGCAAGCCTATTGCTGTCAACCGGGCACTTCGGCAATATGAGATGGGAAAATTATGAGTATGAAAAGGAAAAGGAAGATGAGGAAAGAAGGGAAAGGGATAAGATGAAGGGGAAGGGATTCACAAGATAGGAGGAAGTTATAGAAGATAATTACTCTTACCTCATAACTGTGCAAGAGGCGTAAATCTCCACTGTAGACCCCTACACGACCACCTCTAGAGACAGCCACATAACAAAACGATTCATCTCGCTCCAGACTCACTAGTTTCACAAGTGTCTCCCTCTGTGGACAAAGAGGAGAGAGACTTTACAAACACAGAAGTCTTTCAAAGTCTTTCAAACCTCGAGTTAATTACTACAGAGGTACTACCATGAGGATTGCTGATGAGCTAATGACATGTGGGGAACACTCACGGGATAATTATTCTAATTAAACTTTCAAATAAAAAATAATGGTAAGACCTTTACCTTACAATGGTCTAGTTTCCTGATGTTCAGGTGTGTGAGGGGCTTCCACACTTCGGCCCTGGAGCTGGTGGTGCGAGCTCCGACGGCCACCAGTCGAGCCACTAACTGTCGCCACCAGACCTTGCCACTGCTGAAGGAGTCCAGGAGGTGGAAGAGCTTGTGAGAGTGAGTCGTGTATTTATGATGACCTGTGGAGTACAAACTAAAATAAACCTATGAGTACATACATTGAGTGCATTTTTACTTCCAACATAGCCCACAGTCGCTAACACATCTTGTAACATGTAATTTCGATGACGACTTTTTTGATGCGGCGGAAGAGCATTCGGCTGCAACGTCAGAGGTCGCGTGTTCGATTCCCACTAAGTGTAAATATTTGTAAGTACGAATATGTCTTTGCATTTCTCAGGGTGTAAATACAGAGTGTTGTGTAAAGCTGACCGGGTCAATGACCAAACTAGCAATCGCTAGCTGCGAGCCGCGCGCAATCGGCGCCCGCTCGCGGTCAGTTGTTTATAAGTTTGATATTTCATTGCCGGGTTTTTTTTTTTAGTGAAGTGATGTATTTTTTATGCAATTATCGTTTCATTTCGCTGTACTAACATGATGGAGCGTGAATAATGCTAATAAAATGATGTAAAAAAAAAAATCTCATCGGAATAAATTGTTTTCCTGACCCATCATCAAAGATGTCATTAGTACTATCGTCTGTCTTCGTCTTCGGGACCGTTTACCGAACACCCTGTATACACACCAATATTAATACTAGCTTTTGCCCCCGGTTTCGCTCGCTTTAGTATCAAGTAAGGGTAAGTGACTACCAACTCAAGAGGCACAAGCGAGTTGCCGTCCTTTAAGGGAGAGGGGGGAAGAGGCGGAGGGGAGAGGGAAGAGTTAGGGCCTCGGTAACCTCACTCACTTGGCGAAACACAACGACGACACCCGTTTTCTTTGAGGCCGTGGTATCACTCTAGTCGAGCCGGCGCATACGTGCCGAAGCATGGCGCTCCCACTAACAAAACCCCCTCTTTTTACTACTCTCTTCTTTTTCTTTCTTCTCTGCTTTAGTGCAAAAGACCCCTTGAGTGTTCAATACGAAGTAATATCTAAACTAAAATACTAAATGTCACATATAAAGATTATTCCTTAAACAAAATTTCTAACCAAATATTTTGTCCAGTGCTGAAACAAATCCGCTCTCGTCTAGCCACAGGGTGTCCTCTGGCGGAGGTTCGGAGGGTGCAAATTCGATCCCTTCCTCAGCCGCTGCTAAACGCATTACTTCTTCTACGCGTCTGAGGACCGCAATATTGTTTATTTATTTTATACTTTATGCACAAGATGTAACTAGGTACAGAGGCGGAGCTTTATAAAGACACCAAATACCTACTGGTCGGTTTGAAGTCGGTGCTAAGCTCGTAACGCAATAAGTAATACTTAGGGATATAAACAGCTTAAATAAGAACGGAATAAAATTGTAATGAAATATCTAAATAGTTTGTTAATAATATACATATATTATGTGCACCTAGCCTATCTATCAAGTACCTATTTAGCTTGGCACCGACTTCAAACAGACCAGTAGGTACCCGGTGCCTTTATAATGTTACCTATTATTTTAAAATTGTCACATGCATATAGTCTTTTTAATTAAGTTTGATATCGTTTTTTTTTTTTTCAGTACCCTTTCTTAATGCTTTTTGAAGTCGTTTTTACATTTTTTTTAAAGTGTTCATTTACTATTAATAGAATTTACAACAACAAATGACTTATTATACAATCATTAAACTATCATCAACCAATACATGAAAATGAAATATATTCCAATATATAAAATAAATAAACAACTTTTGAAGTGATAACTTCTTATGGGAGGGTAAAGCGCTTCGTTACGTAACGCGTTACGGCGCAGTCTGTCTGGCGTTTAAGTTATCACTTCTGTCTGGCGTCCTGAGACGTAATTTTTATACTAATTCTTTTTCAGGCCCTCAACCTTATTCCTAGCATAACGCAGGTTGTTGATAGAATCGTGATTCTGTAGCTAATTTTCTGTGGGAGAGATTAAATAAATAAATGATTTGATTCGATATGGATACTATCCTGGTGACATCGGTGATAGTAGGTGCATAGAGATAACCAGCCAATGAGTAAAAGAACACATTTACCTATCAATATCCTGAGCTTTGCTTCTGTCTTTATTTTTCTTGAAACATCGCCTTAACTTACTGAGAACGGGGGGCGTTAACTTCTTCATCAGCTCCCGGGCCAGACAGTCGCCTTCATCGTCACTAAACAGACAGGGTGCTTATAGTATGCACGGCAGTGTAGCTTTACAGAATCCTAAAATTGAAAATATTATTTTCAATTTCAGGGTTCTGTACTTCAATAGCAAAAAAGAGACCCGACTACGATTACTTCGTTATCCGTCTGTGTGTCTGTCTGCATGTCTGTTAAGACTCTTTTTCTCAGGGGCGTGCTTAGAAGGTTTACTGTGACGTACATGGGCGTGCCCAACTTATATCCTGCATCCCAGGGGGATCAAAATTTGATTTTGTCGGTCTCTCTGGGGAGGGGGAGGGGGGCAATCAAATATTTTAGTGAAAGTTAGCTCTGCAGGGAGGCAGCTGACATCCCCTGGCCCCCCCTCGGTACGCCCATGGTGACGTACGTTTATCGATGTTTGGAGGAGTATTTTGAGAACTGCAAAGTTAAGATTGTCTTTCGAAAAAATGGGCGGGCAAAAATCTGCGGAGGTGATTCCCGAGATGGACGAACTATCTACATACCAGCTTGTACGGAACCATCGGTGCGCGACTCAGAGTCGCACCGGTTTTTAAAATATCTACTTTTATTCCATGAGCTTTAATAAAACATGGCATCTTTGTAATAAAAATCGTATAGTCTTTGTAAAAGCTACGAACTACTAATAAAGCCCACGGGGGCTAAAACTTTTTATATCTAAATCTATTGGGACTTTGAAACTAATGTTATCGTATCCTAAGATAAAAAGAATATTATGAATTGATCAACGCACCCTGATAAGCTTTCAAGCGATGGACTTCTCACTGAATAACTTCTCTCGATAATTTCAGAAAGCTCCTCGTTCAATGATTTCTGCGATTTTATAGACATTTCTAAAAACTTGCCATTACTATTACCACAAAACAACAAAATGTGAAATGGTAATCGCTATTGTTTTGTCAATAAATTTGGCGGGAGAGACATTTATAAATTTCTTTTAGCGCCATCTGTTGATGTACTTCACAGTAACTCTATGGTAGTGTCATCTCGCGTTTATTAGTTGAACTGTTAACCTAGTTCATCATTTCTGAGCACATTTTAAAACGTTTTCAGTGCCTACAGATGGCAGTAAAAATAAAGAAGTTTCTTTGTGCAGTCCACAGATGACAGCCAGCAAACATTGAATAAAACAATATTTTATAGTTGTAATAAATTATGAACACTTAAAATTTAATAAGTATTATAACTAACTTATACAACAACAGTTATAAAAATTATTATACCGAATGCAATATATTTTTTCAAGAAAATAAAAACAAAAGGCTCTTCAACTACGATTGTTAAAGAGTTTTGTTTTAAAAAATAGGACGCTGCATAACTAGCGTTCCGTTCGTTTTTCTTATTTAAAGGCATCTCGACAATGTATCAAACATTAAACCGGACACCTGTCTGAGCCCTTCACCGCTGCTACATAAGTACTAACCACTATTTATTTAGTGATCAGACGTTATTTTAAAATTAAAAAGGTTTGTATATTTGTCGGCATGTATACCCCTGTTCAGTGGTCTAAAGACGGCGGTTTTAACGAGCCGGAGCCAACTATCACCAGCACGAGTGTAATGGGTTTAATTCACATGCAGGACAATTATTGTGGTATTTGCAGATGTTATTCTTTTGAGTCTAAGCTCTTGCAACCCCGGTAACAGGCCAATGCAATGTGATGCGATGTGACGCCAATAGTTATTCCTGGAAATACCAATAGATGGCGTTAGAAACCAGTTTCCAGACATTTGTTTTTTAAGTGACTACATATATATTTAGGTATGGAGAGTCGCTAACTCATGAATCAATCACAAAGTGTTGCAAATGTAGTGAGTGATAGGCAATATACGTATATATGTGTGCTTAAACAGATATAGGTAACACAATTAATTATGTAAGTAGGTGATATGTATAGAAATTGTATGTTTTTTTTTTATTTTAAGTTGTTTTGTAAACTAACGTACTCTTCACCACAAATAATGTACCAATCTATCTTTCAAATCTGTTTATGTAAAGGTCATCTGTAATTGGTCGCCGACTAGGATAAGACCACATAATATATGACGGTTGTTCGTCATGTACCTATGCTTTGTTTGTATCCTATTGATCCTATTTTTTGTATGCAATAAATACCAAAAAAATTTTTTTATTGTAAATTGGAATTTAATAAGCCTATGTCTTCCAACTCACCTGATGAAAAGTATGTATACCGGTAGGAAGCGACCAATTAGTAGGTACTATGTAACAGCATTCTTCTATAGGATGTTGTACAAATAGACTTTAAAAGAACGACTTCAATACGCCACAATCATGTATTTTTCATCCCTTGATTTTTCACCCTTAGGGGTGGATATTTGAATATGTTCTTCAAATTTAAGTGGGACCGGGCGTATCCAGCTTTTAGCCCCAGGGTTGCAAAATTTGTTGTTGTTCTCCAAGGGGAGCACAATTTGTTTTTGTCGGTCTAAGAATCGGGGGGAGGGGGGCCCCTCGGTACGCCCACGGATATTGGCGCGAGTGTTTGAATGTGTATAAAAAAATATTTAAGTAATTCCAGCAGCATATAGGGTTCAATCAAGGTTCTAAAAAATATCTATCTCTAATCTATCAGCTGACCTATGGAAATCAGACCAATCAATGCACACCCTCCTACACGCTAATATAGGTATATGACGTCATAATTGCTAAGTCGTGTCGTGGCCGTCGGGTCTCGGTGGAGCCGCGCCCTCTAGCCAGCTTAGGTGTGTGCGTTAATGTCAGGGGTGTATCGCAGGAGCAAGTTACTGTTAAATTGCATTATCGTGTTGGTATCTTATAGGTATAGAATAGAATAGAAATACCTACAGGCTACATGATAAAATAATATTATATATCCACTCGTTTATTAACGAAGCACTGCGTGATTTATATGTTTACTAGCGACCCGCTCCAGCTTCGCAAGGGTGTAATGTAGATACTAATGTGGTAAACAATTATCGTCATATGATTATAAAAATTAACACAAAACAATATTAAACTGTACGTATAAACCATCCTCTTGAATCGCTCTATATATTGGTGTAAACCGAATTAAAATCCGTTGCGTAGTTTAAAACGTCTAAGCGTACAAACGGCGGAAGCGACTTTGTTTTATACTATGTAAAAATGAATGTGTATAATACAGACTGCTGATAAACATACTTATATATATATAGAATAGAATACACACATATTATATGAAAATTACACCCAGACGCAGAACAAATGATCGTGTTCATCACTCAATTGTTTGTCCTGGGTGGGATTCGAACCCACGACCTCTGGCTCAGTAGTCTCGATCACGAACCACTAGAGAAAGGGGCTGGATATATAAATAGGTACTGATATGTATAACTACAGTAGCTTAATAATATACATAGCCACACGATGTTACGGTTGTAGTAAGCGACAGACATTTTATGAAAATTCGTATTTTTAGGGTTTCGTTCCTTAAAAGGTTAAAACAACAAACCTTATAGGATCACTTCGTTGTCCGTCGGTCTGTATGTTTGTTAAGACCCTTTTTCTTAGGAACGCGTATAGGTATCAAGTTGAAATTAACACCTAATACTTAAGTCCACGGTTTCTTGAAGCTGTAAAAAAATCAAGCTTCTAAGTCGACGCAATTAAAAGTAATGGCAATTCAAGACTTATATTTCAACCAATTTTAACACGTCGCAGGTAAATCAAAACCTATAGGGTACTTCAAATTGACCTAGAATCAAAAAAATTGGTAATAAGCAAGGTCTACAGCACAAGTAATAGGAAAAAAATCCAAAAGTCATTAATTTGTTGTTATATCACATAAAAAATACTTTTTGCGATCATAACTTATATTTTGCGCTTGCAAAATTGACTGAACATCTCAATTTTGCAAGTCGATGTATGGGAAAATATTTTTAGAACAAACGGGTAAAATTCTCCTAAGTAGTATTAATTTCCAAGATGTATAAAGCGTGTAATTATTTGCCAAATAAGTTGTGTTAAAGAACTTGACGCAAAGTCGATAAACTAAAATATATGTATGGTAGGATCCCCAGACCTCTTTTGTTTGTAAGTTGAGGTAACCGCTTAGCATTTTTTTAACACGCTTTTAATTGCTGCACTTACTATGTTAACAAATATCGCAAGACAATTTTAATCTACTTCTTAATATAATATCGAAAGGTACAATATTACGTACGTATATTATATAATAACTTCACACATCTCACACACGGCCGTCTGATCCCGAACTAGGCAGAGCCTGTACTATGGTAACCAGAGTGCTGATAAATATTAATTTCTAAATACATACATATTAAAGACAAATAACACCCAGATACAGAACAAATGATCATTGCTCATCACACAATTATTTGTCCTGGGTGTGAATAGCAGTCAGAGTCACTAACTACTAGGCCAACAGGCCAGTCAAATGTATATAGTATGTATAAATGTATGTATGTAGTTGGAATACACGTACACAATACTGTAATATGGCAGCTTGGAGCTGATGTGATGAGGTAGCCAGGAGGTGGGTAGTGAAACTCGTCAGAGGCTACTTTGGGCTCATATGATTCGTGTTACCTAGTCCAAAAGGTTGGGCTTGCTAGCGGTGGGCTGATGATGGAGCCAGGAGTTGGATAGTGAAACCCTTTTTTACTGTTTTAATTCTTTTCGCTTATAAGGTTTTCCTAAACTATAGTTTATCTTCGAATGATGTAGGGTAGGTAAATTAAATATCCCCCTCCGCATGACAGAATGGCTAATGCCCCAGAGATTTCGAATACTTCATTTCATTACTCTGTGCATCAGATGCACGACTTACCGCTTACACGGGAACTTCATTAGGTACGTGTCTCGTTCTGCTAGAATATTGACCTCACTAATATGTACCAACACAGCCATGTGTTCTATTAATAAGACTGTATGAACATAACATCAGCACTCGTGGCGAATTGGTGTTATTAGTATAGTAGACTGATAGACTTTAATATGTTAGAGTTGATTGAAATCAATTTGATACTGAGTCCAACATGTATATCGGGTCACCAACATCAGCCAGCATAGCGCTATGTACTTTAATGCCGCGTTCCTATAAACAAGAAACGATTCGTTATGCTTACGGACGGTAAAATGTTCGTTAAAAATTCAACGAAATTTTACCGTTCGTAAGCAAAACGAACTTTTCTTGACTACAGGAACGCGGCAGAAATGAACAAAAAACCCTTAAATCCTTCTTAATAATATGTACAGTCGGACAGACAGAATGGTTCGTCCACGGATAATACGGATAATAACTAAAGTATTACTTGAGAATAAAAACTTCCTTAAGTGGTAATTATTAATATGTGAAGGGAATTCTTACTACCCCTTTTTAAGAAAATTTCGCAAACGTAGTAATGTGAATTTTGGAATATTTACAGCTTATATATAGAAGAAGTGCAGAAAGCGTAAATTTTTATAAAATATTTGCTATAAAGTTAAAAAAATTGCAAAAACGGGTACATAAAGCTATAAGTGTCCAGTACACTTTTTGATCGGTCATGGTACAAAAGTCTACAGGAGCAGCTCAAGGTATGATGGTCAATTAAATAAAACTGAAAAAAAACCTATTATTTATGAAATAAATCTTATTACCTAATTTTTTAGGTAGTACAAAAGTTATTTCTTAAATGTCGTTCAAACTCTTAACACTGTCACATACTATCTATGTATAATTTATTTACCAATTTACCATTTACATAAAAATAGGAAAGTCCAATTGTCACAAGTAGACTCCTTCCATTTAGAGCTCATTGTACCGTTATTGCCTTGTAGGGTGACGGGCAAACAGCGCGGTGATAAAACAAAACACGGGTGACAGAACTGTGATAATTGATTGAAATTCTGGGAAATAGTTTGACATTTTGTTCACAATAGAATACATGTAAATGTTGGACAATACTAATTGTTCATGCTTTTAACCCAAAATCTTTTAAGGTAGATATACTTATGGTTAAAATAAATTGAATAATTTATTTCACACAGTTACATTACAGTCTTCGTAAAATGACGTGTTATCCTAACTAGATGTATATATGAAGGTTAAAATTTCCGAAAATGTCTTTAACAGTATCATTTTTATTTTTTCGTTTAATAGATGTAATAAAGATACAAAAATCAATATAAATTTTTTCCACAAAACTGTGTATTCGGTTGGACTGTGGGTAATAATAGCCTTGGTATTAGAGTTACATAGCGAGAGGGTTGATAGCACGGATGGTAAGAAGCCGGAACTATCGCATATCCGAAATAAAAATCTATCCGAAACCTTAACCGAATTTGATTTAAATAATTGCGGATAGGACCGGAGTCTAAATGATAGTGGAACATGGGCTGTTAGTAGTGTATGATGTCGTCTTTATTATAATTTTATTTTTGCGTTTTTACGTAGATTGCACATAAAAATGAGCAGCAGCAATCACAGATAAGGCTAATTGTTTTTTTTTTTTCTGTTATTTTAGTACCAATTGATAACCTAGAAATAATTTCAAATCATTACCTATATGTATTTTCCTATTACAATTCCTTAAGAATCTTACATCCGTAACTGAAACTATCCGAAACTATAGGATTATCCGAAATAATTTCATATCCTCAACATCCCTGCTTCATAGTGCAAGGCGTTTCGTCAAAATGTAAATTAAAAATTACTACCATTTACTACTTCAATTTTTACAATATTTAATTCAGGAAATCGTGTTCGAAATCATCCATCATGTCGAGCCGTGAGGTATATTTATCCAACACATTCTGTTGAACCATTCGCAGCTTTTAGCGGCTCTGGAGCCCGCCGCCCGTTAACTGATAGAGCAAATAAAAAAATGTTTGTACTGTCGAAATCGGAGCAGGGCACTTAAGAAGTGATATTCTAGTAAACTGTACATAGCAACAGTTTTTATATTTGTCGGAGTTTTACTGCGTGTCGGTCTTGTGTTGTAGTATAGCACTTGAATTTCTATATGGCGTAATTATTGCAACACTACCGCATACATAAAAAAAGAGGTACTACTGGGAGTGCGCGTCCTCGACGGGGCCTCATTACTTGTAACACAGGTTTATTCCTAGCACGGCGTGGTTGCGACTACGGTAGACAATAAGTTGATATTGATATGGTAGTAAACTATGTACACTTTGTCACTTCTTAATGAAATATAAAGATTATTATTATTAAAGAGAAAGAAAAATTTTTGAAGTCAAAACTGCTTTAGGCACGTTGGGCATTTCTGGTATGGCGAAAAAGTACTGAACTCGCGTCACGCTAAGATGACATACATACCGTCGTGTGTGTGTGTGTGTGTGTATATATGTGTATGTGTATATATATATAAGCTTTGTTTTCACTTCGGACATACAGTCCTACGACTGACAATTTCTTTTTTTTTAGAATTGTGTTGGAGGGCTTGGATTTCCCGGCAAAAGCCTATCCTTTTCACCTACATCTCGCTTTAAATATACTCCTAATTTAACCCTCTTTCATCCTGAAAGTGACCGGTAGACGGCTATAGGATTGCCCCATACACAAGAGGGGCCAAACTATACTTGATAAAATGTGGGTTTGATGATACAGGCTTTGTATATACAAAACCTATCTGACCCGCGAAACGTCGTTTGCGTTTGGAAATTTTCCTCGTTTTTCGCAACACTTTTCATTGATACTTCGCTCCTATTGGTCGTAGGAAGATGTTATATAGCCCATAGCCTTCCTCGGTAAACAGGCTATGCATCACTAGAATTCAAACCTTTTCAACACAACTTTTTCCATTCGAACCAATAGTTCCTGAGATTAACGCGATCAAACAAACAAACAATTCTTCATCATTCTTCAGCTTTATAATATTAGTATAGATAGCGAAAGGACCTTCGTTTCAACCCAAAGACACCTTATGCGTTTTTTATACTTTTTTAACCGACGAAAAAAAAAGAAGGTTCTCAATTCGATCGTATAAATATTTTTTCTTCAACATTAGTAATCTATGACAAATAGGTCGATATTCGTCAAAATAAAATCAATAATATAACATACCAGTGTATATTTTTAATTAAACCAGTAAAATAAAATAACGTAAAAGATTTTTGTTAATTTAATTTTTTTTATTTAAAAAAAAATGCAGTTATAATTGTATCACTTGTCCTGTCAAACCTGAGTACGCTATAAACCGCTCTCTGTGAGACCAGCGCTTAAATTCCGCACACGTTCCGCACGAGGTTCCGTTGCAATATACAGAAGCAAATATGAACAATTTTAAAATCTCGCTTCCACTTTCTTATTCACAAAAGTTGTAATATTTTTTAACGCTCGCTATAGAGCGGAGGGAAAAAGTCCAGCATTCCCCCACCCCACGCAATTTGCTCGTAGATAGCTTACGATAGCTTATTAGCAATAAACAAAAAGTAGGGGCTGGCTACACCGCCGAGCTTCTTTATAGCTTTATGTTATAAGCGGTAGCGGGTTGATGTATGGTTTAGCTCGCACCATGCAATAAATTATTTAAAAATATACTCTCTAATAATCTCGTCTTCTTATACAAGCATAGTTGAAACGAAAGAACCAATAATTAAGTCTGCTATTGTGCAACTGAATACAACACATGTATTAATGCTAATTTACTACATATTTTGTACAGTAATACATACTAAGATCTAAAAAACTGCAGAAATATGCCTTTGCCTATAAAAAGGTACTTTTTTGATGTCATACCCACGACATCAAAAAATGTACATACATTTTTCTACTTATAGTAGCATAGTAAGGCATAATAAACTTTTTCACACTTTGATTAATTCTACGGAACTTTATTTTAACCGTACGTTCGAGTCGAGTGCAAACGTGCACTCGATTGGCTTTTGGTATAGGCTATTTGATCCGAACCTTAGCCCTAATCTAAAAGGGTTTTATTTCTCCTAAGCAATATTATTCGTTATAATATGATTATAATACAGGTACAATACAATTATAGTACACGAATTTTGTTCACGTCATCCACGTTCACGCTGACGCGTTTCATGAGCGCTTGTCTGAACAACTAGCCTATTTAAGATACGGATATCCATATTTACAAAGTGTGTACATAACAAAACTCAAAGGTATTGTGCAGGGCATTTGGCTAAATCGGTAGTCGGTGCAGTAGATATCTAACAGAATTCATACTAAGAGGTCTATAACACAGATGTCGTAATGTATTAATAGTATGAAACTTGCCGGAAAATCGTGAGGAAAGGTGATACAAATCAGGGAAAAATATCAAAAAGTACTTATTTACAGTGTCTCAAGAAAGAGTATAGTAACGTGGGTCGCACATTACTAGTATTCTTGTTAACGCCTCCAGCTAAACTTAACGCCTGTGTTAGGAGTAGGTTCACGTCAGTAGTATGGATGGGGTTCGAACCCGCAACCACTCGATCGCAAGTCCGACGCCTTAGTCATTACGCTACCACCGTTTTTACGTGATTATTACAACATGGACTATGTAACGCTTTTAACGCGTTTAAACAAATAAATTCAACGTTATAACGATGTACATAGATGTTTATAGAAATAAATTTTAACCTATAAAGTGCAGTCGCTTCTTCCTTCAACTTGGACCATTCTCAATAAATCACTAAGGTTAAAACATCATTAATATTAAATCAAGGCGCAGTGATTTATTCTGTGAGGGGGCGCGATGCGGCGCTAATCTTGGTTTAGCTATTGACTTACCGGTGTCATCATACCTCGGATTGTGCATCTTAGTTTCATATTTGTTAACTTATGGTTATTTATTTGAATTTTTAACTGGAATGTTTTATTTTTTCACTGATTTTTTCTTATCCCCTAGTACGTGCATCCATACTTGAAACGACCAGAGCTTTTCATCCGACTGCGCAAGAAAAAGCGTATATTATGGTTTTCAAATAATATGTACTCGTATGTATGAGGTTTTTTGGCACGCCCTAGAGCCTAAACGACTTGATGCAGTTCGACTTGTTAGGTGTCATTTATATCGTCTTAATAGTGAGAGTGACATACTGGGACTAGGAGAAAAAGAATAGAGGCAAAATTAATACATTATTATACTTTGTTAAATAAATCAAAAATACCATCATTGTGTAAAGCTTACAGCACACATTTTAATAATATTTTTATATTATTAAAATGTGTGCTGTAACTATTATGAAATATCAATGGTTTAATAGATAAAGCGATTTTAAATTAACCACGAGTACTATGAGTAGGTGTAAACCGCGCTGCGCCACAAGGCGGCGCGGCGGCGGGCAAGGCTCAGACACTGGACAGTTGTGATTCAAGAAGTCATACTTTTAACTAAAACCACAGAGTAAATAATAGTGGGTACACTAACCTTTCAATATACCAAAAAAAAAGTCTAGCTCTTAATGAAAACTAAAAAATACGGGCCCGCAGCATGCCCGCAGAGGTAGATTTCATGTTTTTTAAATTTTTTGAAGATCTGCCTCTCATTCCCGATTGAAATTTTGAAAAACTCGACAACTGGTACAAAACCAATAGGTAGACTTTTCTTCGATCTACCTAAAAATAAGCAGTCATGGGACTGCCGACAGAAGTGAAAACTTAAACGAAACGACGAACTACGTTGTACGTCACATTAGCAGGTTGGTGACATTAATTAATAAGAAGCTGGCAGAACTCAATGTTTAGATTAGGGCCCTCTGGTGGACCTATATATGTATTATTAGCGTCACGGTCACGAGTTCAGTGCTTTTTCTCCGTACCAAAAGTGCACAATCGTGCCTAAAGAAGTTTTCACTTCAAAAAGTTAAAAATAAATTAAGTAAATTATTGAAAAGAAAATAAAACCGACATTACATAAATAGCAACTGGTAAATGATAAGCAAATAATATTGCTTTCCAGACATGGAAAAATTTCCATGTTATTTCCACTTTTATTTCTGCATCACCCCAAGGTTGACTGGCAGAGAATGCCTTAGGCATTAAGTCCGCCTTTGTACAATCTGTGCGTTAAGCATTAATAAATAAATATATATTTTTTTTAAACTTATCGATTTGTTATCAAATTACATATATATCAATCAGCCTATCATAGTCCACTGCTGGACATAGGCCTCTCCCAATGTGCGCCACAGCACCCGGTCCTCCGCCTTCCGCATCCAGTCCATCCCTGCTACCTTCTTCAGGTCGTCGGTCCATCTGGCTGGGGGGCGTCCTACTTTATAACTATGTAAAATTAATTCTTATTGCTGAAATTATTAAAATATTTAGGTAACAATTAAGAATGTGACAAAAATATATACTCGATTATAACGATTTCACTGTATCAATCTGAGAATGAAAACATGTTTCGAGTCATGCATTAAACATATTATATTGATTTTTTCATAAACATTGTATTAAAGTATATTATTAGCTGTTGCCCTTGACTTCGTTCGCGTGGAAATTTTGATGAAATCTATCCCACGGGAACAGTACATTTTCCCGGAATAAAAAGCCTATGTGTTATGCCACACTATAATCTATCTCTGGGAGAAATTTCATGAAGATCCGTTCAGCCGTTTTTGCGTGAAAAAGAAACAAACAGCCAAACATCCTCTCAAACTTTCGCCTCTATAATATTAAGTAAGATTACATGGTGTAAAGTGGGATAAAAAACAAAAGAATGCGTTAAAATTAAATTTGGAACACATTTTTATTTATCTATCAATTCCAGTTGATTTCTTTTATTTTATATTTTTATTTTATACATAATAATAAACTGCGTTAAACGGATTAAAAAGAGTATCGCAGACCTCATGCTATGTGAAAAATGGTCTAAGTACGTAAGAAGTCTTTAAAAGTTCATACATTTTTAGCGTCTAACTAACCATAGTGCAAAAATCTATGGTTTTTACACATTCCATGGACTATGAATTTAACATTCCTCTGGCTATGCTCTAGTTTTTAAAGTTATCATGCTCGTATTTATAAAGCACAAAATAAAAGTAGGTCCCTACTTATAGTTTTATTTCCATAACATTTTATTTATACATTTTACGGTCACAAAAAAAATGGCGACTGTAGCAGTCGCCATTTTTTTTTTTGTTTTACATCGCTGGCAAAAGCCTTCATTATAATTTCATATTGAAGCACAAAACGGGGCTCGAACACGCGGTAGTAGAAAAATATGTCGGTACAGCGTGACTTGTGAACACAGCCGGCGTGCGCTGTTCATTTGTACATACACAGGGTGTTGAAATCTAATACGCTTCAATGTAAGATGCAGTGATTCACGTCTGTGATCTATGACTTTCAGACTGAGAGCACGCTATTTTTTAAGTGCTGAATCCCAGCTAATCTATATAAATAAAAATCAATGTTTGTATGTTTGTCCTCCATGTGTTTCGAAACCATTGATCAGATTGTGATGAAACTTTCGTAGGGTGTTCTGGGAACGCCCAGAACACCCTACGGGTTTCTGCCCCAAAAATAAATATAGAAAAAAATAAATAAATGGCATTGCAAGGCATGCCGGATGTAACTAGTAATTTACAAATAATTGTGTGATGAGTTTGATCATTTGTTCTGTGTCTGGGTGTAATTTACCTATATTGTGTTTGGATTTCGAAATATATAAGATGGCACAATGGTTTAAGTGGTCACCTCGCCTCTACGCCGCGCCGAGTGTTGTGGGTTCGAATCCTACACGGGACAAAAATTTGTGTGATCCACAAATAGTTGTCATGAGTCTGTTATAAGTATGTTTATCAGCAGTCTGTGATCCATAGTACAGGCTCTGTCTAGTTTGGGATCAGACGGCCGTGTGTGAGATGTCTCAAGTTATTATTATTAGCAAATTATATAAGTAAGTTTATCAGCAGTCTGTGATTCATAGTACAGGCTCTGCCTAGTTTGGGATCAGACGGCCGTGTGTGAGATGTCTCAAGTTATTATTATTAGTAAATTATATAAGTATGTTTATCAGCAGTCTGTGATCCATAGTACAGGCTCTGCCTAGTTTGGGATCAGACGGCCGTGTGTGAGATGTTTCAAGTTATTATTATTAGTAAATTATATAAATATGTTTATCAGCAGTCTGTGATCCATAGTACAGGCTCTGCCTAGTTTGGAATCAGACGGCCGTGTGCGAGATTAAGGATTTACAGTCTATAGTTTGATTTTGAACTACACAGTGTAACGCAACACGCGTACGTGTGTGGTACGGTGAATGACCTTCAGCGGACGGCGCCGTCGAAGCAGCTGATTGCATAAATATTTTACATTGCAGTTTTTGGTCGTATGGGGTATTTACTGATTTTGTTTGTACCCTGTATATTTCTAAATACGTAAATGTCATAGATAAATAACACCCAGACACACAATGATAGTGCTCAGCACACAAAAGTACTAAATCCTTTCAATCAAAGATCTTATTGAAGATGTGAATAACAAAGAAAAAGAGGTCCATGACGAATATGAAGAGGAGTCAAAATCTCTTTGTCAAATCAAAATAATTAATTAATACACTACGATTTAACGTAATTTGAAAATACGTACATAACAATAGAATTACTTTCTAACATCTTTATAAATATGTGTTTCAATACCTACAGAACATTAGCACATAATATGCTTTCTCATTTAAAATGGGTTTTTTGACTTGGTTTAAAATCGTCATAAGCTGATTTTACTTAAAATTGATTTGTTTTAGACTAGTTACTGACATTTTTCCGACATCTTCAACAATCTTAGACATATTTCAACAAATTTCACACAAACATCACTCAAACACAATCATCAATTTACAACACAAACATCAATTTACACAAAATCAAAATGAATATCAAACACTTAAATCTTTCTCATGAATCACTCTATCCATTGGTGAAAACTGTATGAAAATCCGTTGGGTACTTTTTGACTTTTTATATTTTTTTATAAAATGTAGTGATAGTGATATTTAAGGCACCCATTAAACGGTAGGTTTTGCTGTCAGTTTTGCCACGATCAAAACGGTGACTGACGAATAACCTACTGTCTAATGCAGTGATTGACATGCATGCCATGAGCGTCTTCAATTCTGTTTTTAAATAAACCTAGAAATTCTAGATTGAAGAGTATACCAACTGTAAGAATTTAAAAGTAACTTGGTAAACCAATCTTCTAAGCAAAGGGGCACTGATAAAAGTTAATAACCTCCTGTATTTATGATCGTAGTTCACATAGAATTCTGACGTTTACTCGCTAATTGACGTATCAGCTCGGTGCTACCGCGCATGCGCCGCTTCCGGCCAACTCCTCACCTCACCCCTCACCTCTGCGCAAGAGTATTCGCCCCAAGCGTGGGAGGTCGAGAGACAACAACACCTTTAATACAATGCAGTAAGGTTGACATTGATTAGAACAATGATGATTTTGCTGGTCCATTTCTTTGTTTTATGTAGTTACAAATAGTTTTCGGGTGTTCGTTTATGAGTGAGATTCTCACGTTTATGGTGAATGCCTTGAGTTCTATAAGACTTATGTTTACATAAGTTTTAATATACTTAAGTTCAATTAATCGTATTTTTAACCCCCGACGCAAAAAGAGGGGTGCTATAAGTTTGATGGGTCTGTGTATCTGTGTGTCTATCTGTGGCATCGTAGCTTCCGAACGAATGTACCAAATTTTTTTTTAAAGGTGACTTGATCGAGAGTGTTCTTAGCTATAATGCAAGAAAATCTGTGCAGCAGTTCAAAGATTATCAGGTCTTTTCTAATCGTTGAAGGAATTTTGAGTCGGGGGTATTTTGAATTTTTAATTTATGATTGTACTTCTTTTATAAGCTCACAGAGTCATCATCACCTCATAAAAATAAAGTAGTAAATGCTAAAAAGATAAACCGATACTAAAAATAATCAACAAAACTTGAATATACCAATTCTAGGGCTCCATATCTCGAACTTTACCTGTACAAAACGTAAAGTGATCATCATCATCGTTTTGTCAGTCTATCTGATGATTCAATACCATTTTTCCCAAAGGTAATATGAAGTACTATCTATGAAACCGGTGTAAACATTCCCTCATCAAAATCCTATTACTTTCTGTAGATAATCAAGAAGTTCGGAAATAATCCATATCTGCATAAAAAGAAATAAATGCGAAGGTCGTTCATTTGTAAGTAGGTGTGTAATGTAAAACAAATATTAATATCTTTTTATATTTATAAGAGACACGGTTTTATACACGTCTATATTTAGGAGATGCCCAACTAGTTTGGGACCCGACGGGGGACCTTTATTTATTTAAAACTTCATGCACATTTGTACAAAGGCGGACTTAATGCCTAGGGCATTCTCTACCAGTCAACCTTAGGGTGGTATAGAACTGCTATAAGGTAGGTGCAAAGATACATTTGAAATTATTTATAAAACAAACTAACATTTATATTACTTACATGTACAATTTTCTAAATATCATTACTACATAATATACACAGTTTCATATATTTATACATAAACATACATAAGTATTTATATTATGCCTATACAGAGTACATATATATTCACACATATCATACATATACATATCATATATATAAGTAAATACACTACAAATACCATTATAAAGTCGTGTACTATCGTTGAGGCTATTCTGCTAACTCATTGTGGAGGAGCTCTCGTACTTTCTTTTTAAACGTGAAGCGGTTTGTGGACATCCTGACTTCGAGAGGGAGCGCATTCCAGAGAAGGACTGATTGTACATAGAAAGAAGAGTTGATGAAGTCGGAGCTGTGAGAGGGACATAAAAGAAGCAAATTATTGGTGGAACGAAGATTCCTGTCATGAGTAGAGTATAAGTATTGGAAGTGGGAAACTAAGTAAGAAGGTGGCGATGGGGAGTTTAAAAAGGAGAACAGAGAAGTTAGAGCCCGCAAATTGCGACGTTGGCGAATAGGAAGCCATTTTAATTGTGAACGTAAAGCAGACACATGGTCATATTTGCGAAGATTGAAAATGAATCGAATGCAGTTATTGAGAAGGCGATCTAGTTTGTTGAGGAGGTCTGCATTCAGGTCGAAATAACACACATCACCATAGTCAATTATAGGAACGATTAGGGACTGCATTAAGGAAGTTTTTGTCTTAGTGGGGAGGAAATTCTTCAGGCGGTATAAAGTTCGGAGAGCTCCAGTGACTCGCTGACTCACGTGAGAAACTTGGGCCCGCCAATCGAGTGTGGAGTCAATGTATAAGCCCAGGTCTTAAACTACTGAACTTAAAGATATATTTGATCCGTCAAAGACAATCGGTGTGGAAGAAGTAGTGTCTAACCTGCTCATCATTTGTTTGCTCCCTATGACAATCGCCTGACATTTATTAGGATTTACTGATAAGCCGAATCTTGTCGACCAGGATCTTATGAATTCTAAATCCTTATTGACCTTATTAATGGCTTGCGATATATCTTCAACCCTGGCCTGTGTATAAAGCTGCAAGTCATCGGCATATAGGTGATACGTACACTGAAGGTCGTGGGTTATCAGATTAATAAATAATGAAAATAATAAAGGAGATAATATACCGCCTTGAGGGACGCCGGTGCAGAGATCACTCCAACTCGATGACACGTCTTCAACACGAACACACTGCTGACGTCCCTGAAGATAAGTGGAGAACCATTCCAGTGCTTCTGAGGAGATCATAAGATATGAAAGGATAGATAGTAGGACCTCGTGACTGACGGTATTGAAGGCATTCGAAAAGTCAACCAGGACTAACACAGTAACTTTAGTGTTTTCCATGGCCTCCCTAATATCGCCAGTCACTTTGAGGAGAGCGGAAATAGTGCTGTGGCCGGGCCTGAAGCCAGATTGCAGTGGACTTAGGAGATTGTTTCGGTATACAAACTGCGAAAGCTGCTTATGTACACAAGCCTCGAGCACCTTAGATAGAAAAGGAAGAATAGAGATAGGTCGAAAGTGGTGTGGTAGAGAAGGGTTTTTTGTCTTGGGCAAGGGTATGATGTAAGCCTTACGCCAGAGAGAGGGAAAGGTTCCAGAGTCAAGGGAAAAGTTAATAATATGGGCTATCACTTGAAGAACATGATCCAGAACAGTGACAATCATGCGACGACTAATGCCATCGTAGCCCACGGCATTGGAACGAATAGATAGGATAATCTTTTTGATATCCTCAGGAGGCACTGGAGAAAATTGAAAGAAGTCAATAACTGGACTAGTTAGACTTTGTATATAGCCCAAGGTCTGACATTTGGTTTGATGATCCAGCTGAGTTGCAGATGTGAATTGTAGGTTGATATCATTCAAACCAATTGTCTTCTGAAACTCGGGACGTTGTTGTTTTCCAATACCCAGTGTACTGAGAAACTTCCAGATACTTGTAGGAGATGAAGCCTCTATATTTTCCAGAATGTATCGGCGTTTTGCGTTACGTACCACCTGATTACACCGATTTCTAGCCGCCTTGAAAAGGTTCCACGTGTCTTCAGAACGATGATTCCTAAACCTATGGAAAGTTCGGTCCCTCCGTCTCATTGCAATTTTCACTTCCTCCGTCATCCAAGGTGCCGGCGGACGCTTTAATTTCACTTTCCTAACAGGAGCGTGGGTGTCGTATAAACTAAGTAAGGTGTCATTAAAGATGCTGACCTTATCATTCACGTCGGTAACAGCTGCCACACTGCTCCAGTCTATTTCGGAGGCATCAGCACATAATTTTTTGACATCCATACATTTATAGCTGCGAACATGAAGAATTTTTGGAGGGGATTTAGGTGGTTTCAGGATATAGGAAAGGAAGAGCAAGTCGTGATGGGAAAATCCAGGAGCAGGATATTGACCATAGGAGGAGACAAGGTTTGGAGCAGAGGTAAGCATTAGGTCAAGCCAGGTATCCTGGTGTTCAATGTTGTGATGAGTTGCTTGAAGGGGCAGGACATGGAGACTGGTAGATTGGACGATCTGAAGGAGATTACGTGTTCGAGGAGAGCTGAGTGCGAGGAGGTCCGTGTTGAAATCTCCCATGATGATGTGGTGTGAGTATTCCGACCCTAAAGATTCCAGAACTGTTTCCAGACTGGAGAAGTAGTTGACAACAGGAGGGCAATACACTGCACCTAGAACAACATTAACTCCCTTGAGGGTGAAGCGATCATCCGCGTCGGTGTCAGGCGCTACACTTTTTTTCCTAACTTTTTTTCGACTGCGTAGTGTCTGTTTTTTAATCTGTTATTGAGTAGATGTTTTTGTCTTTTTAGGCATGTCAACCCCATTGTATCCTCTATATGTATAATTTACAAATTGCACATCACTGTGGAAACATTGAACTGCTAATACACAGGTGGTGCAAGAATAACGCAATTCCTACAACAATCAGATTCAAATTCAATGTTTCCATCAGTGCTTTTCTTTCTATTCGGTTCATGACACAATCCATCAGCACGTGTGGGACATCGTCTTCAACACACTGCGTTGTTAAGTTTGTTCTTTACTTGGATATCCGATAATTTGATGAATTTATTTTATTTTATATTGTTTGGAAAACTTACAGCTAAAGTTCGTACAATGAATAAAAAATATTAATAATAAGGTAAAGGCCAATTAAAAGTTTTCACGGATATATTACGAATTTTATAAAAATTTTAAAAGGAGATATATCCTATATCGAAAATTTTATGTGTGATCTTGATATGAGCATTTAGTTATTCCCGTAAGTAATGGTCGCACAAGAATTTATTTAGTTTGTGAACACTTGTGAAGAAGAGATCTATATCAACTTCCCGGCTTGCTACATTGTATATACGGCTAGCACGTAGTTGATAAGAATTATGCCTATACGTAAGGTAATGGCAAGGTGGTGGAGATAGAGAGATTTCAATGGCTATGGCGATTTCTGTCCCTTAAAAGGAAAAGGATCACTTATTTGGCCGTCAGTCTGTCTGTCTATCTATCTGATTGTGTGTTAATCAAGACCTTTTTTTCAAGAATATAAAATACTTAGATCTATGGGCACTGGATGCTATTCAATAACGGTACCATACATTTTATTCTGTCTCCCATCTGAGAGAATCCTAATACCATATCTTTTCTCCATAATTTCCGAAACTAAATCCGATTTATCAGCAATCTTACAAATTTATTTTTGTCCTAAATTTGCTAAGAAATGTATATGGAGGACTTGGGTTAGCGATGGAAATTATGACTTCAACGAGCATGACATAAAATTATGTTCCTCTCTTCTTTGTTCCTTATTCGTAGAAGATGAAGCTTTAGTTTAGTATTATCACCATAAATCGAAATTTGAGATGATATGAAATAATTGACGATGATATTGCTTAAATAATGTAATAAATACTAAAAATGCTAAAGAAGTAATTCTTGTTGGCTCAGAAATATAGGCTCACTAATCTTATACTGATAGGACACTTTTCTAAAATATTAATATTGAAATCTTCGCAAACTACCAAAACCTTACTACTGACACATAAACGCTTCAAAACTTCATCCATAACTATCTCAAATATGCTAAAGTCACTCTGTGGTGGCCTATACACACTAACTATAATATGGTGTTCCAGTTCTACACAAGAAAGTTCTACAGTGCGCTCAGCAGACAAATTTACAACATCTTTCCGGTTTTTGCACTTAATACTATTACGAACAAAAATTAACGACCCTCCATGAATCGACTTCCTTCTTACGTACACACTTCTAGCAGAATAAAGTTCATTATCAAGTATTTACTGGTGTGCCTGTAGCCAATGCTCTGTGATACAGAGCACATCAACACTATATTTATCAAAAAATAATTCTACTTCTAAGTCTTTCCTAGATAATCCTTGAATATTTTGATGAACTATGTTTATGGTCATTGACTTTTTTACTTTATTGCTACAATTTTTATTTATTTTTGTATTTCTACTAACAATACTATTATTGTGTAAATGATTTGATATGCAAGAGACAGGCTCTATTGTCTTAGCAATTAATTTAAAGAATTTATGTCACAATGTGCGGCCAAGCTATTGCCTGAATTAATATTAATAACGTCATTGTTAATTAGCTCAGAAGGAGCACTATATGAAGCCAAATGTTTGGCTACAGTGTTCTTACATTCTAAGGGGTGCTCTATAGGAGCTGTCAAGTTAGCCAAGTTCTTGGCTGTTATTCTAAAATAATATGATAGCGAAACAGCTATTTGTCTTTTAAAATAATAACTATCTATCTATCTATATATCTGTGGTTGAAAAAATATTATCATATACAATCCTATTGGTGCCAATTAAATGAAATTTATTATAAAATCTACCATTCATCTGGCTTATTAAATTAAACATAGTCATATTTAAATTAATCCTAATATTTTTTTCATGTTGAGACAACCCTTTGCTAATTGGCAGTGTAAATAGTACTATTTTATTTGCATTGAGTTCCGATAATTGTTCAAAGTATTTTATGAATGTTTTTTTATTTACAGTACCCCTATTGCCACTGAAAATTATGAGACTAGTATTTGTATCAAAATTTGCACTAATAGCCTTTTCTAGAATCATATTATATGTTAGTTGGTTCGGCATGCTCACTAAAATGTCATTGCTTGCGGCGTCGTCATGGGGCGGGTCATTTCTTTCCCTCTGATATGGCGAAGGAGATGATGGCTGGTCCATGCGTCATACTCGTGAACGGGTGCTGCTTGGGGTGACTGGTCGGCCTAGTCAGCGATGCTTTAGCCTATACTATTATTTTGGTTCGATCAACTGCAACTCTAGCCTCTTAATCCAGTCACGAATTATTTTTAACAGTAGATTTTGCAACTGCATGAAGGTAGATGTGCACCTTGAATGATTTCTATGTTTAATAGGTTCAAACCTTCAACGGTATCACTGAGTGATTTTTATTTTTTTAGTACGTTAGCTTTTGGAGCATTTCAATAAAATGAAATTCAGGTGGCATCAGCTTGCATCCTGTTTACCTCTCGTGTAACACTAACACTATTGTACCTGAAGATCTGACTTTTAAAAAGAGTGGCCATAAGTTTCTTTGCCAGTATTCTTCTCATAAGGCCCTACGCATTTTGGAAACTGGAAGTTATAGATCGACACAAACAGGCAGTAGATTTTGGTATTTTTCACCTAATTTACCTTGACAATCCAGTACATGCTGTGGCGTCTGTTTGTGCCGATCTATGTTTTTTACCTAAAGCTTCACTTTAACGTTAATAAATGTCACTTAGTGTCTTAATTGAATAAATGATTTTGAATTTGAATTTGAATTAATATTTAATACTGGCTGTGCCCCGCGCGGCTTCACTGGTAAACTTTTATATTTTTTTGAACCCTAATCATTTTTCTAAAGCCTAATTTACTCCTTTTAACACCAGCTATCTGCCAGTGACAGTCCCGTGGAAATTGGTCCACTCGTTCCGGAGATTAACAAACAAATAGACCGACAGACATATAGACAAAAATTTTAAAAATCGATTTTTCGGTATAATCACTCAGATACATGTAGTAAAAAGCTCTTATTATGTGATTACAAAACAACACTTCAATTTTATTTATTTGTATAGATTATTTCTTTCTTTTCCCACGGCTTTCATAGCGCGTAAAAACAAAAGAAAATCATATATGACTCATAAACTTACTAGATTTGACTCATGCCAGTAATAACGATTTCTTATGGAAATTAAATTTGTCCTTCGTTGTACCCACCATCCGATATAGTATTGCTGATGCAATACTATATCGGATGGTGGGTACAACGAATCATGATTGCATAGCATATAGGAGACATGGTACGATTTACTGTTGCATCTAATTCGATTTGTGATGTTGGTAGCGCGATTAAGCGATTGTATTGATACCGCGATGCAGTTTAATATATTTCATTAGAATTAAATTCCGTTCCTAATTAACCTGTTCATATCCCTAAATATTACTTATTGCGTTTCGAGCTTGGCACCGACGACCAAATGACAGAAATAATATATCAGTGAACATACGAGGGTCATACTGAGTGTTTTTAGAATAGGCCAGTCAGAAAAGCAACCGATGAAAAATGTATTTAAATTTCGAATTAGGAACTTTTTCGGAATCTGTAGATGTTTGATTGTTTCATATGTCATTTGTTTTTACAAATTGGCGGTAATTTAAAAACTGTATGTCGGGCATCCAAATAGATTTGACTAGAGAAAATTTTCGAAAATGATTTATTAAGACTTTCGTTGCGGTCTTACTCAACAACGATGTTATGATGACTTCGATAAGCATTTCATTACGAAGCCCCATATCGTGCCACGATTTAAAACTGGTTTAATGAGTTTAGACGTGGTCGAAGCAAACTCACTGATCCTTCGTCCGTCGGACGTTCGGACGTCCTTCTATGGCGACTACGACGAACGACAGATAACGTGAGTGCTGTGCGGCTAATGATAGAAGCTGATAGAAGGATGACATACCAACAGATTCGGGCAGCTTTAGGCTTTGGTATGAGTCAAGTACAAAAAGTCTTACATGAACATTTAGGCGTCAGAAAGCTTTGTACTAGATGGATACCTCATAACTTGACGGAAGATCAAAAACACCGTTGTTTGGATTCATTTCAGCCATAGGACGTCCACTGTTGGACATAGGCCTCCCTTAATGACCTCCAAGAAGACCGGTTGGAAGCGGCCTGCATCCACGTACGTCCTGCGATCCTTACCAGGTCGTCTGTCCACCGCAATAGTGGACGTCCTACGCTACGCCTTCCGGTACGTGGTCTCCATTCCAGAATCTTTTAGGCCCACCGACCATTCGTATCCATTGTTTGGATTGGTGCCGCTCAATGCTTGAAATGTATTCGACATCGTCCCAGGTGACGAAAGCTGGATATACGAACTCGAAACCAAAAAACAATCGGCGCGATGGATGTTTCCACTAGAAGATTTGCCGACAAAAGTAAAGAAGGGCAGAAGTCAAGGGAAAAAGATGATTGCCTCATTCTTTGGAGAAACGGGTCAATTCGCAACAATCATTCTAGAAGATAAAAGGACTGTTACTGCATATTGGTATGTCAGTCATTGTCTACCAATTGTCTTGGAAAATATTAGAGAGCAGCGCCCAAGAAGCACGCAGGATCCTGCGCCACCACAACAACATTCCGCAAGACGGACCATCGAATATTTGTCTATCGAAGGTCTGGAGCTAGTGAGTCATCCTCCTTACAGTCCCGACCTGGCACCTCGTGACTTTTATTTGTTTCCAAAAATAAAAGATAAACTTATAGAGTTCGTTTTATGAACCCCGAAGATGCCGTGTTTGCATTTGAAAAAGGTGTGAAAGAGATCCCTAAAAAGAGTGGGCTCACTGCTTCAATCATTGCTTCCATCGCATGCGACGGTACTTAGACAGGAATTGAGACTACTTCGAAAAGCAATAAAAATATTAAAATCGTTCTGTATCATTCACACACACTTTTAAATTTTCTCAAAACTTTCAATGTTCCCCGTACGTAAAAATAAAGACACACAGCCGAACACCTCCTCCTTTTTTTGAAGTCGGTTAAAATCTAAATTTAAAAAATGCATCGCACAGCTAGTTTTATATAAAGTTTATTGGCAACATTAATATTATCTAATAATGTTGTTAAAATCTCACAGAAAGTAATAAACAAGCATACGATTGACGCGTTCAAATCCAGAAATTTTCCAACCCAAAAAAAAACGATATTTCAAATTTAATCCCTCTGCAAGTGCCTATTCAATCCATCTCCTTGTACAACGTAACACACACATACATATATCTTACATATTTACTTATACCCACTTATATTATTGTATATATACGGCCAGTAGGTACATAAATTGCGTTTGCCTGCATATTTTTCATACCGTTGGTTTTCCAAGTGGAAAGTCCTTGAGGGAGCAGAGAGGTACTTGGCTGGCCTGGGCCCCGTCTAGCCGGTGTTGCTATGACGAAATACGCTGAAACTTTCCCTAAAACATAAGGGAATTCAATATGGTAGTGACTGTAATGTGTAGACAACAAAATTAAATATTTTAACTATTGGACTTTCTTATGGTATAGGGGGCAAACAAGCAGACGGGTCACCTGATATTAAGTGACTACTGTCGCCCATGTCTACCTGCAACTCAAGAGTCACAAGTGCGTCGCCGGCCTTTGAGATGGGAGTACGCTCTTTTCTTGAAGGTTTGAAGGTCGTATTGGTTCGGAAATATCGCAGACAACACACAGATTGATTCTGCAAGGCAAAAACTTTCTGGAGAACAGCACAGTGGTGGATTGGACTATATAAAAATGTGCAAACAGGTACCGGTAGCAGTGACTATAATCTAATAAGCTTCAAATTGCTGACCCTGTAAAACTTAAAGCTTTGCTCTAGTTTCTTAAAAAAACCATGTCCACGAATACATTGAGCATTCGAAAAAGGTTGAAATACTTTTGAACTGCATAATACACGATGAAAATCCTTTCAGTTGTGACTGATTTCATGGTAGAATAAATAAATAAGTAAAGTTGGAAGAAGAAAGAAAGAAAGAAAAAGTATATATTTTCTAAGTGACGTTAGTGCTTACAGTACTTAAAGTGATAAAACATTTAAAAAAAAAATACAAATGAAAATAAAGAAAAAACAAAATAGAGCGACAATTTCCTTGCACGCACTTGCACGTCACTTATTGAAATTGGTCACCGCTCAGCATTGATGCTGATGGCGCCGGCAAAGAAGTTGCTGTGCGCCAAACAGCGCTGATTTTACACATATAAATAAATAAATATACATATATTTTTATATAATATTATGATCTACTTAAATAAAGATAAACTGGGTAATGTATTTATGGCTGGCAACACTGGGGCGCGTCATCCGTCAAATGACGCAAGCCCTGTAAACCCCAAACTTCCGGGACGCTTGTCTTGTAGGTAGGCTATGTCCGGTTGTAACACGTACTGTAAAACATTGTTATTTGTTGCACAAATAATGCGCCTGCTACTACTTGAATTTCCGGAGCTTACCCCGGTATGTCCAGGTTGCCAGCCTGTGTTCTGTATAATTATGTTCCAGGGCTTGGACTTTCCAGCAACAGCCAGCTTGAGTATCAGGTATGCGACTGCTCGAGCTATTCCTTACACTCCCAGATACAATACCTCTTTCCTTCCATTCTTCTCCCTCTTTACCAAACCTCTTCCCCTCAATATATTCCAATTTTCCTATTATTAACTCCCAACCTTTTGACGGCAATAGTCTTACCCCCTAAAAAAATTATATTGTGCAAAATGTGTGTTAATAAGCTTCTGTCTACCTCTAAGCGGATGATGTGAGTGTATGTATGTAGCTATGTAAAGTTCTGGTCGGTTTATGTTGGACGCTTTACAGAAGCTGTTTCTTCACAGCGAGAGAGAAAGAGATAACTAAAAGCAGTTGATCTACATAATAAACGAGAATTATACCTTGAAATTTCTTATCGTTTCAAGACGAAATGTCTTACTGTATGTTTAAATTGTATTGGCAAAGGATGGATTAATTTATCCATTCTACGTCAGCCATCTTGTTGTGACATCCTAACATTCCGGGGATACGAACATTCCTCACTGGAGATAGCAAGCTGTTTGGTTATTGTATGACGAATGTTTAGCATTTAAAGTTCTATGTATAAAATGATAATAATAAATAGATGATGATTATAATAGTATTTTTTTACTTTGGCGGGAAATTTGAAGTTAGAATATGGATATTAGGGTAGAAGGAAGGTGGAAGGCATGGTTTAGATTTGTCCAGTATGTATGTAATAGTTTGGTAATTATTTTATGTGTCAACGCAAAAAATAGAATGATTATCAGTAGAAATGGAATATGCTACCTAAGTATTAAACATAAATAAATTACCAATCCGTCAGAACTTTCCCAGCAAGCAATATGTCCAACTAAATTAAGATAAACACATCCCAGTTAAGGCACACGCCCTAATAAAAACAGACTAAAAATTCATAATGTCGTGTACAGACGGGCGTTTAAATGCGGACGCGTGGACAGGTCGGCACGTGCCGCCGGCTGCGTTAATCTTTCTAATATCTATTTATTATTGTAGCCTATGTTTGCAAGGTCATTATCGCGGCGGGGCGCCCGATGCGTTTGCACCCGCCCTTCATGCGTTGTTTAAACTTGCAAGTCATAAATATTATAAATTAGGAAATTGTGTTAGGTTTAATATTTGGGATGTAGGCTGCCAAACTATAATAAGAACATACGTACATACACTAAGGTTTGTATCCCCTAATGTGTAGGCAGGTGCGTATTAAACACCCACATTTTGACGACTTTCGTAAAAAGGAACAAACCTATTGCCGTCAGTCGGGCACTTTGGGAATTAAAGATGACTGAATTGGGAGTGTACTGAATTGGGAAATCTGCAATTATATATATTGCAAAATGGGAAATTTGTTAATTTGCACCCAGAATCTTTTAAACAAGTTAAGGACGTAATGCAGAGGAGTAACACTAGATACCCAAACAAACTTGTTATAAACATGATTCCAAGGAGTGCGAAACTGCAAAAAAATTACTATGCTATGTGTGTCACAATATATAATAAGATACCGAATGACACCAAAGAATTACCGCTTAATAAATTTATGAATTTCTTAAGCATATGGTTACTACAGAACACGTTCTACTCTGTCAACGAATTCTTAACTTATCCTATCAGACATTACAAACATTGATATAAAGTTGTTAACTAAGTAGTATTCCATATTTGTCTCTCATAGTTTTAAGGCCCTTTTGCATGCTGCCTTGACGGCTAAATAGGCGGTTAACAATGTAAACCTAACAACTCTATAAGTACTATTTATTTTGGCAAATCTATTTTGAAAGCCTGACGCTGGTTTTCAATTTGACCCAAGTGACGCTATGCGTAAAAGCAGTTGCAGACGGTAATCATTACACTATATACACATATAATAACATCAATAAAACAAAAATAACAAGACAAGTAACAGATAACGTTGACGTGGTTATGTCGGACTCGATTCGACTAAAACCACACGGTTTACGTAATTATAGCCGTTAGTCGGGAGTTAAGGTATGCCCTAGAAGGATAACCACTCAACGCTTTACGAACTTCGCCTGCCTGTCAGAACGTCAGGCAGCGTCGAATAATGTGTAATGGGGCCTTTCCCTCCTCCTACATACAGTTGCGTGTGTGGGATGCTTTACGCCACCGCTCCAGACCTGCCTATCAGCCGAACCCGCTGCTCTTATGTTAGCGCTCATGGAGGCCAGAGGTCCGGCTCCGGCGCCTGGTGTGTCTCCTACGGGATGAGAGAGTACTGATTCTCTCCCGTGAACTCTCCACCGACTCTTTGGTGTGCATCACCTCCTCGCAGAATGAGGCGAAGGAATCCCATGCGCTCTCGCTGTGGACCATGGACCAAACCATGGTCTAATAGTAGTAGTCTAGCAAAAGTACAAAAGTGTAATATTTAATGATGCTATAAATGATTAAAAACGAAATAATCCCGCGGATCACTCGCGTAAAAGTTATTTTTCCATCCCTCGCAAACAGTTCTGTTTTCTAAATGAAAAGAAATCTTTTCCCTTTCTTGCTTTTAGTCTAACAACGATACGGCCGAACTTCGATATTTTACGTGAACGACTGCCATCCGACCTCCACAACCCAAGTACTAGGCCATATCGAAGTTCTGTAGTTAGACCCGGTTGTCGGACTTTTTACTGCTCCAACTACCCGTAACGAATAATAAATAATATCTCCACACATCTCATACACGGCCGTCTGATCCCACACTAGGCAGAGCCTGTAGGTACTATGGTAACAAAATCCGATTTTTATTTTATTTTTACCGGCGTTTATAGTTACTGCTCCACTCTTGCGGGTCATAGCAGGATGTTACATAGCCTATACTATTCCTCTAGAATCTGGCTATCATATACAAAAAGATTTTATCGAAACCGAATGGTCATTCCAGAGATTAGCACGTTTTAACAAAAAAAAAACAAATAAAAAAACTAAATAAAAAAAAAATTAAGCATTATTATATTGGTATAGATTTTATTGATATTTTAATTCACAATTTTTTTTATGGTATAGGGGCAAATGAGCAGACGGGTCATCTGATGGTAAATGACTACTGCTGCCCATGGGCACCTACAACTCAAGAGTTACAAGTGCGTTGTCGGCCTTTAAGGTAGGTGTAGGGGAAAGGTGGAAGAGGGTGAGAAGGGAGGGAAGAGAGACCTATTTATTTTTACACGCTGTATGTTGCCTGAACCTGTATCTACCTATCTATGTAACAGAATCTTTCAACGTAATTTTCATCAAGAAGTCAGATTAAATTGAAAATTTGCACATGTAATAAAAATAGCAAACCGAACTAAAATGTAGGAAATCCTTTTTTATTGTAAAAAACCCGTGAGGTGCTTAACATCAAATGTTAACAAATATTTCATTGGTAGCTATTTATGAAAGTAGATTTATTACAAAAATATTACATAGGTATCAGAAAAAGCAGTTTAGTTGGTCACGTCCAGTTAGCTCGTAAGATACTGTACATAAAACCACGTTAAGGCAATAATTTGAGCTCCTACTGTCTTATGGTCTAAATAGCTCGAGTAAGGAGTAAAACGTCCTTTTCGTCACTGCAATTCAATAATCATCAATCGGATAATAGCCCCTTCTTAAAACATAATTCTTAGCATTAACCTTGAATATGTTTTAGTAAAACTCATTGACAGAACAGAACAGAAGAACCATCGTTTTATTAAATCTGCCATTGATTAAAGCATACTTTTTTTACGAATAAGGGGTTGTAGTTAAACATTTATTAAATTGAAATTGTTCTATCAATTTCCGAAACCCACCCTGACAGGTAGAAGAACTCTTTGGTGCTATTAGAGAAGTACAAAGGTAGAAAATATATATTGCGTTCCGTTTGAAATGCAGAATGCAATCAAACGTATGTCAAATAAAATTATTTCGACAACGATGCGCAACGATTAAATGTCCTCATGAGTAACTGTAGCATATTTTGAGTCACGGTACAGATAAATAACAGAAGGCTTACTTTGTATTCAACTAGACCCACTAGATTTTATTTTACTATGAACAATGCTCTAGAGACTGGCCTGTTGGTCTAGTGGTTAGTGACCCTGACTGCTGAGCCAGAGGTCGTGGTTTCGATTCCCAGCCGAGTCTGGGTGTTCTATGTATCCATTGTTTGTATGTTTGTAAAGTCCCCCGCGACACAGGAGTAATTCCTAATGCGGAAGTTGTCTTTTACAAAAAAAAAAAAAATATGAGAAGAATAGTGATGACTGGTACTTAGCAGGTGCCTTCTTAATTTTTTTAAGTGTGTAATACATTATTTACATCATTATTATAGCATAGTAAAACTTAAAAATGTTTTTATACATATTTTATATCTAAATGTAAACACATTCAACAAATATATATTGATTTTTATTTATGTAATTAAAATACCGATTTGACTATTTGGTTACTACGTGCCTATAACAAAACCTATTGCCAGGACAAGCGTTGGTATTGTGGAACACCTGTAGTGGTCATAAGCTACAAACCTCGAATATGCCTCGGTCGTTACGCCACGGTCTTGTCGTTATCTCTAAAGCGCTAGAACCACTTTCATTGACTAGTAAGATGTCGATTGAGTCAAGAGATAACTGATAAATGTTAGATATGACGGACTGTCCTTCCTACCACCTGTTAAACCTATGTATGTCTATCTGTTGCTGGTAAGGCTTTAACATATTCCAAACCACCAAAACAAATTCTTCGTGTCTAATTTATTTCTGTTTACGTAGACTACGGTATCTCAACTGTATTGTGGCAATGACTACACTAACAAACCTATGAATAAATACCAACTCAACAAATCACCGAAAATATTACCTGTTACCTATAAAATCGACTTTATACTCTTAATAATAAAGAAGGCTCTGTAATTTTCGCTGGTGTGCATGTAAATTGGTACTGTAGGTCAAATTGTATATCAGCCCCTCACCAATAAACATCAATCAACGGAGTATTAAATGCACCTTTGCTGTGTTATATTGTGATTTGTTCTTCTTTGATCTAGTTTAATAGAACTTGTATTAAAATTATTTTCTTCTTACTTTTGCACGCAGCATCGATTGCATTGCGATTTTGTCAATAATTTTAAGTACCGCTAAGGAACTTTTTTCTAGATTAAAGGTACTTTTTCTGTACTCCTGATAGCGTGTTTGCAAAATTTTGTGATGGTCAGTTTAGTTGTGAAGGGGCGAAAGCGTAACAAACGAACAATCTCGCATTTAAATTTAATATATTAGTTAGTATCAGGTAGTAGACCTCAAACCGCCTGATGGAAAGCTAGAGTGAGGTCCAATGACTGAAGACCAACATTATAGATAGGGATGATACTAAATGGTAGCCCTCAGTTTGACGGCCTCGAGAGATGCTTTTTCACGCCCCACTTAAAGGACCCGGGATTATATGTCGAAGGGAACACGTGTGACCAGGTTCTTGGAAGGCCATTTAGAGATGTAATTCACGTCCTGGTCAAATTCAGTGACAAGTTGCCGTCTTTTGTAATCGATTTCAGCCTGCCTAGCCACAGGATGTCCGTGATACCGTGCAGCGTGTGTCATCTGCATAGCAATGTATGCTGCCGATGGACAACATATCAAAAAGAATAAGTAAACTGTAGTTTTAAATCCCTGTCTTCAAATTCTTCTATGCAAATTAATATTTTGACATTTGATGTAACAAACCACTAGTTCTAAGATGAATATACCAATTTCCTAGTTGCGCAAGAGTCGCGTGCCTCACCTGCCTACGTCATAGGGCACGCGCCGCCACGTGCTGACGTCACTGCTCCATAATACCCCTTGTCTATTCAATATTGTAATATACATATTCTTTGTTCTGTTAACGGTTTACGTCGAATATGTGATCAAATTGTCCTGTCATCTCTAGTAGGGGTGAGTTATTAAGACGATTTTTTATGAAACTAAGTTTTGCAATCAAGTATATGGCCATACTTTAAGGTACGCGGTTAAGTGTGCTTATGTGTGTGTGTGCTTGTGTGTGCGTGTATACAGGGTGTATATGAAAATTGAATACCTACTTAAATCACTGAAAGAGCATGAGTATAGCATACAGTTACAAAAAAAATATTTGAAAGACAACTTTTACAATTTAAGACCGTTTGAAACTCATAGCATTTCTACCTCCGTTACTCAGAAAAACAGGTCGATGTGTACAGTTAAAGATTTTAATATATTATTTTATTTATTTTGATATTTCTTTTAAGGAAATTTTCAAAAATTGAAGTAGGCAAATATTTAAATGAAAGAACTTGTTTTTCACCAAGTGTTCTTAGACTAAAACGTACCTCAATTAGAACCGGAGACATAGGGAAACAAAGCTATGAAAACATAAGAAATGTACAGGAGGAAATCGTGTTTGAGTATTACTAGAGAAAGTATCACTAGAGACTGGTGAAAGTTAGGTGATTTCATCAATACCTTTCATCAAATCTGTTCATGAAAAGAAACAAGCAAATCGGTTGGAGAGAACTGGTCGGACGGACTCGATATAAATTTCATTTTATTTATATATTATATATGTGTTGTAAACTTTATTGAAATGTAGCTTCAGTGACCCTAATCATCAGCAAAAACAGAAATCGTAGAAGTGCGATTGCCTCTGTATCTAATTTGAGCAGAAATCTTTTGTGGCCTTTTATCTTTTTCTCTGTCTCTCTCTCTCTCTCTCTCTCTTAAAGTCACCTTTTTTTTTTTTTGTGCTTGTGGAAACCCCCTCGGGCCGTCACCCCACCGGGGTTTACGATGGGGCGGTGTGTCGGAATCGAACTGACTAAAACGACACCGTGTGCCGTACTGCGCCTTAAATAGGAGGGATCCGGGAACAGCTTTTATTAAGGCATCCGGCTCTTAAAGTCACCTAGTCTAACCGTTAATCTACTGAAATCTTGACACTTTATTTATGTTCAAACATCTTTTAATATAAACTAAGTGATACACATTTTCCTTTTCGAATTTCAATAAATTTATTTGTGATCATTTTAAGCCAATAGGAAAAAACACTTTCAGTTCATCCTCCTCCGCGCCTTTTCCCAACTAAGTTGGAGTCGGCTTTCAATCTAACTACGATACGGCCCGTAACGAATGCCACAGATGTTTGTATGGCACCCGGGACCGACGGTTTAACGTGCTCTCCGAGGCACGGAGGGGTCTCAATGTGTTAAGAATGGTCACCCATCCTAGACTGACCTGGCTAGTATTACTTAACTTTCTAATGTGTTAACCTACTCGGTTACCACTTAGAAACCAGCCCCTCTGGAAAAAACACTTTCAGTTATCATACCATAAATAAGAGTACTCCTAACGATTTTTTCAGGTGAAGTTATCAATTAAAAAAAACTCTTATTCGTACCGCTAAGGACATTTTAAAACTAAAATTAACAAAATAGGTCCATTTTAGTGTAGCGATCACGTTGGAGTCACCAATTGCCAATGTTTGGCAAGTAGTGTAATGAGACTAAAAATCATCCCAAGTCTCATTACACTACTTGCGAAACACTGGCAAACGTAGCAACGAAAAGTATTTAATTTAACACGAGTGCCCAAAAAAGGAGTGTGTGTGTATGTACTTAACGTTTTCAGGGTTTGTGTACTATGTATGTATGTACGTGAGCTTCTATATTAAATCACAACTTCTAAATACCTGAACAGGTTTGAGCGTATGGGGTATCCAAACATCAAACATCCAAACCTTGTTTCTATGATCTGAGGAAGTATCGTTAGAATTATTAAATAATCCCAAAAGACACTATCTATGAGTTTAAAAACTCATTATGGGGGCGTAATTCGGCGGCGTGATTTTTTAAAAATTAGTTACTTGTTTATTAATAAGAAAAATCTGTACAGATATTATATTAATACTTGCAATTTAGATTAGTTTTCGATTCCAACACCCAAAATCTGTATAAAATATCCTAAAATTATCCAGCCTATATACATTACCTCTGACCAAACTAAATCCTAACGCGCATTACGTCATCATAAAAAGAAGCGAAAAGCGATTTTTTTTCCGCCATGTTTCGCCTAAAGCCGTTTTATAAATCAACCGTTAATACACTTTGAAATATGTTGTTGCGGGGCTAGTTAGTGGCAGTTTGTATTCGACCGGGGCTGGTTTGGATCAGGCCTTATTGCGAGGGTTTAGGAAAAATTGTACGCCGACGATTTGTGCGCTATCCGACGCTGTCAGAGATTTTGTAGGATTTTCTCGTGGTATTGTTGTATATGGAAATTTGCCAAGTTGTTCAGTGAGTGTTGTGGAAATTGACAGTTTTAAAAACGGCATTTGGTCTTAATTGATATTAGTAATAATTGGTAATAATTATACACAATACTCGATACAGTCGGCACTTAAAGCATGGCGTAATCAGTAGATACTTATTTTCAATGTTAAAAGGGCGTTTTTTCATATAACAGAGTGTTTATATCTTTTTAAAGCTTCTTAAAATGTATAAACAGTGTTTGTAACACTGTTTATGCATATTAAAATTTACTAAACGCCCCTGGAATTCAAACTCGGCACGTCATCGTCAGTGTGTACAACTATACAATACTAATCATCCCCGCAATTTCACCTGCGTTTATGGTCACTAATCTGCTCCTATTGGTATAGCCTTCCTCGATAAATGGGCTATCCAACACTAAATTAGTTTTTCAATTCGAACCAGTAATTCCTGAGATTAGCGCATCAACCAAACAATCAAACTTAAAAACAAAATAACATAAACAAAATTAGTATAGATAAAACTAGCTCAAATATTTGTTTTAAAATAAATATGTTTGAAACTAAATTTGAAGATTTCACATATTAAAGATATTTCATACACAGAGCTATTTTTAGATATTTCCCTGTCCCTTAACTCGCGTTTAGAGATGTAAGTATCAAATATCGAGCGTTTTCGCAGCAAACAGTGGAGTAACTCAGTGGGTATCTCTGTAACAAATAACAATATATTTGGTCCCGAGAGAGCGCGAACAGGGCTTAGCTCTTACGCCGCAATCGAGATAAGGTTGTGGCGGTAGCAAGTGTCAATATCGATATGCAGGTACATATAGCGATTCTTATGTTATTGCTTGTGATCTTTTGAAAAAAAACTTCAGAACCACATGAAAAGAATTTCTTCTATATATTTTTTTAAAGGATTTTGCATATTCCGGATAGAACCTCCCACTCACTTCCACTTAGACACCTACATAATAAACGTCGTATAAGTCCTACTTTGGATAGAACTACGTATGGAACTCTGGAGATATACAAAACTATCCTATAATTTATTAGTTAACCACTGCCTTCGTGTAGAGGTACGCTACCAATCATGCGGCTCAAACTCAAGCACTAATTTGCTAAATTAGTACATTATACAAACCTTAAAAGACCGTTGATGTAACTCTATTGAACCGCTTTGGAAAGGACTGGCTCTTATACTAAACAGGTCAGGTATAGAGTTATAGAGTAGTCATAGTAGTAGTCAGGTATAGAGTTTTCTAATAAGGAGCGTTGAAACTATCAAATAGTTTTAACATTCAGTAAATTATAGCTTATCGATAAACTAAAATCGCTGTCCACCACTATCTAGTACAGTTTATGCCGCCAGAAATTTAGCGAGGAAGAAGTATTCTTTGTGAAATGAAATATTTTGCTGCCCACGTGCACTTACTGCTTTCATTTAAATGTAGCTTAGCTGCTTTTAATTTTGAAAGGTTTTGCATTCTTTGAAACTAGCATAAGTTCAATGAGAGTTTCTTTTTACGAGTACTTTTCAAGCTGAAATAATTTTACTTCAAGTCTTATACAATTTTTAGGGTTCCATTCATCAAAAGAAAAAAAAATAACCCTACCTGTCTGCCAAGACCCGTTTTCTCAGAAACCGATTGAGGAATCGAGTTGAAATTAACATCGAACACTTATGTCTGCGGTCCCTTGAAGCTGTAAAAAATCAAGCTTCTAAGTCAACACAATAAAAATATTTATTTAAGCCTTTAAGCCTGGGACTTTAAGAAATTTGAACATTTCGCAGGGAAATAAAAATCTACAGGGTACTTCCCATTGACTTAGAATCATGAAATTTGACAAAAAGCAAGGTTTTACAGCACAAGTAAAGGAAAAATCCAAAACTCGTCAAATTGTTGTTAAATCAATTAAAAAAAATATATTTTGCGATTACAAACTATATTTTGCGGTTGGAAAATATAATTCGATGTATGGGAGAGTATTCGATGTATGGGAGAGTATTCGATGTATGGGAGAGTATTCTTAGAGTTGTAAAGTTATGTTTTTTTTAGGAAAAAAAAGTTAAAAAGCAACTGAAAATAAAAATATCACGTATAGAAAAGTAGCTTTAGAAAGCTAGTCAACACAAATCATCAATATCATCATCATCATCAACACAAATAAATAAAATTGAAGTGTTTGTTTGTAATGTCAAAATAATACTTTTTTTGAGCTCTTGCAGTTGTACGATACTTACCTATGCCTAAAAATCAGTTTTTTTAATTTTTGTCTGTCTGCCTTTCTGTCTGTCTGTCTATCTGTTTGTTCCGGCTAAACTCCAGAATGGATGGACTGATTTCCACGGGACTTTCACTGTCAGATAGCTGGTGTTATAAGGAGTAACTTAGGCTACTTTTATTTTGGAAAAATAATTAGGATTCCACGCAAAATATATAAGTTTTAGACGACGACGCGGCGTGAGCAGGTTGTTTTATAAATATCATATTATCAGTTAAAATAATTATAGAAAATATCACACAGCCCCGCCCCGCTCGCTGTATGTCGGTGTCGGTGATGGCCTGATTGATCATAGGTAGTTGAAACCAGTTCTAAATTGACTTAGTACAGAGTCACTTAGTATTATTTATTTTCTTTATTTCTGTAACACGCAATCGTAGGTATGTGTATAATTGGCACCTACGTTTGGGCTGTGCATAATCAAATGGTTATGAAAATTCAACACACGTCTTGCGTCTACACAAAGCATACTCGTTTTGTTTCAGAGGTATTCATTTCCTTACGACAGCTTTATATGAAACTAGCAGCGTCCCGGAGTTTCACCCGCGTAAGTCCCGATCCCTTAGGAATATCGGGATAAAAAGTAGCATATATGTTAATCCAGGTCTTCAGCTATCTACATACCAAGATTCATCATAATCGGTTAAGTAGTTTTGGCGTGAAAGAGTAACAAACATCCATCTATCCATCTAAACTTTCACATTTATAATATTAGTGGGACAGTGGGATAGTGGGAAGTAGGATTACCATATTCATACTGCTTTATAATGACGTGAGAAGCTATCTACAAAGCGACATATTATGCACATGTATGTATTATAAAGAGCATTTATTTAGTTTTTTTTTTAAGTGAAAACTTCTTTAGGCACGTTTGTGCACTTTTGCTACGGGGAAAAAGCACTGAACTCGTGACCGTCACTCTAATAATACATATATAGATCCACTAGAGGGTGCTAATCTAAACCTGCTAATGTTACAAAAGTTTGTCGTTTCGTTTAAGTTTTCACTTCTGTCGGCAGTCCCCATGATTGCCTATTTTTACAAATATCTTGTATTTGGCTTTGTAATACATCTCTACCCACTCATTCGTTGATATTCAGTACCTATCACTAATTATAAAAATATCAATAAATATGTTCAAACTTCAAACCGAGCTTCTGACGGCAAGGTTTTAACAATAATTAAAAAATGGAAACAAACAAAAACTTTTTTCGTCCCAGGACAACAAGTGACGTGCATTACTGATGGCCGTCGGATAAAATTGGAACATCTGCCATTTCGCCGCGGTGCGCTGACCGAATATTTAATTTTGTTCTCGGCAGTGTACGGAGCAAGTGCTCGCCGAGTTAAAAACCGTGTAGTATATTACAATGCCGGCGCTAACGTGGGGTGAGAGATGTAGTGGAGTGCATAAAAACTGACTATGAATGTTGTTACATTTTTTAATGAGAGAGCGATGTGTCTGATTCCTTTATTTGATTTTTTAAGTGAAAACTTCTTTACGCACGTTGAGCACTTTTGGTATAGGGAAAAAGCACTGAACACTCGTGACCGTCTCACTCAGATACATATATACTGATGTATGTGTTTTCACTTCTGACGTGCAGTCCTACGACTGACAGCTTTTTTTATACATAAACTAGCAGCCCCGGCTTTGCACGGGTAGCAAGGACATCTTCAACAATCATTAACATATTTCAATCAATTTGCCCAAAATCTTAACAAATGATACACCTAAACCTTCCTTCCTTCCTCATGAATCACTCTGTCTTTTAGTGAAAACCGCATGAAAATCCGTTCAGTAGTTTTTCAGTTTATCGCGAACAGACAGACTGAAGCGGTGGGGGACTTTATTTTATAATATAATGTAACAACTCGCTTTCAATTAATACAATAATCCGATTCTTATAACCAAAGCGTAACCCAACCTCTAGTATAATTTAAAAAAAAAAATTATTTGTATAATCTGTCACGTTATACAAAAAGGTTTATCAATTGAATTATTTAATCTTATAAAGAAAAGTATTTTTAAGGGAATTAATATATACACATACCTAATACTTTTTTTTTTCATACGGTTCATGCAGTAGTTTAATGTGATAGCAACACAAATAGGCGTTACGGCGTCCATTAGACGCTCATGCAAACGTCAATCATTACCAAAAGTCATGATTGACGGATGTTCGTTAGTGATTGATGAAATAATATCGACATCAAAATCTCATCATTCAACCGTCAATGGGTGCCATAGTGTAAAACGTTCCCAAAAATCATGGCCAGAAGTGTATCATAAGATATCGCGCGAGTTAAGGCGGGTACGTATTAACTTATAATAAACTATCCGCGGTTTCGTTGTTACCACGCGTTACCCACACATTTATAATTCACCATAACAACACGTTGAATCATTTCAAAACCATTCTATTTTCAAAGGCAATAAGGTTGAATATACCTTGGGATTTAAAAAGTGTAACTCGAGTTAGCCTGGATTTTGTTCGATGGTCAATTATATACTTTCGCTGTATTTCAAAAGGGTGATTTTGCTCTGTTTGTAGTTGTGTGTTTCGACGTTTTAACATTGGGTTTGTAGATATCCGTAGGCATAGCCTGTATTAAGCTGAGGGTATCTTTTTTATTAAAAATCATCGCTTAGCCCACCCCTGTAATGGCGTTTTGCTTGTTTTATTGTTTGTTTGCATAAGTTTCGTTTTGTTACAAATTTCATGGTTATTATAACTACAGTTGACAATGACAAGAAGATTGCAAGGTCTGGGAAGGGGGCTCTTCTCAGTTCTGGCAAATGGAAAGGAAAGCAGCTCACATAACATATGCTATAATAAAATATTCTGACTAACTTAAAACCACCTCTCTTTTTAAAGTCGGTTAAAAAGAATTACTGGTTTATTTCATACTAGCAACCCGCTCTAGCTTCGCACGGGTAGTAGAGACATCTTCAACAATCATCAAACATATTTCAACCAATTTACACAAAACCTTAACAAATTATACACCTAAACCTTCCTCATGAATCGCTCTGTCTATTGAAAACCCCATGAAAATCCGTTCAGTACTTTTTGAGTTTATCGCGAACATACAGACAGACAGACGCGGCAGAGGACTTTGTTTTATAATATGTAGTGATATTATAGTCATTATTTCGTTAGTGAATTATTGATAACAATGAAGCTTCTTCGAATTTATGGAAAAACTGTTGCCATTTTTCTTTTTATGATCCTGAATCTCATCAATAGCTTCTAAAAAATAAAAGAAAATGAAAATCGGTTGACAAACAAAAGAGAAGGAAATGAAAACAAGAAGAAATAAAAAGAATAGATACTGATAAGAAGAAAAAGACACTGAACTTTTTTGTCACCCATTTATACAGACAAACAGGCATACGGCCTCCCTGATGGTAAGTGGTGCCTACTGACACTTGCAATAACAAAGGACTCGATTGCGCGTTGCCGACATTTTATATAAAAATCTTTTTGACAAAAAAATAAACCGACAATACTTAACACTTAAGGTTTATTTATTTTTTGCGTTTTATTTCTTTTCGTCGGTTCAATTTTTTGTTAAAACGATTTTTATTTTATCTTTTTTTTTTCATCATCAGCTCAGATACATGATGTGATGATTTCTAAACGCAAATACCTCATAAAGTAATAAAAAGTAAACAGAAACACTATTCGTTCCTACAATTTTCGAGGGTTTCTCTCAATTTTATCAGTATCCCATCATCAGATCCTGACTTCCTTGACATGGAACCACCCTTAAGGTATACCCTATCTATCAAAAAAAAGAATAATCAAAATCGGTTCATAAATAACGGAGTGAGGGCTGAACAGACATAAAAAAAAAAAATATATATACGGTCGAATTGAGAACCTCCTTTTTTTCGTCGGTTAAAAATATATACACTCCTTTTTTTAAGAACCTCATACTGTAGTCCTTCGGGATTGCTTCGCCTCAGCTGGGAGCTAATTTCACACCCGGAGTGTTCTTTGTTATTCACATAAGGGGTTGTCCATTAATCACGTGATTTTTTTAGCAGCTTTTTAACCCCCCTTCTCCTCTGGTGATACATGGAGAGGTTTTAGACTAACCCCTCCTAGCCAAGATCACGTTTATTTTTTTAGTTCAAAATATATTCAAAATTTTAAAAATATTATCTTTAAATCCAGATATAATCGCGCGTTCTACGAAAAAATAAATAAACGTGATATCTCACTACACCCTTTCCCCTTCTAATATTTCGTGATTTTTTCCAAACCCTTTTGAGCCTCACGTGATTAATGGACAATCCCTAAGACGTTGAAACCAAGCAGACCTTGTACTATGAACTTGAATATGCTCCTACATACATACTTATCTACATTTTTTTTGTAAATACATCCATATCATACAAAGAAACACCATACTTGAACGGGAATCAAACATGCGACGCTCAAAGTGGCTATCGAAAACACTAGCACCGCGCCGTGTCCTCGCCAAAACATATTCATATAATACACCTATTTGTATATACCCATCTCTTTCCCGCTCAGTAATTGCATTCGTTTTAAGTAAAGATGCATTACCGTTAATCCGGTGGTGAGAGCGTCTAAGTGATGTTAAGTGAATACTCAAACGTTTGTTTAATCTCTCCAGATCATTTGCAATGTTGCCTCATTCATTTATTACCTATTGAAGGGATTTTTGGAGTTTACTCCTTAAGAATCGATTTGCATATAAAAAAAATATGAAGAGTAAAATTTAGTGATCGGAGGGCAGCGTAACGCTTTATTGTGCTTTTTATGCTTTATTGGAGTTTACTCCTTATTCTCGACGCATGTAAGTAGATATGTGTATACCTTTATGTAAATATATGTGTAAATATATACAGAATATATAATGGGAGGGAGGGAAGGAGGGAGGGAGGGAGGGAGGGAAGGATAGGAGGGAGGGAGGGAGAGAGGGAGGGAGAGAGAGAGAGAGAAAGAGAGAGAGAGAGACTCCAGTAAATTGTAAACTCCAGTCGTGCGTCAGAGCTGACACACACATTTTTTTGTTGGCACTAAGTATATCATTGAAAGTTACTGTTGGTTTTGGGAGTCTGCGTGTTTAAGAGCTGTTTATTAATATGCGTTGCGAAGATCACTTGTTGTATGCGTTGGTCGGGGCTGGTCATCTCCGGACTGCTAGTACTTAAATATGTATAGTAGTAATTAGCGCGTCTATTTCTATTTTAGAATAATAGGTACGTTACATTGTCCTCACATTTCATTTACGCTTATAAGCAATGTAACCAGAAATTAGTTAAAAACATTTTGAAAAAGAGTGTCCTTGGAGTTTCTTGCCTGTTCTTCTCCATAGGATCTACGTATTGGAACAGGCAACTAGCTTCACGACTGACTTAGTATGACTGACTCCTACTCCTGACAATTCAAAAATACCTATTATTGGTTTAATTGAAATAAATGGTTTTGATTTGATTTGATTGGATTTGATTTGTATTTATCAGAAGGTTACAAATTTCGTTACACAGTTAAAACGTGTCACGTTTTCTTTACAGTAGCTTCCTCTTCCTTCGAGTTTTTTCGGCAACCACGGTGGAACTCATATTTGTAAATAACGAAGTATTTTAAGTTTTCCATATTGTGAACAAAACGGTGTCAAAGAAAAGTCAATGGCGCGGAAACAAACGAATCAATGAATTCGAAACATAAACGCACAAGCCTAAATTTGAAATTTAATATGGAATTCCTAAACAAACGCCAGATCTTTGTAATCAAAGTGGCCACTTCGAAAAAACGCCAATTTAATATGTAAAGACCTAATTGTATGAAAAATGTATAATCTGAAATTATTACTGTTGTCTGGTTTTCCCGTCTATTGCGTATAAGCCACTGTATGTCACATTAGCATGTTGGTGACGCGAACCGCGAATAAGTTTTCTCCTACTAAAATTGCTCAAGGCGCCTAAAGAAGTTTTCATTTCAACAAAGAAAAAATGGTCGGCGCCAAATAAAATTTTGATAATTAATCAGTTTGTTGTTTGGCGCCGACTGAAAATAAGTTTATATAAAATTAGATAGTTTATGTAAATAAGCTGAAGAATGTATGTGTTCGTGAGTTCGTGACTGGGGGGCAGATTTTCAAAGAAATTAAAAAAACACGAAGTCTACGTCTGCGGGCCTGCTGCAGGCCCGGATTTTTTTTTATTCTATCGTAAAACTCTAGTTCATTTCTATTTCCTACCCTTTTCTAGTTACAATTATGTAGATATATTGGTACTGTATGAAGCACTATTGGATGTTCAAGTTGTAGTACTCCGGAATGCAATATAGAACAATTACGCCGCTCTGTGCAGCGAGCAATAAACTCACTCGTCACTTTCCAAACGACAATCAAACACTACCTACTCTGAAACATGCAGCCATTTTTGGAATATTTTGGAAGCCGGGGCGGGTTGCTAGTATAGAATAATTCAAGAAGTTTTGCGACAATCAAACATTACTTCGATTCACGCTGCCACGCTGCAGGTTGAACTGTTTGCAATGTATTATAAATGTAATTTACATTTTTATTTAAGAAGAATACTATCAACGTGGGTCACACATTACTAGTATTCTTGTTAACCCCTCCAGCTAAGCTAAATGCTTGTGTTAGTAGTGGGTTCACGTCGATAGTGCACTACGTGGGGTTCAAATCCGCAACCACTTGATCGCAAGTCCGACACCTTAGCCATTTCGCTACCGCCGTTTAAATTAGATCTAATGATTAATTCTCTCATACTCAATTAGATCTCAGAAGTTCTTAGAACTTAGTTGGCCTTGATGATTATATTTGCTTGCGATAGTATTGGTTTGACAAACGGTTGTCCAAATTGCGATGGTCTTCTGTGCAGCTCAAAGACTGGAAACCCAGTGCCATGTAGAAGGCAGTAACTTCGCTTGACTAACTTTTAAACCTTCACGTTCCATGATAAAATTGTGTATTTACACGGCAATTAACACGAGCACGTTACTCCCTATCCCTATAGTACACATTAATTCCCCTGTAAATAATTATAATAACTTCGCTTAATAAATTTAACTACACATCTGCCCCTTTTTGGATATATCAGGATGAGTATATAAAATACTAGTTGCCGACCACGAGTTACTGTGGGTAAATTGTGACTATAAATTGATATAAAAACTATACTATGTGTCAAGTTGGGCCAGACCGTACACAATGTGTAGAATTTCATTAAAATCGGTTCATTAGTCTAGGAGTTCATCGAGTACAAACAACGTAACACGAAAGTTTTAGCTCCTGTGCCTGTGTTTATGCCTGAAGGCTGTGAACGCCCCAGGAAGCTTATGTGCTTCTTAAAGGAGCTGATCTGGCTCAACTTTTCCTTTTCAGCCTTATTTTAAAGCATAATGGACCGCCTGTGAGTCTAAATGCAGAAACAGAGCCCTATACCAATAGCAAGCTGCCTTATCACTCACGGCGACCTCTTTCAGACAACCTTTGTGCGGATATTGTCTAATCGCATTTAAGATATACTGAGGTGAACTAATATAAGGTAGGGAATAGGTTTAGTATATACAGAACCTTCAAGGAGACAGTATTAATTGAACATTCTGGTTTTTGTATAGTTCTGATGTCGTACCCAAGTATAGGCTTTGTATATCTAGTACAAATTAATACTGTATCCATACCCAACTGTGTACTGATACATTCAGTTGGTTATCTAGTTCTTAACTTAAATGATATTTCCCATTTTGTTTCACTACCTAAATATGTATTGTAGTAATATTAATTGAAAATTTTAATTAAGCGTCGTAGCACGTCTACGGCACGGTTACGGCGTAGCGGTCGCATACCGCGCTCTATTGCTGCAGAGTAATTACTAATTACATTCCCCATTCGTTACGCGAGGAATTTTGTGTTCCTCGATATTGTATACATATTTATACATATAATATTAATACATATTTTAATTAATAATACTGGCTTGTTGGTCTAGTGGCTAGTGACCCTGACTGCTAACCCAGGACAAATAATTGTGTGATGAGCACAATAATTTGTTCTGTGTCTGGGTGTAATTTATCTATAAAATGTATGTATTTAGAAGTATATAAGTATGTTTATCAGCACTCTGGTTACCATAGTACAGGCTCTGCCTAGTTTGCGATCAGACGGCCGTGTGTGAGATGTGTGGAGTTATTATTATTATTCTCTTTATTTACTTAATATACATATAAATTACATTTTTAAATACATTCACTATAAAAAAAAAAAACAAATATATTTAAAAATATAAAAAATAGTGTCCCACCGGTATCGGGTACAGGGACCAAGCTACCGGTGGTTAGGGTTCCAGAGATAGAAACCTCCTCACTATGCGTGCCGTATCAAGGAGGACTGCCTTTAGCATCAGGCTCTTAATCCAGCTGCCTAACGTGAGCCTCTGAAAGTGTTGGTCGAGGCTCTTAGCAATTAACCCATGGGCCGAAATGACTATCGGCACAATGATTGCTGAATCCACATCCCACATGTCGACAATCTCGTGGGCTAGGTCCAAATATTTTATATCTTTATCTATTTCGGCTTTTAAGAGATTGTCGTCATGGTGAATGGTGATGTCAATAATCATTGCTCGGCGCTCTAATCGGTCTATCACCACTATATCAGGCTTATTGGCAACAATAGTCCTGTCAGTGATGATAGATCGATCCCAGTACAATGTTGCACGACCATTTTCGAGAACTGGGAGCCACAAGATTATATTTAACAGCAAGTTGCTGATGGACTATCCTGGCCACTTGGTTATGTTTATGCAAGTACTCGCCGTTGGCAAGACGAGAACAACCAGAAATTATATGCCTGAGGGTTTCTCCGGGACGATGACACGCCCGACAAATGTCAATTGTGACATCCTTCAGGATATATCTCCGATAGTTATTCGTCATAACAACTTCATCTGTAATTGCACAGACAAAACCTTCAGTTTCTCCGAAGAGGTCACCGAACCGTAGCCAGGATACTGATGCAAATAAATCTATATCGGGACCATTTAAGGCCCGATAAAAACGTCCATGCAACGTCTTGCTCTTTCATATCTCCCTACGGTCTATAATAGTAAGTACTGCTGGTTTGCGCCAGTTCTCTTTTCCTAGAGAAAGCGGAGTGAGTCCGTTGTCAACTGCCAGCACATCCCGATACACATCCAGGTCAACGGAGAGGAAGTATTCTCTAAGGTTGCATACCTCGCGGTTATGGAGGGTCTTGGCATTTAAAAAACCACGACCCCCACATTTCCGCGGGATATACAATCACATGACCGATGAACGTGGATGGTGCATTCGGTACGCGGTAAGCAGTGTACGAACTCTTCTATCCAGGGCATCTAGTTCAGTTTGAGTCCATCTAAGTATGCCAAAGGAGTAGGTTAGGACTGGTATGACCCAATCATTATAGGCCCGCACCTTATTACCACCTGACAAAAGACTTTTCAATACTTTTTTCAGGCGGCCAAAGAAACGTTCCTGTAACGATTGCTTCATAGTCAATTCATTTACACCTAACGCCTGTGTCATACCTAGATACTTGTAAGTTTCGTTGGCGGAAAGACATCTAAGGTGTGTGGAATCTGAGAGTTCCATCCCCTCAGATTCCACAATCCTGCCTCTTTTTACATGCATGACTGCACATTTATCCACACCAAATTCCATCCTGATACATTTACTAAAGGTTTCAGTTACAGGCAGGAAATTGTTGCAGGCAAACAGTTTCAAATCATCCATGAAAAGGAGATGGGATATAACCTGACCTTCTTTCCGTAAACGATAGCCTAGTTCTGAACGCTCCAGTAAAGTGCTGAGAGGATTCAAAGCTAAGCAAAACCACAAGGGACTCAAACTGTCACCCTGAAATATACCCCGCCTGATCTTAATATACTCGCCGTAACCCTGAGACCGCCGACATCCTGGATAGTAGAGCACCGTTCTCCATTGCCGCATACATGCCTTCAAGAAATTGCATAGAGTTGTATCTACCTTGTACAACTCCATCACTCTCAAGAGCCACGTATGCGGTACAGAGTCATAGGCTTTTTTGTAATCTATCCAACATGTCGCCAAATCCTTTCGATTACGACGAACTTGTTGGTTAATGGTCGTGTCAATAATAAGGAGCTCTTTAGTGCCACGGGCCCCACTTTTACATCCATTCTGAGAGTAAGCCATAATAGTATTGTTAGTTATATGAGATGTTATCTTCACTCGCAGAATAGACGTAAGTAATTTATAAAGTGTGGGTAAACACGTTATAGGTCTATAATTGGGATCCATGGCACTACCAGACTTAAAGAGCAGGTGAGTTACGCCTGTGGTCATAAAAGTCCGAAGCGAACCTGATTCTAAGCATGATTGCAATTGAGATGCCAATCGTACGTGTGAGCTACGGAGCCACTTTAACCAAAAGTTATGCAGTCCGTCCGGTCCCGCTGATTTCCAGTTCGGCAGCGAACGAACTGCATAAGCTATATCAGTATTCGATATTGTTATTGGCTCCATGATATCAATCGACTCACACGAACGTTCGACATCTCGCATCCAATCACCCTCTGTGTGAGTGACAGGCATCGCCCAGATGTCACGCCAAAAGGTATTCGTAATTTCAGCATCTGGGAAATGTGTGTCACTCACTAAATCAGGCTGCTCCCACCTTCTATAAACCCACCTCTCATCCCTTTGGAATGAACGATTCTGAGTATATCGGTCCACTCGTTTTCTGTACCTTGGTATACGGTTTGCCCGTGCATAATCTTTCTGTTTCAGAAAGTCAATGCGCTCTGTGACTCGCGCTGCATAATTACAGAAACTGATATCAGTTCCCGAAAAAGCCCGGTTCACAAAACGCATTACTCTCGGGCGCGTGTTACCCGATCTGAAACAGATAAGCTTGCCATCGAGTGCCCTCGCCTCAGCGATACGACGTTCAATCCTGCACTGCCACGACGGAGCAGCAAGCGTTGATCGAGTAGCGGTATCATTTTCTGGAAATTTAACACCAGCTACTCGACATGTTGCAACAGCCGCACAGTACAGAATTGAGTGTGTATCACTGAGATCTGTGCTTTCTTCTAAATAAATATCTAATATAGAATCAGGGGCACACACTAGCGCTTTATTTCGTTTATGCATTGGCAAACGCGGTAAACGAGGTCTGTTGTCATAACTCATGGTCCGATATTCGCGAATAGCACCTTCCAAAATGTTCCTTATTTGTTCATTGTACTGAGTACTTACAGATGAAGTACCAGTGTCCTCTCCACCCTCAGCTGGGTAAGGTCGTAGCAACCCAGAAATTGATTGTGACACTGTTTGTGAAGGGGGAGAAGTAACAATGCTATTCTGCAAGTCCAAGCGTAGCCTATCAAGCACGGAGTTATCCAACAAATGACATCGTTGAATAGCCCGTACTTGATCCGATAGCCTTTGTGGCGTAACGTTAACAGCTGGTTCAAGTTCCTGAAACAGAGACAGCATACGATTACGATACGCAGTGAGGTTAGTTCCTCCCTCTGTAACCACAAAATATCCTCGCATGACGTTCTCGTTTATCGAGGATGTCCATTTCATGCGATGCACATTACCACCGGTAGCGGGGGCCCTATTCGAAGCCGGTGGGCCTCGGGGTCCCAAGCAGGTCGGTGGCCGGCCTCTCCCCTGCCGACGTACAGGTGTTAGCGACGTCGGCGGATAGAAAAGCTATTATTATTATCTTTATTCAACATAAAACTTATTAATTACATTTTTAAATACGTACCTATAAAACAAAATATATATTTAAAAATATAAAATATAGTATACCACCGACATCGGGTACAGGGACCAAGACACCGGTGGTTAGGGCTCCAAAGACAGGAACCTCCTCACTATACGGGCCGTGTCGAGAAGAACTGCCTTCTGCATCAGTCCCTTGATCCAGCCGTCTAACGCGAGCCTCTTAAGGTGTTGGTCTAGGCTTTTGGCTATCAATCCATGAGCAGATACGACAATCGGAACCATGATCGCCGAATCGACATTCCACATATCGACAATCTCGTGAGACAAATCCAAATATTTGATTTGTTTTTCTTTTTCAACTTTCACGAGGTTGTCGTCATGATGAACGGCAATATCGATAATCATTGCGCGGCGCTCTAATCGATCTATCACCACAATGTCAGGTTTATTGGCAACAATAGTTCTGTCAGTGATGATAGATCGATCCCAATACAATGTGGCACGACCATTTTCGAGAACTGGGTCGGGCACGTACCTGTAATATGGCACCTCTGAATGCACAAGATTGTATCTAAGGGCAAGTTGTTGATGCACAATCCTGGCCACTTGGTTGTGTCTGTGCAAATATTCACCGTTGGCAAGACGAGAACAACCAGAAATAATATGCCTGATAGATTCACCGGGACGGTGGCATGCCCGACAGATGTCCACCGTATCATCTTTCACGATATATTTCCGATAGTTATTCGTCATAACAACTTCGTCCATAATTGCAAAAACAAAACCTTCGGTTTCTCCAAAAAGATCACCAAACCGTAGCCAAGATGTAGACGCTTTAAAGTCTATATCAGGACCATTTAGGGCCTGATAAAAACGACCATGAAGTTCTTTGCCCTTCCATACCTCCCTGCGATCATTAGTACTAGGTACTACAGGCTTGCGCCAGTTCTCTTTAGCCAGAGCGAGCGGAGTGAGTCCGTTGTCCACTGCGACCACACTACGATGCACTCCCACGTCAGTGTGAAGAAAATATTCTCTAAGGTTGTATATCTCGCGATAGTGTAGGGTCTTAATGTTTAAGAGTCCACGACCCCCAAACTTTCGCGGGATATACAGCCTCATTACCGATGAACGTGGGTGGTGCATTCGGAATGCAGTCAGCAGTGTACGGACTCTCCTATCTAGAGCATCCAATTCGGTTTGAGTCCATCTAAGTATACCAAAGGAATACATCAGAACCGGCATGACCCAACCGGTGCAGGTACGCATTTTGTTACCCCCTGATAAAAGACTTTTAAGTACTTTTTTCAGGCGGCCAAAGAAGCGCTCCTGCAGCGCTTGTTTCATATGAGATTCAGGTATTCCCAATGACTGTGATATACCTAATTACTTGTAGCTTTCAGTGGCAGACAGACTGAAAGTTCGACTCCTTCAGATTCTACTATCACGCCTTTCTTTACATGCATGACTGCACATTTGTCCACACCGAATTCCATCTTGATAGAGTTACTAAAGTTTTCAGTCACCTTCAGTAACGCTGTCAATTGCAAATTAGTGGGGGCAATAAGTTTCAAATCGTCCATGTACAGAAGGTGAGATATAACTCGATCGTCTTTCTGCAACCTATAGCCTAGCCCTGAACCCTCCAACAGCGTACTGAGAGGATTCAAAGCTAGGCAGAACCACAAGGAACTCAAACTATCACCTTGAAATATACTCCGCTCGATCTTTATTAGTACATCGTTTGCCGCAATCTGCCGACATCCTGGATAGCGAAGTGCCGTTCTCCACTGCCCCATACATGACTTCAAGAAAGTGCAAAGAGTTGTATCAATTTTATACAACTCTAGCACTCTCAGAAGCCATGTATGTGGGACCGAATCAAAGGCCTTCTTATAGTCTATCCAACATGTCGCCAGATTCTTACGGTGACGACGTACCTGTTGGCTAATGGCCATATCCATGATGAGGAGCTCTTTAGTGCCACGGGTCTCCTACGGGGCTTCTACATCCATTCTGAGAAATAGATATGATCGAATTTTTATTTAAATGTGTAGTAATTTTGAGTCTCAGAATAGATGTTAGAAGCTTATACATAGTTGGAAGGCATGTAATTGGTCTATAATTTTTGAGATCCATGGCACTACCAGATTTATAGAGTAAGTGGGTTACGCCAGTTGTCAAAAATTGGGGTAATGAACCGGAATCCAATGCTGCTTGGAACTGAGATGCCAAACGAGCATGCGAGCTTCGGAACCATTTCAGTCAAAATTTGTGCAGTCCGTCTGGTCCAGCCGATTTCCAGTTTGATAATGACTGGACTGCACAACTTACGTCACTTGTGGCTATGGAAATTGGTTCCATTACTTGTATAGACTCGCATGAGCGCCCGACATCTCGTATCCAATCACCTTCTGAATGAGTGACAGGCACCGACCAGATGTTACGCCAAAATGTATTTGTAGCATCATCATCTGGGAAATGCCCGTCACTCACACAGGGATCCGATTGTTCCCATTTTCGGTAAACCCACCTCTCATTTGGAACATACGATTCTGATTATACCGATCTGTTCGTTTTTTGTATCTTCGAATCCTATTTGCCCATGCATAAACTTTCTGCTTTAGAAAGTCTATGCGCTCTGTGACACATGACATATATTGTTGAGGACTAATGTCAGTCCCCAAGAATGTCTGTTTCACAAAGCGCATCACTCTCGGCCGCGTGTTACCCAATCTAAAGCAGATTAGCTTACCGATGAGTGTTAGCAATACGACGCTCGATTCTACACTGCCAGGCTGGCACATCAGGCATGGGTCGAGTAGTAGCGGCATTTACAGAGAAATGTACTCCTGCTACTCGACATGCTGCGACAGCCGCATAGTAGAGAATAGAGTGCGTATCACTAAGATCTTCGCTATTGTCTAAATAGTCAGACGTTTATTTTCTATTATTATTATACACGTACGAGTGGTAGAAAATCATGGTTTTGTATGTGTATAACAATATCTCACCAAAAACATAACATGTAAAAAAAAATTAAATCTCGTAACGCAGTTTGTTTACCGCAAAATGTGGTTAGATTTAATTGTTACTTAATTAGTTAAATTAGTTAACTAACACTATTTTATAGTGACTGCCTCAATATTAAATAGTATGACTAATTAGAATGACTTGGCAATCGCACACCATCAGTGCAACCTGGTTTAAATGTCAGACGGAGGAGTCTCAATGTATTAAGAATCGTCGCCGTGACAAACAATAATAATTTATATTAACTTTGAAACTCTGGCGTTATGGATATATAATTATGTTTATGGAATTAACGCGATCAATAGGTACCTATTACATACCTTTGAATTACAAAGTTATACCTATTGATCGCTTTAATTTTTACGTTGAAAGGGCCGCTTCGCGACGCAAACGGATGTCACATAATTGTCACGCTACAGGTTGATATTTATTTAAAAAACAAAGATGGCGTCCTAACTTTTAACGTTAATATTTCCGTCTTTTATACTGAAAAGGTGTAACAGGTTGGTATTGCTTTTAAAATAAGATATATTTATAAAGGTTAAGGATATGGACAGGATAGATACTTGCATCCTACTAATATTATAAACGTGAAAGTTTGTGAGGATGTATGGATGTTTGTTACTCTTTTACGCAAAAACTACTGAACCGATTGCAATGAAACTTGGTATGTAGATAGCTGGAGACCTGGACTACCACATAGGTCACTTTTTATCCCGATATTCTCACGGCATCGGAGATTACGTGGGTGAAACCGCGGGGCGCTGCTAGTGTGATATAATGGGTGGTATCATGGTGTAACTTCTGAATATCATCATCTTCATTCTACCATTGTCAAAACACCAAAAAGTCGAATGATACGCTTTGACAGCTCCTTTTTCGTTCGAATTCGAGAAAAAGAATATGGATCATAACGTTTACTATAGAATACATTCGTACCACGTATATTATAAAAAAGGTTATACTCTGTTTTATAAATGAATGAATGATGTGATGTATTTCGTGACTTTCACCATGGTCACAGAAAAGTGTGAAACCTAGTCAATAGAATGTATAAAGTAAAACATAATCTTATTTGAAGGTAGCAAAATTAAAAAAAAAATACAAAATAGTGCTCAAAATATGATAAGTAAACGCCATGTCTATGTAGGTTCCTATAAACTTTTTTTATGAAAGATATTAAAAACAATTATTAATTTTGTTTATTCACAATTATTCCTTCGTAAATGGCCTGTGTTGGGCAAAAGTAGAATGGTATGTATATCTTTAACAAATATGAATACCACTCACAAAAGTTTTTTACGAGTATTTAACGAATTCCAAAATATCCTAATATATAAGGAGTGCCACTGCCTACATTGTTCGGTTCGCGAAGACCAAGTTTTGATTAAAAAATAAATCAGCCTGTAGGTATACCAAGTCCGTTTCAAATAATGCGGAGTCGCAAAATGTGGAGAATTTTTAGAAAGAGCGGGCTTCTGTGAGTAGCAAAAATTTTATGAAATTCCTTTTCTACATTTCGTGTATAAATAATTTCACAAATTAAATTCTAGTACATGCCTATATAATTAAATTACGTGATGTATATTTTAAGTACACTTAGTAAACAAGCGTACAGGGCGCTATTAGCGGCGTTAAGTGTAATTACTAAGACATCGAAAACGTGAGCGAGAGGTCGCGGATTCAAATCCATCGCTACAGCCAGCCCACTTGTATTACCTATATCTTGCACACTAGTATTAAGACTATGTTCAGATGACGTGCGTTAAACGCACGCTAACGCGACATTAACGCTCGTCAGTAAATTGATTTCAAGTGCTCGCCATGTGAACGCCGCCAAGTCATCACCGAACCGCTGCCGTTTGATTTTGCCATATATCTTTTTTTTTTCAGTAATGTTGTAGGCAGCCGGCAATGAAATAACAATAACATGGTATAGAATAAATCCTGGGCGGCGGTCTGATAGCAGCGTCGCCGTCGGCGCGGCATCGGTCGCGTTTACGCAGCCTAGAGGCGCGGCGGGGCGCAGTGTCAGCGCGGCAGTGGCACCATCACCCGGAGCCCAACTTAAGTGCGTTTCGAGTAAGACTATTTTTGTAGGGTAGGGATTTAAAATGTTTACTCATTAGGAAATTCTTTGAATTTAGAATTTCATTTGTGTTTGAAAATTGTTTGATCTATTCGAAATTCAAATAGATATATCAACAAAGATATTATAATTATAGCCGCTTTACAAAAAGAAGTAAATAAACCGTTAGAAAGCAATAAGTACAAAAAAAATATAAACGGTCCGTTCCCATTTCGTGAAGTGTCCATTCCCTCGCATTCCTTATTCAACAACGTCCGAAAATTAAAGGCGCTTTTACAAGAAATCGCACTCAGACTGCGACGTTTTCGAACGCAACCCAGCTGAAATATTTCCAACGGATCTCATTCGAGTACTCTTATTTACCTCCGACAACACAGCTATAGCCAGTTATATCATGAGCACACTGCCTGTATTTGTTTTTTCCATTACAAAAGAACAGAACGCCCTCCGCTCACTATAGCAATAATATTTCAATATCGCGACGTGGGTGCCAGCCCTAGACGCGTCCAAAGTGATTTCTCTCCGCTCCTATTGGTCGACACACAACGGCCAGGAATGCGTTCGATATTCGAAACTTACGCGTAACAAAGACAGCAATACTGCTTTTGAGTTACAACTGTTGTAGATAGACAGAGACGCGACTAGTTATGTCGGTGTATGAATATTGTATGAATGGGAAAGATCCGTATCAATAATACGTGCACGAATGAAATAATAGATTATTCGTTTGTTCAAATCGAACGTAAACAAAATGTAAGCATCCATTACTGATGCAAGCGTTCAAAGCGAATGAGAAGGACTAGCGTTTAGCTTGTGTTAGAGAGAGACAGATCTATTTCTTGTTGTAAAGCGTTTAGGAGAGCAGGGCCGCCAACAATGTGAGCACTATCTGTTTTTGTACCAGTCGTCGGTCGGTATTCACATTAAACGATCATTTTAAGGGCGAACCAATCAAACTGCAAATTTATACAAATTGATACTAAACGGGTTATATTAATTTTATAACAAAAATTAAGTGTGTAAATAAGTTTGAACGGAGTCGTAATTAAAACTAATTGGGTTTAATATAGCGCTAATTATTTTGAATTAAGGCGGGTTTTCGCTGGAATTTCGTCCTTTTTGACGATTCGCGAGTGTCGCCGGTATTTTTTGTTATAGTGTTTGCGGCATAAGTGGACTGTGATTATATGCCTAACGGGATGGTGGCCCAGCTTTCGTAGGACTAACGTGTATAAAGGGTGTTTCTGCTGGGGGTTTGTGTGACGTCAGAGGCGGATGGTTTGTGCGCTAGTGGTGTGAACGATGTCGATATAGGGGGCGGCCAGGGTTGGCCTCTTGAGGCCATGCTCAATAACCTCACTGCTACAGCTTTGGGAGGTAAGTTTATTTTATTATTTATAACCACACTTATGTCCATAAATAAGTAAAATATTAATGACATATAAAAGACTGGCTTTGTGTGATAAAGCGGTTGGGTGAATCTCTAGGAATTCCCGCTCATTTTAACCGACCTTAGAAAAAGGAGCAGATTCGTCGGTATATTTTTGTAGTTATATCTTCGAGGACAATAATTTCTTACCACGTTGTCCGATTTCAATGATTTTATTATTATTAGGATGACCCCAAGGGACCCAAGAGGAAAGTGCCCCTATAAATTAGGAAAGGAACCCTAAGAAAGGAAAAAAAAGCCAGTAGGTACGCAAACGTAAGCGAAGCCGCGGGAGAAAGCTAGTAAGAAAGATTGAATATTGACGGGCCTGTTCGTCTAGTGGTTAGTGATCTTGACTGCTGAGCCAGAGGATGTGGGTGTCTAGGTAACGAGTTATCAGGTAATATCGGCCTCTAAGGCACAAGCTTGTTCGAGTATTCATTGACACAATATTGTCGCCGACACCGCCAGGAAGCACGTCTACTTGAGCTGCAAGTACTGCAATAGTAGACATGACCACCTTCATCATCTCCCTGCCCTTTGCCTTGAAAAGGGTTTTGGCTGTTTTCTTTTATGGCCGGCCGCCTGCCTAACGCCAACCCTCCTTGGGCATGAAGTCGGTTTAGGACGGGAAAGAAGGAAGAAGATAAATTTGTATAAGGTATAAATTACATAAATTGTATAAATGGGTAGGGAGAGGAACCTAGGGGTTCCCCTAGGTTCCTCTCCCTACCCATTTATGTTAGGATACAGCAAGTCTCGGATGGGGAACAGGACTGAGACTGCAGTAGCTCGCAGAGGCCGGGTTCACGTACCTGAAGGTCCTGTATTTCTTGTGACTGGAAAGGCCACTAGGACACCAGCTGAATACAGTAGACATTTAAATACGATAAGATAGATAACACTTTATTTGTACACCATTGTTACAGTAGAACTAGATATCATAATTACATGTGTCAGACAGATATCTACAAAGGGCGGCCTTATTGCTAAATGCAATCTCTTTCAGGCAACCTTAGTATGGTTCAAAAGATCCGGTAGACAATGGTCGTTAGAGGTGCATTTAAATTTAAAAATATACAGATATATCTGTATATTTAGTTTAGTTATGTATATCAAATAAAAATATACATACATATACAGCATATCTTAATACAAAAATGAATTAACTAAAGTGATGAATAATATTCATGAACCATTTTCTTAAAAATGGTTATTGATTGCGCTCGCCTAATTTTGACTACTTATATAAACCTAATGCATAATTTGCTATAAAAAAATAATGGGACTATAAAATGAGATAAAACTTTCCTATCTCTCAAGTTGGACTAAACTGCACACAGTGTGCAGAATTTCATTAATATCCCTTCATTAGTTTAGGAGTACGTCTCGCCGACAAACAACGTGACACGATATTTAAGCACTTGTATCTACATGTATCAACTAATAATACCTAATAAGAATATTTAATGATGCACATGGTTACATTATATTCAAATGGTACACCACTGATACCCAAACTCGACCAACGCCTGCATTTTAATTGAAAATTGATTTCTAATTTTAAGGTTTGGTTTGGATGTCGGCCAGAGGGCCAGGTATACTGTGGGTTTACAGAGATGTCTAATAGCGGTTAGTAATAGGTAGATTTTTTGCTGCGTGATTTGTATTCCGAATGATATTAAAATATGTATCTAAAAGACATAGGAAGCAATGCATATCCAAAATCAAAATTGAAATCTTTGGCTTTCAGATCACTTTTTTTTTATTTTCAACGTAAGGCGTGCAGGATTTAGTCCAATGAGAAAATATTATAATATCATCTCTCGGATCCTAAAGTAAATAAGGCGTTTCCGGCCATGCCCAAAGTAGTGTATTTAATTTCAATTATGGATAGCAATCTGCGTAACTACACGGCACCGACGGCAATTTTATTTTAGGAAGAATATTACAAAGGAAGGTTTATCGCGTACCAAGATATATAATCATGTATTCGGGAATTAACATGATCACGTAACAGGTATTACATACCTTTAAATTGCCCGACGTTACGAACAGCTTGCACTGGCCATGGTCACTGGCTGACTGAATGAGTGAGCTTATTCCCGTTTCCTGAAAACATGGGGATATGGGGGTCACACTGAAAGTTTTTAGATAATAAAAAACAGAATGATTAAGAAGCCTGTTAATATTTTTATTATCTAAGTAGTCTCCGTTGCTTTTTAAGCAGCGTCGCATGCAATGGAACCATTGACTGATGTAGTAAGCCCACTCTTCATTAGGGATTTCTTCCACGCCTTTATCCATGCCTATTCCAGCCATGGCATCTTCAGGGTTCATAATACGAATTTCTCTGAGTTTATCTTTTATTTTTGGTAATAAATAAAAGTCACATGGTGCCAGGTCGGGACTGTAAGGAGAATGACTCACTAGCTCCACACCTTTTATAGACAAATATTCGATATTCCGTCTGGCGCAGTGAGCTGGAGTGTTATCGTGGTGGAGCAGGATCCTGCTTCTTGGGCGCTGCTGTCTAACATTTTCCAAGACAACTGGTAGACAATGACTGACATATCAATCTGCAGTAACAGTCCTTATATCTTCTAGATTCGTATGTCCAAAAAATGAGGCAATCACTAATTTCCCTTGACTTCTGCCCTTCTTTACTTTTGTCTGCACATTTTCGAATGGAAACATCCATTGCGCAGATTGTCTTTTGGTTTCGGGTTCATAAAATATATCCAGCTTTCATCACCTATTACGATGTCATACACAGCATTCGAGTTACCTTCGTCATACCTACTTTTCAAACATTGAGCGGCACCAATCCATGTAAGACTTTTTTGTACTTGACTCATACGAATGGCTTAAGCTACCCGAATCTGTTGGTATGTGTATATTCTATCATTACCGGGACAGCACTCATGTTACCATGAGTAGTCACCTTAGAAGGATGTCCTTCTCGAGAATCATCAGTGAGTTTGCTTCGACCACGTTTAAACTCATTAAACCAGTGGCACGAGACGGGGCTTCGTAATGAAATGCCTATCGAAGTCAACATAACATCGTTGTTGAGTAGTTGTTGAGTAGGACCGCAACGAAATAAATCATTGAGCGGAAATTTTCTCTAGTCACGGCAGACACTTTTTAAATTGCCACCGATTTGCAAAAACAAATGACATATGAAATCATTAAACATCTACAGATTACCAAAGAGTTCTTAATTCAAAATTTAAATAAATTTTTCATCGGCTGCTTCTGTTACTGGCCTATTCCAAAATCTTTCAGTATGACCTACGTATAAGGTCGAAATTTCTGTTCACTACTTTGTCGGTCTCATGCTCTACTAGACCTAGATTTTTCAGTAGTTCTTCGAATGTCTCAATTTTATTCCTGAAGACAGAGACGGATTCATTTAACAATTTATTGCACATCAAGCGGTCTTATGACTATGGAAACAATAGGTACTATGGGCGGCATACAATACTGTTTGTTTAAAACAAATTTCTTTACAAAAACCTTTGCCGTCCCGTGGCCACTTGCTGAGAATAGGTATACCTGTCTATTTATTAAATATTATTTATTGTTTATTGCATATTTAATAAACTATAATAATTTTAATGCACCTACTTCCTGTTTTCTCTGCATCACCCGAAGGTTGACTTTTTTTTTTATACGTGTGGAAACCCCCACGGGTCATCACCTCACCGGGGCTAACAGTAAGGTGGTATGTCGGACTCGAACCGACTAAAATCACACGGTGTTCCGTCACGGGGTCCTAATGCCGGGGACTCAGGTGTACCCTAGAAAGGAAGTCCCCCAAGACTTGGCCGCCTGCTCGACAACAGGCGACCCCACAATTTGGTGCGGGGACTTGCCCCCTCTGATTTAGAGAGGTGCGCGTGGAACACATCGCCGCCACCGTCTTGGGCCTGCTTCTGCTAGGGCGACCGGTAACCCATCCTGTCACCAAGCGCAAGCGCTCATGGGGGCCGGAGATCGTCTCGCTCTCTCCGGCGCCTGGTGCGTCTTCTTCGGAACTGGAGAGTACTAATTCTCTCCCGTTCCCTTTCCGCCGCCTACCCGAAGGTTGTCTGGGAGAGAATGCCTTGGGCAATAAGTCCGCCTTTGTACTTTATGTGCATAAACTTTTAATAAATAAATAATTTAGTCTTTAGTAATAGTCCAACTACGTCATAGTCATAACTCACGATTTTAGTAAAAAAAAGGAATGTAAATGAAAAGTTGAGTTGACTTGGTCACTAGGACTGGTGTGAAGTTAGAAGGTATGCTTTCTTGGCTTAGGGTTGGTTTTTTTAAGAAAAATAGAACCCTCTTTTTTAATAGCAAAAAATAATACGTTTTGGTAATTTTCCAAATAAATTAGTACAAATTTAATCGTTATGAAGCATTCAAAACCAATTCAAAATCACCCAGACTGCACTGCAGTTGCGTTCCAGTTGCAATAATATAAAGTCAATAATAATAATAACTCCACAAATCTCACACACGGCCGCGTCTGATCCCAAACTAGGTAGAGCCTGTACTATGACAAACAGACTGCTGATAAACATATCTATATATTTCTAAATACATGCATATTATAAATATAATTACACCCAGAAACCGAACAAATTATCGTGCTCATCACGCAATTAATTGTCCTGGGTGGGAATCGAACACACGACCTCTGGCTTAGCAGTCAGGGTCACTAACCACTAGACCAACAGGCCGCTCATAATTTTAGTCAATTGAATTACTAATTAAAATATACTATTTTTCGTACTTTATTATTGTTTATCTAAACTAATATTATATAGAGGAAATATTTTTGTGTACGTTTGTAATGTTTTCACACAACTACTGGACCGATTGCGATGAAACTTGGTATGTAGATAGCTGGAGACCTGGACTAACGCATAGGCTTTTTACCCCAACATTCCCACGGGATCGGGACTTACGCGGTTGAAACCGCGAGGCGCTGCCAGTAATATACATATTGGTCGATTGCTCCTTGTTTACGTAAGTTTTTTTTACAAGTACCCTGTATATTGTATTTTATTTATCTTAGAACTAAAAATAGCTAAAAAAAATGTAAACTTTCTGTTAAATGTGTTGAGTGAAATGATCCATATCTTTGTATACGCCTGGGATAAGATTATTATTTATTTGTATGTGCTTAACTAACTAACTAACTTAACTTTATCATGTAAGTGGATTGTTAAAATTCTTATAAGAAATAAAGAAATCTCAAACCTGATATAGTACAGTAATGTTAAATATAGTACTATAGATACTGTTCAATATAGTACAATAGATACTGTTAAATATAGTAGGCGTGGCAACTGTTATATGAAACGGTTATGTGAAATCATAAATTAGCCTTCGATTGACGGGTTATCATATTAAAATAGTACGCCTAATCAAATAGCTAAATCGGATTTTATTTCTAATCGACTTGCCGCTCTTTCCAATAGCGTAGCGAACCTAAACTTAGTGGGCTTTTAACTTTCCAATAGCGTAACGAACCTAAACTTAGTGGGCTTTTAACTTTCAGGCAACTTGTAATGTTACTATTTTGTTTACAGACGGTTACAAAATTATTTTAAGGCATAGAATAGAAAAGGAATTACCATAAGTAGATATTATCACTACTCTACTCTACTCCAATAAGGGTCGTCCATGTATCTCGTGATGTTTTTTTAGCCACTTTTTAACCCTGCCCCAACCTTCTGGTTGTACGTGGTGAGGTTTTCAACTAATAAGCCAAAATCAAAATCAGATTATTATCTACACACAGATATAATAGCGCGTTTTACGAAAAAAAAAGTGTGTGTCAGCTCCGACGCACGACTGGAGTTTACTATTTACTGGTCTCTCTCTCTCTCTCTCTCTCTCTCTCTCTCTCTCTCTCTCTCTCTTTCTCTCTCCCTCCCTCCCTTCCTTCCTTCCCTCTATATATTCTGTATATATTGACACATATATATAACATAAAGGTATACACATATCTACTTACATGCGTCGAGAATAAGGAGTAAACTCCAATAAAGCATAAAAAGCACAATAAAGCGTTACGCTGCCCTCCGATCACTAAATTTTACTCTTCATATTTTTTTCATACCGGGCGCCTTATATGCAAATCGATTCTTAAGTAGTAAACTCCAAAAATAAATACACGAGATATCTCACTTCACCCACCCCTCCCCCTTCTGATATTTCGTGATTTTTTTCTGAACCCCTCCTTTCGAGCCTCACGTGATTAATGGACAATCTCTAATCTACCGATCCCTGTATTCTTAAAAAAATTAGTTAGGAATTTAACATGTCGTGTAACCGAATGCGGTATGATAACAAAGTGTAATTCCGCTGGTTTTCTAAAGTACCTATGTTAAAAAAGTGTGTAAGAGCAATCTGTTCGGTAGCGCCATGGATTTCATTCAAGTCTTTATTTAAATAGCTACATTTACTCACTTTCCCCAGTATGTATATATTTGAATGTGCCAAATTTGTAAAACTGAATAAAAACCCGTTTATTTGTGCTAAAGATATGTATCCGAGAAACACTCGTGATTCAAATAGAATAGTGCTACCGAGAACTCCAAGTACTTCACTATATAAAAAGAACTGTCATGTAATGTGTGGATGTGTATATATAGATAGAAATTAAATAAAAAAAAATATGTATGTTTATTGATAAGTACCTATTGGTATTTATAGTAGGTAAAATAGGTTAATATAGAATATCTGTGTATAATTGATTTCATATTTGTTAGAAATCACAAATCATTATGATTTTAAATATAACACCAACTGCCATTGTCTCTCCGAATCATGTTGATCCATCCTAAAGTTGCCTGGAAGAGATTGCATCTAGCAATAAGGCTGCCCTGTGTACATTATCTGTTTAATGAAATTATGTAAATGTATCTTCTACTATAATGCTAATGTACAAAAAAAGTGTTATCTATCTATCTATCTATCTAAAAGAGATGCCAAACAAGAAATTTGTAATAGTCTTAAAGCAATGGTTACTTGAGAAATATTTCTATTCAGTTACAGAGCGGCTTGACAGCGGCTAAATAATGAAACCAAGATGTTATTGAAATTAAATAAGTATTTGTACACCAATTGCATTGGTAGGACATTAAGAAATTTATACGTTAAATGTACTGTAAGACCTTTAATGTAAGGTACCTTCCTCGTTGTATTATAAATTTTGCTATTTCCCAAAATCTAATAAGTAAAAATATATTCGTAAAGGTGTAGGTACAATCAAACTAAATCCTTAAATTGTTTGGCTAACTTGAATTCTATAATTAATTATATACCTAAGCAATAAACAAGAACTATATTCAATCATTTTTGTTTCTCCCCCTTGAGGAGGAAGGGGGTGTCCTCCTTCTCAGCCTTTTAATATAAGACCCGTCCAGGATAAGCTATGCCACTGGGGTTTGCCTATGGTTATTATCAATTATTTTCAAGCTTGTTATTCTTTTTGTTTTACATACCAAACCAAGTATTAATAAGGTAAGCATTTGTAGTAGCAGCACACCAACTTATTATTACATGCAAGTTTGTACAGAACCTACCCTTCTGTTGTTTAATAAAGAGATTCTGATTTGACTTGACAGTTAACTACGGTATCCCAAGTATTGAAACTTGCCTTTTTTATGGTATAGGGGCAAACAAGCAGACAGGTCACCTGATAGTAAATGACTACCGCCGCCCATGGGCACCTTTAACTCAAGAGTCACAAGTGCTTTGCCGCCGTTTAAGGTAGGAGTAGGAGAAGAGGGGGAGGGGGGGAAGAGGAGAGCGGAGAAGGATGGGAATAGGGGAGAGGGAAGGGTTAGGGTAGGCGGCGAAATGCAATGCAAGCATTGCTTCACTGCCGGTTTTCTGTGAGGCCGTGGTATACGTGCCCATACGTGCCGAAGCATGGCTCTCCCACGTTAGATATGCTGATTGCCTGATATAATTTGAATAGTCAAGACAGAATACTTATCTATAAATATAAAAACGTATACCTTTGGTTACGGCATCACGCGTGAACGGCTGGACCGATTTCAATAATTCTTTTTTTTTCTAGTTAGGCCGAAGAATAGAACAGGATCTCGACCAAAAGTGGTCTAGCAATGTTTCATGTTGCAAAATCAAAAGAATGTCAAAAAAAAAAACTTATTTTTTAAAGCCTTTTCGCTTGAGGATTTTATTTTCGTATCCGGAATTATGATTGAAATAAAAACAGTAAATTAACAATTGCTACGCATTATTTCCGTATAAAGTTATGATATTGACGTTTCGTTCTCTTGATTTGTACGAGCTACGTAAGTTTAAACAAAATCATCACAAAAATGATATCAAATTCATAATATCATAAAACAGCTAAACAATTAGTAATATTATTACGTTTTACAATGTATTTAATTGATATTTTATGATTCTGTTTTAGTAATTATTATTTTTGTGTTCCGTCTCACGCAACTGTCGAGCCAGATGACAGACGAGTTGGCGGCCATTACTGTTTATAATGTCGATTGACAATAATCACTGTGATAATCTCTCCACTTAAATAGTAATAATACTTACGGAACTCCGTTTGAGCAGCTGGTAACTTGTTTTGTTTTTAACTAGCATTGTTTTTTTCTGCATGAGTGATCTATGGTTATTTTATAAGTTGCGAGTAGGTTAAACATAATTTGTAGGTCCTTGTTTGTAGGATAGGTATCTCCATTTTGTTTAATTAATTAAAACTCGGGTATTTGTTTGAAAATTAACACTTTTATTTGATAAAATACAAAGCGTAGTCTATAATAAATAAAGATTTATTGTGCAGTAACTTAAGACAGAATTCCATACATACATGGCCATTGTGCTTTAAGAAAACCTCACGACCAATCTAGCTTTTCTAATTTAACCTTAGCGCTTTTGACATAACTGTCATAACTGTCGTTTGACAGTTGGCGCGATTGACAGAATGCGCGCTGCAAATATCGTTTAAAACAGATGCATCGGTAGTTTTTTTTTTTATTAATTACTAGCGGCCCGCTCCGGCTTCGCACGGGTATAATATATATTGCCTATGTCATTCACTGAAAAAAGAATTAAAATCGATCCATAAGTTTGTAATTATTTACAACATCACATTAGAAACTTCAAAAATAACAGTATTTCTCCACTATTTAATGGATGTTATTATACATATAAACCTACCTCTTCAATCACTCTGTCTATTAAAAAAACCGCATCAAAATCCGTTGCGTAGTTTTAAAGATTTAAGCATACATAGGGATAAAGGGACAGAAAAAGCGACTTTGTTTTATACTATGTAGTGATACCAATTCGAATTCAATGTTCATAGTTACAACAGCACAACGTCTGTCGGTTCAGCTAGTCTGTATATATAAAAATGAATTCCTATTTACCATGGTCACGGCACCACACGTGAACGGCTGCACCACTTTCACTAATTCTTTCTTTTTGCATTTGTTATTGTCAGGAGAAGGTTCTCATGAAAGAAAAAATTAAGAAAGTGCGCGGCAAATTAGAAAATTTTGTAAAAATTAACGAGGGACTTTGTGGGTGAAACCACAGGGCGCAGCTAGTATATCTATGAATTTGAAGCCTTTCACAATCTCACTATTACAAACTCCGGAAAACCATTGCAAATATAACAGTAACAGTTAGACCTTCCATAAAAACGTTTGCTTCGTATCGTCCCTATTCTGTTTTACGGGCCTCGATTCCATTAAGGCGTGTTTATGACGCCGCCTTAATCCCGTAAGCCGGCGGGCTATGGCACTAAGGCTTGCTGACTTCTGCTCCCCAACGGGACAAAGTAATTTCATGAAAATGTGCAAGGGAACAAAGACTTGCATGTCATTGTTATTGATTCAAAGAAACAATTAGAATTAACTGCAGACCAAGTTTGCGAGTTTAAACGTTTTAGGTGTGGACATAAACAACATAATTGCAACGCACGTCAAGCGTACATAATACAAATTGTATGTATATAGCATTGTAAGATAAAGAACTGAAATTAATTTTATTTAATACCACTAAAACCCTGACTATCAACGGAAAAGAAGTAGAGTGTTTAAGGGTTGCCGTCGCAAATGGGTTAGTACGATTCCGATTCCTATAATCAAGGAACGGTTCGTTTTGCTTACGGACGGTAAAATTTCGTTGAATTTTCAACGAAAATTAATTTGAAATATTATGAACTCAATCATTTATAATGATTGATGTATTACTGGCTGTCTTTCTCCTTACGCAACAATAATTTTCGTGGGAGAGCCATGCTTCGGCATGTATGTGCCGGGTCGACCGGACTGATACCACGACTCACAGAAAACCGGCAGTATGCTTGCATTGCTTTTCATCAAGCGAGTGAGAGAGGCCCTAACCCTTCCCTCCCCCCCCCCTCTGCCTCTTCCACCCTTCCCCTACTCCCACCTTAAAGGCCGGCAACGCATTTGTGACTTGTCTGCTCGATTGCCCTTATACCATAAGAAAAAAAATATATATGTAGTACAAAAATTATGCAGTCTCTCATTTAAACTTATCCATAACACTATCCTCTAATACAAAATGCTGATACTGGTTCCCAAACTAGGCTGAAACAGTTTATTCACTCCTTTCGAGGGAGGTATATTTTAATCAATAATTAAATGAATTCCGATCCAATTTCGACCTCTAGGCGACCTCAAGTACATAATAAACACCAGCAAGCAGAAGTGGATTCAAATTCCTTAAGCCGTGGTAATAAAGGTTATTTTTATAGGTCCTTTACAGCCTGAAACGCAAGTTTTATACTTCAAGATGTGCAATTTCTTGGCAAATAGAAAAGTCGTCACAAAGTCGTTGACAGAACGACGTTGCTGCCGGGAAAACTTTGCCAATTTAAGGCAGTAAAAATTTTGCCTCCAGCTAAATGGATTTATTAAATCATAGTTTTATTTTATATTTTAGCATTGGTTGTAATTTTATCTAATAGATAATAAAAAGCATTTAGTTTAAGGTTGGTCTTGAACCAGTGGAACCCGTAAATGAGTTCTGTAACATTAAATTACGCGCGGGCTTAAGGCTTAATAGCGTTAGGCATATCCTATCTAATTACTACCATCACTCCGATTACCGCTCCGGATAAGTACAATTATTTCGTGGTTTCGTATCAAATTCCTACCACGAACGAATGACTTTCCTGCCAAAGTTTTCTCTTTAGACTACAGTATACCCTATATTGTAGTCTCTAGAGAAAATTATCTTCTTCAAAAGGAAAATAAAAAGGTTTCAATGGTGACATGGACGATCATCCAAGGACAACGGTCACCAATTACCATGCCATGCTGTAAACATTTTCTTAAAATATCGCTGAGATATCTAAGGATAGGCACTCTCAATAGAATTAACCTTATATAAAAACTAGCTGTCCCCGCAGTTTCACCAGCGTTTATGATCACATCATGCTACGACTGATATTAGCGGATATCAGTCGTAGCATGATGTTATATATCCTTCCTCAATAAATACGCTATTCAACACGAAAATAATTTTTCCACTTGAACCAGTAGTTCCTGAGATTAGCGTGTTCAAGCAAAAAAACAAACAAACTCTTCAGCTTTATAATATTAGTATAGATTAGTTTTGTCTGCAGCTTCGCTCACATACTTATCGGCTATTGCAACAGTCATCGTCTGTATCATTTCAGAATTTGAATGAAAGTTATTTTTGACTATTGGTCTGGGCTCTGTTAACTTTCCCCCTGGTCTCGCGAAGTCTTGTTCTTTTTGTTGGCAGAAATTGGGCCCTGCGTTCTGGTTACTTTATTATCCCGAAGGTAGCGGATTGGCTGTGTCCGTGCTCTCACTTGTGTACACAACCAAAGCTTACCGCTTATTATCAGAAGGGTTGCGTAATCTTCAAAGTATCTGAACGCTTTGATTTCATTCTCATGCCTCTTGAAATGCTCAACCTTTAAACGTGTTTTTTTTTTGTATTAATCAGCAGGTCACAAAGAGTCGTGCGGGGAGGAGAACAAAGTGCACGAGATCAAGCCGAACATCGAGCGTCCGCACCATGCGCTCGGCGCGCGGCTGCATATCGCGCACAACATACGAGCCGAACACTTGCAAGGTTGGTTCTTCGATACACACCCCTCCCCATCTCGCTCTACCCTTAAAACAAATAAGTCATATGAGTTCCTCTGTATTAAACGGTAAAATAGTCAGTTTGGTAGCTAGAATATAGGTTTAAAAAGTGTAGACTATAATTTTCCGCATTTAAATTTAGTCTATATTATATTAAACTAAATTTAAATGCGGAAAATTATAGTCTACCCTTTTTCAACCTAAAGAGACAGTTAAAATATGAAATCACATTTTGTCAAATAAATTGTCAAATAATTGTCTTCTTTGTGATCGTTTGGGGTGCTTGAATAGCTAATAGTTAAAGCATCATGGAATTAAGCGTCACTTACTAAACTGTTACTTGCAGATAGATAGGTCCCATGGATACACTATCCAGAGTCTATCCATCGAAAAGATCAATATTTCATTTATTTGATTATGGCAGTTGTCACAAAAGTAAGATTATAAAATATACAGATGAGTTGTACACGTTTATCTTCGATCTAAGTTTTTGTCAACATCACGGTACGGTATCCAAATAAATAGCTATTTGATTTATAATAAGACGTCCCAAAATGACATAATTATGTCATAAAATAAAATCTTAATTCGCAAATTAACATCTCGTGTCACGAAAATTTTTGGTTGAATAAAATCTCATCAACTCTAGGAGCCTTCCTTAACATTGGAGGTGATAAGAATGTCTTTTGTCAGCATTAGCCAAGATTTTACCAAAAAATGGTATCAACGAAACACTTTAGTAGATCGACAATATGCTGAAATACAAGGTAGCTTTGTTGTCAGGGGGTTATCTCCAAGGTGAATTATTGTCTGTATTGTATATGAGATTATGACTAAGATCAACGACAGTCGTTACTGCACTGTAACATATGCCCATGATATTGCCATTCATATAAGTGGAAGTTTTGAGGGGTTATTGTACAATCGCAAATGCATTACAGTTGAACTGAAAATCCTCGAACGATGCTATCATACGAGCTGTGTGTCTAGCTTTCGGTATCGGATATAAAGAAAAGAAACATCAACAAATAGGAACAGGAGATTGAATATTCGCACCAGTAGGGCGATGCATATAAAAATCTGCTGTGACTATAACCATGACAACCTGATAATTCTTCACAACTATATACGAGTATATCCGAAAATTATACCACCCTACCAGCAGTCTGAACGCAGTGTTATATTAGAGCCGTTGAGTAAGTTTGCCTTTGAGGGAGTAGCCCGTGGTAACCGCTAAACATCAGCGGACCGAGCACTTATTGCCAACTTATTTTATATAAAAAAAAAACTGGACAAGTGCGAGTCTGACTCGCCCACCGAGGGTTCTGTAGGCAAACAAACTTGTATCTACATAGTACGTCCATCTCGGAAATCGACACGACAAAGCCAACAATCAAAAACCATTTCTGTATGTGATATAACAACAAAGTAACGACTTTCGGATGTTTTACTTTTTTGCTTGTTCTGTCAGACCTTACTTCTTAATAAATTTGATGATTCTAAGCCAATGGGAACTACTAAGTTTTGATTTACCTGCGAAATGTCCAATCTTGTTAAAATCTAAGGCTTAATGGCCATATCTCTTGATTGCGTTAACTTAGAAGCTTGATTTTTCTTACAGTTTCAAGAGACTTAATAAGTATTGGTATTAATTTCAACTTGATGCGTCCACGGCTTCCTGAAAAAAAGTGCCTTGACAGATAGACGGACAACAAACTGATCCTATAAGAGTGCCTTTTTTTTTAAAAGGAACGGAACCCTAATGACGTTGGTGGGAATCGCTTTAAACAACAGTTGATTGCACAATCTGGTTTAAATAAATACCGACGGAATTGTGTAGATCGTAACCATGTGTCACAAATCTGTGAGAGATCGTGATTCATTCATTACACTATGTGGTCATTCTGCATCGTCATCACGTTTTATATATGTTTTTATATCACAAAAAGGGCAAAAGAACTGATTATTTCTGTGCGATACGATGGATTGCCTACGAAGGCTTGCATAACTGTATCGCTGGCACATTACTAACTCTTCAAACCCTTTCATGTATTATTGGGCAGCTTCTGCCCCCGTGACATAAATTTCACTGATGTTTGCATGGTTTGCATGCGATAATTGGTATTGAGTATATCTGTTGGAAAATTATTAGTGATAAACATGGTCAATCATCAAAACTATAACTGGCAAAATGTTCTCACCTCCTCTTTGGAAATATATAGTCGTCGCAATACCACAAACATGGTAAATAAATTGAAGAACCTTCTACGGTTACCCCACAGTTTACTTTGGGATGACCTTAACAGAAAGGTAATTTTAGTGGTATTCACTTGCCTTCCACATATTACTTTGAGCAGCCGTTGACCCGGTGTGCATAACAGGCCTGTTGGTTAAAAAGGTTGTGGATTCACGATCATTTATTGTGTCTAGGTTTAATTTATGTATGATATATATGTATTTTTAACCTAGGTATTTTTACCTAGGTATTTTTAACAGAAGTTAAAAAAAAAAAAAAATTATCGCTTATGTACCTCGGGTCAGCCCATCCGTAGCCACGTCAGAGGTCTCCTTCGCGTTTTGCTACAGATATTCCTGGTCAGTTGTACTTTACTGTAAAGTGGAAGTTGTTCTCCAAATTCGTAAATGTAAACAACGTTGATATTATATACAGTTGACCAAATATATCGTCTACTATCCTACGGTTGAATATCATTTGACATCATAAACCACATTGTTGATTTTCCCGTGCAATAATATTCTGACAGTTAGTTTCTAATGCTGTCTTTATCATTTATTATTTATGTGATGTGTAACGTTATCGTCGCCTTGTGTTCCAAGTTTAAATTGTCGCCACTTATTGAAATCATATATCTATCATATCATTTACACAATCATTTTTCTTTTTAAAAAAAAGATCTACTCGATGAGTGGAGATTCAAATATTCTAATGTTTATGTTAATAATGTTTTTTTTTTAAATAATTGGATGTGGAGATTTGAATTGGGAAAATTGCAGTTTGAAGGACTTCTACATAATCCAATGCTGATGGTCGTGATGGCAAACGACACAGCTCCTCAACACGATCAGCCATACGTCTTTACAGAAATTCGGCCAGATCGATGTTAGGTATAACATGGTCTTGAGTATAACGTGTCACATTGTATCGCCAAAGATGTAAACGACCATGCTGACTGGATTTAAAGGTCGTCTCATCACAGAACAACTGTGTTCTGTGACGAGAAGACCTTTAAATCCAGTAACACTGGTTACTCCAATCGAATTTCAAGTAATGTCTGGCAAAATTCAATCGTGCAGCTCTATGAGCGTTAGTCATATGTATTTTCTTTGCATGAAGCCTGTAATGCAAACCCATGTGATAGAAGTGATTTCTGATTTTCTGAGTAGACACATGAAACATTTTGGCAAAATGTTTGGTGGGTGTGAAACCGTCATTAAAATATTAATTGCTCGTTCATTTTCTGAGATTTCAGACCGACGACCACTTCGAAGACGATCATTTAACTTTGTCTCATTGTCTCATCTCTTTCACGTGTAATCCAAAGGCGAACGGCTTGTTGCAACACATTTAACCGTCTAGAAATTTCACTATTATTGGCGCTATCGTTATGTAACGCAGTTATATCAGCTCTTTCAATAATTGATAAATTGCGAGGCGTTGCTGAGAAATCAGTAAATCACAAGAAATAATCTTATTTTAACGTAAATATTAAGATGTCATAAATGTTTGACAGTTGTCAATATTTTCTTCTTTAGTGAAAAGAGTTTTTAATCTCATAAAACATTGAAACGGTTTCCACTGAATGAAAGATTATGAAAAATTGTTGATGAAAATAATATTCTAATGAACTGAGAACAAGTCATAATAACATTGATGACTTCAGACGTCAGTAGGTAACAAATATTACGTCATAATTGTGCATCTCTTTCATTGTCAGTTAGGTTCAACCTTATCGCTATTGTGAAGAGTCATTAACTTTTGTCAAAATTGGAAGACCATTCTCTTTGTCGACTGTACGTTAAAAAGCGTATATGAGACCAAGCACGTCGTACTATCATCCCACTCATTTGGATGGATGGATGGATGGATGGGTGGATGGATGTTTGTTACTCTTTCATGCAAAAACCACTGAACCGATTGCGATGAAACTTAGTATGTAGATAGCTGGAGACCTGGATTAACGATAGGCTACTTTTATTTAAACGGGATCAGGGCTTACGTGGGTGAAACCGCGGGGCGCTGCTAGTGTCAAATAAATTTTTATTTTAGCGTAGAACTTAGAAGACGTTTTGCTTCCCATGCTGAAGACGTGTCCTCTTTGTAGGGAGGTGGGTTTTTATACAGTCAATAATATAACCAGCAACCAATCACACAGATATAATGTAGAAGCAGGTAAACTGAAAGAATGTGAACAAAAATTTTTTAACCGACTTTTTATACGGTCAGTTCTGCCTGTAAGCCTCTTAAGACGGGCAGAGATGTATTATAACCACATTTTGAGAGCTATATCAGCAACCTCGGTAAACTAACCCTAAAAATCAAACCCAGGATCTCACAAAATCATGCAAACATGCCACAGGAGGTACCTGCGAGTCTAAGGCAAAATTAAAAAAAAATAGGTAGTCGTGGAACTGCCGACATAAGTGAAAACTTAAACGAATCGATGAACTTAAAACGTCACATTAGTAGGTGGGTGACATTAATTAATAAGGAGCTGACAGAACTCAATGTTTAGATTAGCGCCCTTTAGTGGATCTATATATGTATTATTAGCGTGACGGTCACGAGTTCAATGATTATTCCCCATAGCAAAAGTGCGCAAACGTACCTAAAGAAGTTTTCACTTCAAAAATAAATTTCTTCATATAATTGCTAATAAGATATTCCTTCGCAGGTGGCATCCACCAGCAGCACAGCGGAGGGCATATGTCCACCGTGCCAGTCAGCATGTCATCATCAGCATCAGATAGTGACAAGCCTGCCAAGCAGAAGAGACATCGGACGAGGTAAGAACCAACACTATTTCAGAAGTGTCCAAATACTTTTATGGAACACTAGAAAACTATAGGGTAAAAGTAGAGTTGTTGTCCTAGAAGGTAGGAGAGGGATAGATAACACCGATATGAGAATTGGTATTTGCCTATAAAATAAGATAATAAATAATAATAATTTAACTATACGTTTACCTACTTACCGACATGAAAAGCTAGCCCAGATTTGTCGTACGACTTAAAAAAATTGTTCGATTATTCCATTTGACTTTTTTATCATTTTAATATTTTAAATATACACATTATTCTTGATGTGCTGTTGTAAGTTGCTTTCGTAAAAATCGTTACCGTTACCGTTTTAAAATATTAAAGTTAACTTTAATCATATCAAATCATATACTGTTTCTATATCTGAAAAAGTTATAAGTTTTTTTTATACGGCTCTGTTTATTGTGAGTATAAAGGCTCCTATACGACTGACCAAGAAACATAGGGTTATATATTAAATGTATATAACGTAAAGATACTAACACACCTCGTTTAATAAGATAATAATTTAAGTATTCTTCTATTGTAAGGTTTACACCGGCGCAATTGAACGAGTTAGAGAGATGTTTCTCGAAGACTCACTACCCTGACATCTTCATGAGAGAAGAAATAGCCATGAGGATCGGACTCACCGAAAGTAGAGTGCAGGTCAGTTTTAGAGAATTAATAAGCTTAAAACAATATACATTGGAATTACAAAAAACATAGGTAAAACACAAAGCGTATCATCAAAAAGTATCAGCAAAGAAAAAAAATATTATGTTTACCCACGATCTCTACACGATTATTATTGAACGTTGTTTAATATATGACACTTGATAAGCTTACAAATAAACCAAAATCGTGCATAAACCGTTATGTATTTTTCAACATCCGCTGAAAACACACAATATAAAAAGGATCGGTCCCAAGCGCTCACCTTGCAAGACACAGTCTTCGCACGTCCGATACAAAACTTGCACTACTTTGATACATTTCACGGATCCCTTTACCTGATTTAACCTCGCTGCTGCACGTATAAAAATATCAGTTTCAACTTGTACTTTTTTAAAAGCCATGCATATGGGTGGCCGACACTGTCAAATGCTTTTGTAAAAACTTCATAGTGGAATAAGTTCATTATATATGAGTTTTATGAGCTTTAAACTCCACGTCATAAGTTTTTATTAACGCCGTTGTAGTCGGTAGCCGTGCTTTTTTACAAACCATAAATACAACGAGTTTTTTACTTCATTTCTATTGTCTTATAGTATGTTTGAATATAGTAACTGCAACTTTTAGATAGTTTTTAGAGTTCCCACATGTTTTTTTATTATTTATTATTATTTTTGCTCGATTTACTCTTTTATGCCTATTGACATGACAACGTAACGTAAGCTTTACTTGTGGATAATACAATGCCAGCTAATATTAACAGCCAACTGGCGCAGTAATCAGCAACTGTCACTTTGTCCAAGCACTTAGTTTAAAGTTAAACTATGCTTTACATTAGACATTAGTCTTAATTTGTGTCGTGTGTTGACTAATATTTGTATTTCGTTAACACTCGCGACATACGGTTCTCTTGGGCCGACAGCTTTTGTAACGTTAGTCGGCTGATAGTTCTGATATGGAGTATGTTTAATGGACAAAACTTTATTAATAAAGACATGTTCACTTGTATATATGGACATAGTAGCAATCAAAATACATATGCATTGAAGAGTGCTTTTTTTCGGACGGACTTCTCTTACTAGTAATATAAATATTTATCAATGGGTGCAGAGAAAGCTTGTTTTTTTTATGGGTTGGTTTGGTTGCAAGTTATGATAGCAAAGATGTGGCATAGCTTAAGTTTATGAAAACTCTCCACTTAGCGCGCTCTTAATAATCAATGATTTTCGACTGCAAACTATTTATATGCAAATTTTAGTTAGTTAATTTACTTCGCTTAATATTTATAGTATATTAATCTTACTTTTTACTAAAACTACTTCGTATATTTGCATCCAAACGTGAGCTGCATTCTATTCCTGAACCACTGCTCTATCGTAAACATTTTTATCACTTAATATGTAGTGTCGAACAGCAATATAGTTTACAGCTGAGTAATTATCATCTACACGTTGGACATCTGTACCAACTGTATGAACATCTCCAAGTAGTTGGTTGTAATCCGTGAAAATTGCCGGTTTATCGCTATCGTTATTAAGTTTATGTTCATTGTAGTTATCGATGGCGTGTCGAACAACTGATTTATGTGCTACTGAATGAATTCATTGATTTTTACGTTCATACATATTGAACGTAACGTTAGTAACGTTAAAAATAAGTAAGTTCACGATTTCTTGGCTTCGTCTAGACGTGAGTAGCAATGATCCTGATAATTGGAGTATAATTATTAAGTATACTGGATTACTCAGTTATATGTGTCCGTTATTTGAATGTTTGTGAAGCCTCCCGCGACATACTCCATACTCCTGAGTATTCCTAATGGGGGGCTGTAAAAAAAATTGTAGATATTCAGCGCAGTGGTCTATGACTGAAATTGTGTAACTAGTACAAACTAGTTCCACTTCTGCTATTACAAGTATGAATGGGATAAGTTAGTGCCATTGGTATCAATAATGGTATAACTCAAGAGTATGATTGGTCCGATGGTTACAATAGCTGTTGCATGAATCTCGTTTATTTTGAATGGTTGGATGCATAGTGAGAAATTAAAAGACTAGTTGCACGAGACACATTGATTACTTTAATGCCATTTATTTAATGGTTCTGTCGTCACGAATGCTGAGCCCAGAATTCACCTTATTTTACGATTTTCTGTCAAATTATTACATATTTTTGGTCAAATATTGCTTCAGACTATTAAAAGAAACAAAATGAACTTTTAGTTAGGTGTTGATAAGATTTATACCCAAAAGAACCTTTAACAGAATTAATAAAATGAATGATTTTTTATTTAGAAGTTAATGTTTACATTAATCACAAAATGTTATTTGTGTTCAAGTACTACAATTTTTTTTTTTCTAATAAAAAGACAACTCCCGCATTAGGAATTACTCCTTTGTCGCGGGGGACTTTACAAACATATAAACAACGGACTCATAGAACACCCAGACTCAGGTGGGAATCGAACCCACGACCTCTGGCTCAGCAGTCAGGGTCACTAACCACTAGACCAACAAACCAGTCACAAATATGTTACAAATGAAAAATACGTAACTCATCGAATCTAAAATCTAATCTAATGGCAGTCAGTAATAGTACTTATGAACATTGTTACATTGGAGAATCACATCATTAACTTACAAAAAAATATTTTCTTTGGTTTTAATGATTTTTTGAAAAAGTTGAATTAGTGTTTTTAAAAAAGTTTTGTACGTAAGAAAGAACTATACGCAAAATTGTCTGTCATTCGATAGTGTAGGTTTAATCGTTAAAATTTCATACTTCTCATACTAGATAGGCAACACTAACACAGGGAACCCTTTATGTGGAGGTTGAAATTCGTGACAAGTTGTAACAAACATTTTAGTAAGAATTTGCGACACTCACTATAAAGTTAATAGAACAATTTCTGTTTTTTTTAATATTATACCGTGATTTATCGATATTATGTCTAGATTTTACTTAGCGATTGCCAACAACATCGCCTTATCGTCTTATTAAAAAACGCTATTGTTGTAATCAGGAGCGTTTTTTAATTGATCTTGATCAATGTATTTTATGTCATTATGATCACAATTATTTGATAGAGTGGAAATATCTCAAATATTTACTCCCGGACCCGGTTTTCATTTATCTCGTTTACCTCGAATATTTGTCACAAGATTACATTGCAAACAAATCACATCCCATCAGCAATACATTACCTACATTTCGTAACTGAAAACCAACAAAACTGCCATCTCACAAAGTAACACTTTTAGATGCAGCCACACATTTCGACAAAAAAAACGTGATGTATGAATAAAGCCTTACAAAACAAACATCACTAACCTTTACACCTCGAAGTTTAAAAAAGTAGCGTCGACAAAAAAAGTCGAAGCTGCGCATAATAAATAAATATGGGAGGAAGAATGTCGCAGTGTGGCGCGAAGTGGTCGAGCTCCGCGTTGAGGTACAAAACGAACAAGTGTGTTCTCCGACTTGAACAACGAGGCTTGGCTACTGTTCGATGTTAGAGGTCCATTATTCATCCCTTTGTCTATTCATATTAACATTTCATATCGTCTTTATTTTTTACATATTCATGCCTGTAGGGTCGATAAATTTCAAAACAATTCAACACATACACTTATGGGTGTATTTTCCATCAGAGGCGTATAAACACATGGGTGTTTGGCATTGGCAAAATATGGATTTTGCCAATTATAATTAAAGATGGAAAAATTTAGAGTATTTTAAAAGGTAGGTAAACTAGGTAACAAAGGAGAGAAATGAAAGGCAATGAAGAGAGCCGGTTCATCCGTATAATTGTATGAATGGACTGGAGAGTGTAAGGAATTGGAAACATGGTTCATAAAATGCAAAATATTTCGCTGCGATCGCATATTTTCGTAAGAAGAAGGCCAGAATTGATTAAAGATCGACTGCACGGATAACGCAATGGTTTAAGTGGTCACCTCGCCACTATGCCGCGCTGAGTGTTGTGGCTTCAAATCCCACACGGGACAAACATTTTTGAGATCCACAAATAGTTGTCCCGAGTTTGGATGTTCTTTCTGTTGGTTGTTTAAATGTTTGTGAAGACCCGGCGACACAGAAATATTCCTAATGCGGGAGTTGTCTTTAAAAAAAGAGAGTCTTTCCTAACCAAGATCTAGGTTTAATAATATAATGTTACAAGGACATGAGAGAGGGTGGTAATTCAGGCAAGAAGGCGATATTCAGGACAGACCGAATTGCAAAGAGGTAACGACGATTAGCTGTCCTTTCAACACTGTAAGAAATTGAGCTGGGAACAGAGAAACCCACGCTCATGTAGCTAACCTGCAAAGTCAGTGAGAGATATAATTTATTTACGCCCAAATTCGGCCTCAATTTCTATTACATATTTCCAAGTTCTGTGCTGAAACCTTTCCCTCAGAAAATCCCAATAATATTTTTTTCCGACCCGACATTCAAAACCAGGATCTTGAACTTTAGTTATAGGACCAAAGACGTAGTCCGTTTTACTGCAAACTAGTCACCGATCTTCAAATAAGAGTTTTAAAAAAAGAAGGTTGTCTCTCAATTGGAAAATATTTTTTTATCCTTCGTTATTTACATTTACAATTCCGTTACAAGGAATTTTAAGTGTTAACAATATTAATTTTGTTGTATATTAATATTGTTATGAATAGTAATTAATGTTAATAAATTTATATTTTTTTATTAGCTTAATAAATTATTGACTAGTAATATACCTACATTTCTTTTTTGAGAATTTGAAGTCGGTTTTTTTGGAATGAAGTTCTTTATCGCACGTTCAGACGCTCGCGGATGTCGGCTAGACGGAAAAAAGAGTTAGCACAATGAAAAATGCTGACCGCAAGTTGATTTATTTTTTTTACACTATCTGTAGATTTGCGCGGTACTACTGTATTTTGATGTTGATTGCATACTAATTATCCTTATACTAGAACAGCTTTCACAGATGGCGCAATTTAAATTTACAGTTTTTACAATATTTACTATATTTTGATACAATTTATTCAGTCCATTAAATATATTTATATATAGTGAAAGAATTTAAACTCCAACCGGGTGTCCCAATGACACCACACACATTTTTTTAATCGATGTAAAATAGGAGGAGGATCTACGTTTGGCTGTTATTTTAAAACTTATTCAATCAAGTGCATTAAGTTGGTAGACTAACTAAAATCTTAGCATCTTATCTCAATAAAGAATCGGGCTAATCAAACAAAAGGTTATATAATCTAACGAACTGCAGTTCGGTAATTTCAATTAGTTAAATTTAAACTCAGTACGTACGTACCTTACACTAAAAATTGATAAATAAACATTTTTAAAAAAGTTAAACCGACTTCAAAAAGCAGGAAAGGGCACTGAAAAGTAAAAAATATATGATATCAAACTTAATTGCATACATGTGACACTTCTAAAATAATAGTTAACAATATAAAGGCACCAGGTACCTACTGGTGTGTTTGAAGTCGGTGCAAAACTCGAAACGCAATACTCAAGGATTTAAACATCTTAATTAAGAACGGAATATAATCACTAATTAAATATCTGCATATTTTGTTAATTACATACATATGTGTAATTATGTATTTCCGTATGTATGGTCGTGAGGTAGAAGGTTCTTCATCCAGCCTTCTACCTCACGATCTCGAGGACGGAGGGCGGGATTTGTGAACCGCTGAGCCAGTCAGCCTGTAACCACGGCCAGTGCAACCTGGTCGAAACGTCAGGCAATTCAGAGGTATGTAATACCTTTTCGTGATCGCGTTAATTCCCGTGGAAATACATAATTATATCAATGAACGCGAAAGTTTAAAAGTTAGTATACACATATGTGCAGCACGGTGGCATTTAGCCTATCTATCAAGTACCTATTTAGCTTGGCACCGACTTCAAACCGACCAGTAGGTACCTGGTGCCTGTCAATTTGTAAACCGTTAAAGAATAATGTTCTGAAGGAGTAAATAGTATTGCACTGATCACATCTCAGCCGACGGCTTAACTATACAGACATAGAAGTATATGAACTATTTACAGTGAGTCGGTCAATCGCAAACAACGGCTGAGTTTCCAGACTATTTGCTCGAGTTCGGCCGTACTGCATTATATAAATACGCATCCGAGTAAACAAACATTACTTTCACATAAATGAGAAATATATGAAGACATGTATGGAAGACGTACCCACCTTTGTGTAATGATCTATGGTGTTCTGGTGGCCTAGTACTAGGGAAGTACTAGGAAGACAGTGACGTGGTAGAATCGGTTTTTCACTTGTTGGCGGAATATCCAGTCTATTCGAACGCGAGATGTAACTTTGAGCAAGACACCGGAGAAAAAATAATAGTAGAGAATTTTTGTAATTTGGTTTCAAACAACGCTTCGTCAAACGTCAGTCTTAACTTTCTAGAACATTGCTAAAAAGATTTTGTTTATATCTGAGAATATACAAGATGTATTTGAAAAAGGAACACTTAATTAATTCACATAAAGGACATGACTCTAGCATGCAGTAACAATAAGATTTTTTGTTTCAATTTTCAGGCATTTTACCTTTTTCTTAAAAGCAGGTGAAACGTCTAAAGATTTTTTTATTTTCGAACTATTCACTCAGTTATTGAGAAAATACATAAAAACTAACTTAAATAAATTTCGAAGTTACTTTTCATGCATTTTCTTAGTAACAGAATGAAAAATTCGAAAATAAAAAAAAAAACTATTTAAAATCTTTAACTTCACACATTCCATCTACTTTTATGAAAAACGGAGGCAAAAATACCTGGAAATTCAAACGTTCATAAGTTGTAAACGAATAGTTTTAAAAAAAAAATCTCATTGTACCTGCATGTTAGAGTCATGCCCTCTAAGTGAGTAAATAAGTGTTCCTTTTTTAAATACACCCTGTATAAAGTAAAAAAAAAGAACCGGTATTCAATAAGTTAATAATACAACTAGTAACGTGCGAAACACCATCTGATGACGGGTGCTTTTAAAAAAAGTACTAGGTAAGAGGAGGCAAGAATTACCTGCTGTAGCTGTAAAAAACGTTTTGTTTTTTTTTAAGAATACTAGTAACGTGGGTTACATACATACAATAACTCATACATACTCACCCTTGTATCCCTGAAAGCATAGCCAGATGCGTATAAACATCAACATTTTAGTAAGCCTGTTACCGTCAATCGGGCACTTTGGGAATTAAAGATGGGAAAATTTGGAGTATATTAGTAATATGGGAAAATTGGGAGTATATTAGTAATATGGGAAAATTGGGAGCCATAAAGGTAGGTAAGAAGTTAAGGCAATGGAAGGAAAGGGATATTGTTGATAATAAAATGGGGAGTGAAGCAATAGCTCCAGCACGGTTTCATTTTTTTTTTATGAGATAACGAGCAGACGGATAACCTGATGGTAAATGTCTACCGCCTACCATGGGCACCTGCAACTCAAGAGTTACAAGTGCGTGCGTCACCGGCCTTTAATGTGGGAGTAGAGGAATGGTGGCAGAGGGGGAGAGGAGGGGAGAGGGAAGGGTTAGGGCCTCCGGTAACCTCACTCACTTGGCGAAAAGTTATGATTGCAGTAATCATTGCTTTACTGCCGGTTTTCTATGAGCCGCTCCATACGTGCCGAAGTATGGCTCTCCCACGAACAAAACTCGAACTGGAAGTTTCCAGGAACGAGGACCGGACCCCTACGCCATATGCTTGTTTTATTTAACGGTTAACGTCGATAGTGTATTGGGTGGGTTTGAACATGCAACCGCTTGATCGCAAGTACTAAGCTATTCCTAAGCTAAAACTCTCTAAGCTCCTTAGCTAAATGTAAGAATGTCATAGTTGACATTCTTACAATATGTGAAATTTTGTCCTCATAAAGCTGTCGAGACACTTCGTCTTGATGACTTTAATCTTTTATCCATTCTGCTCACGTCACCATACGAGGAGCTCGTGGCTAAGTGGTAACCGAGTAGCTAAACACATTACAAGGTTAATTAATATTGGCCAGGTCAGTCTTAGGATGGGTGACCATTCTTAAGACATTGAGACCCCTCCGTGCCTCCGAGAGCACGTTAAGCCATCGGTCCCGGTTGCCATACGAACATCTGTTTCATTCTTTACGGGTAGAGCCCTAAAAAAGTCCGACAACCTGGTCTAACTACAGAACTTTGATATCGCCTAGTACTTGGGTTGTGGAGGTCTGACGGCAGTCGCTTCACATAAAATATCAAAGTTAACAAGAACGACGACAGAAGGCTCTGATGAAGGGCTCACGTTACGATAAATGTAGTTTTATATCGTTTAAATAAATTGTTTAACAGTCCTCATGAAATCAAGTATTACATAAGACTGTGAAATACTATATTTGTTTGAAATTTTTGAAAATAAAACATCTTGTACTATGATAATATATATTTGCACTTTAATATACGATTACTTCCTAGGCGGTTGACCTTCCAATCATAAAGTGTATCGCAATCTCGAGCAATGTTAACTTTATGATATCAGAACAAAGAGGCATCGGAAATCCTCCGGCGGTCGAGCGTTTTAGCACAACCATAAAAATATTATACGCGCCGGTAGGGGCCATGTTTAAACAGAATCCAGGAAATTTTCAAACACCGATTGCGTTTTTTATCTATTTTTATAGTAAGTTATTATTTCTTCTCAAGCACAGTCGATATGTGTTTATGAATACGGCAATAATCACGAACATTTATTGCTGTATTATTGTTCTTTTAAAAGTCAAGTACCGCACTGTTGCTTCCGTCTGTGTCGCGGCCTTGCGATGTCCTAAATAAATCGACCCCAAAGTAGTTTGCTGAAAATGTCACTTAACGAATTTTCGAAAATGTACCTGTAATCTAAATATACACGGAAAATTCAAGAAATACATAACTGATAAGCAAGATGGGTTAGTATAGAATGTGTCGTGCAACTTTAAATTTTGACGTAAAAAATTTTTTAAGAACTTTATTTGGCCATGCTTCTATACGATAATGTGGTTTGTGCATCCACTATGGTGGGTTTGATCACCACATTGGACAATTATTATTTATGTGATTGAGAATTAATTGTGCAGTCTGGCTTTTTTTTTTCTTTGCGACCCCCAATTGGAACGAAGTTTCTTTTGCTATACATAAATATATTTAATGGATTTTATGAAAATATAGTAAAGATTGTAAAAACTCGATATTAAAATTGCGTCATCTGTGAAAGTTGTCCGAACTAATATATGCATAACAGTAGTATCGCGCAGAATCCACATATGGCGTAAATAAAATAAATGAACATTTTTTCGTTGCGCTAACACTTTTTTTGGGTTCCGTACCTAAAGGAAAAACCGGAACCCTTAAAGGATCACTTTGTTGTCCGTCCGTCCGAAGGTCTGTCTGTCTGTCAAGACCCTTTTTCTTAAGAACGCGTGGAGGTATCAAGCTGAAATTTATATCAAATACTCAGGTCTACTGTCCGTTAAAGTTGTGAAAATATCCAATTTCCACAATACACATATAAAGAAAAAATTGCGAAAACCTTAAACTTTTAGTTACATCATATAATAAAAATATTTTACGGAACCCTCGGTGCGCGAGTCCGACTCGCACTTGGCCGGTTTTTTTTCGTCTAGCCCTGATTAAAGTGTAATGCGCGATAAGGAACTTTTGGCCAAAAATAATCCTGCTACAATGTGTACAACATATATATCGTTGTCACCCTACTTGCAAGCCGACCGGCCACCGTTTCACTCGCCGATATTTACCCAACCAATAGAGCACATTTCCTAGTAATTCGCACATTCTCTACATCAGCAGCCGCGATCGATAATGACTCGACGTCTGTATACCACCACCTCTGTTATAAATGGACGATTTCTGAGTACATTCGGCCATATTTAGAAAAGTCGTTCATTGTATTTGTTCATGTTTTTGTTCGGAATCTAATTTGGTGTTAGTATATTTTTTTATATTAAGGGATTCTAACAATATGAGGGGCTCGTGGCTAAGTGGGAATCGAGTAGGATATAGGATACAAGTAACACTAGCCAGGCTATGGATACTCTACCAAAGAAATTATTAACTAGTCGCGATATTAAAACCAAAAAATAAATAACAAAAGCTTTTAGTACATCACATCTTTTATCAAAAATAAAATGCCATCCCATTCCCCGTCTGCTCCGCATTTTGTTTACTAAATTCTTCCATTATTAAAAAGATGTATTGCTAGTGACGTGCCACAGTACGCAGCCTATCGACATCGATAAAAATAAATGGCACGCGTACCCTCATTCGTTATTCTCGACGATTAGACAGTTAAAATGGTCGCCCGTTTCGTTACATGAGAAATCTTTTTCTATCATTAATTATTCTGTCCTTTTTTCATGTAACTTTTTAGTAGTTTTCCGAATGCAAATTTGCGTTTAATAGATAATGGACTGTATTGGATACTGATGGTTTATAATTTAGTAGATAGCAGCGACGGGAAGTGTTAGTATACACATATGTCAGCTCTATTCATTTCCTAAAACATTGTGTATTTGTAGGTCTTATTTGCATGTTACTTCAATTATTGGAAGGTTTTCATTCAGTTGGTATACAGTAGTTGATGTGAAAAAATATAATATATATATTAATAAGTACTTTATTTTATTTTTACCAACCCTTATTAATAGAACAATAAAATATTGAAACTAGGCAAGTTTATTAATAAAAATTTACAAATGACATGTTTAAAGTACACTCACAAAATTCAACAGTGGTACACTTTCTGTTTTATTCTGTTAATTTAGTTTTGTAATTTTAATAAAGTAATAAACATTAGTCTGCGTTTGTATAAAATGCGACACTGTTTTAAAATTTTATACCGTGCCTGCAAATAAATGTCTTGATTAAATTTAAAATATATTGGTGCCTATTACTTAGTCACAATTACTATTATAGAAATGTAGAGAATGTTACAGCGACATCCAAACCCAAATAATGTACTTACACGTACACTTATTTCCTGTCATAAGTCGATAATGAATGTTCATTATTTATAGTAAGCTAAGTGCATTAGTAATAGTAGTTTCATGATAACCAATGATGACAGAGGAAGATAAAATCGAGAATAAGCGAAGTAAGATTTAACTCTGATGGTTTCGAAACAAGTCGGTAAGGTCACAAGAGATGGAGGCTTCTCACTTGAACTCAACATCTTTCAAATTTGTATAGCAGAGGCAGAAAACCAAATATTCATTATTCAGATTAACACTATTCCATTACAATATTTACGAAAAACATTGTGGCACTACCCACTAAAGCTTGAATAATTTTATAAAAAATACTGTTGATGAGACTGTCCATTTTACCCCTTACAAAAATATAATTATATCGGGCAGCGTGTGCCCCCTGCATTATGAAGCATTAGCATGCGCTCCGCGGCGTAGTATATTAAGATTTATTAACCCTATAAGTTAGGGTCTAAGTCCCTAGCTTAGCTCAACGTGTAATGTTTGATTATTTCGCCTTTTAATACTGTGGTTTTAAAAATTTGTATTATTTTTACTTGGTTTCGGTGCATTCAAATAAAAGATTGCGTTACTTACTGAAAACCGGAACTATTTTCTTTACAGTCTCAATCAATCGCATGATAATTTGTTTAGGTTTAGAACTATGTATCACAATTTTTTAAAATCGTTCCTTTATTTTCTAGTGATCGTACATGCAACTCCTTAGTATCAAGGGTATTTAAGCTAATATTTTAGTAAAAGTATTGTTTATGGTACTTCTAACTTAAGTGTATAACTAATCAACTTGATTAGTTATACACTGATAGTAGTGTCATTTCTAAAAGCTATAGTCAAAAGCTAGAGTCGAAATTGGCACACTAGCAGGTCTTACGTTTAAATATTCTATATAAAATTATAAGTACATAAATGTATATAGATAGGGCATCATAAAAAGCAAACGATTATTAAATTCTAACACTATTTTTTGCGGGCTTATAGTTAGATTTATCTATTAACCCTCACGCATCGAAAACACATTAAATAAAAGAAAATGTGCAAATACATTCTTCAAAAGTAATTTTCTACAAATATAGCGTTTAATACTTTAAATTTCAATATTAAAAACAACGTTTCACATTATCCTTTAGTCATTCACTCTTACCATTAAAATCATATCATTATTACAGAGTCAATTCATTAATATTATTACAATGATGAATCACAACCAATGAGGGCGCGTCTGTTAACGAGGAGCGAACTCGTAATAAAATGTTTTAACACCTGGACAAACTATATTGATCGACAGGTGTTCTATTTATCGATATGTCGATAATTAAAACTTATAGATTTGCCTACACACTAAGATTCCTAATAGAAGGTGCTTAAATCTCTGATTGATGTTTGAAAATGTCACAAGTCACAAGCTGGACAGCAGATTTGGTGTGTTCCGTTCCAAAGAATATGGTCCAGATTTATATGGAGCACTTGATGAGTCCCGATACAATGCACACTAAAAATAAAAATACAAATATAAACCGCACTTAATTATTGAAATCCTCAATTGTATCCTAATTTTTAACGTTCTTTCTGTCAACTATAATTAACAGAAACTACTCTGCGTTGATCCTAAAATATTGTTTTTTGAATAGACAGTGGCGCCACTACCACACTCACTGGTACTGCTTGTATACCTAATCGTTGAGTTTTCCTAACAATAATATCTAGTGTGTATATGTATGTACGAGTATATTTAGCTAAAAGGGCGCCGTCATGTGGTCCTATTGAAAAACTTATCGCGTTTTTAATAATTTAGCGCAACTTAATTATAATAAAAACAAAATTATTTTATTTTTACAATAATCTCACAATTTATCTGCGATTTTTTATATACTGTACAATAGTCATCCCAAAACGGACTATCGCTAACAAACACACACACACACACATACATGCTTATATACTTTCGCATTTATAATATTTGTAATAGGTTTACACATACACCTTATAACCCCAATATTATTCATAACTTATTACCTAAACCAGAAATTGCATCACATAAACACTTATCACAATAAAAGATAATGTTGCCGACAAAAAAAATACACCCTATAATCTGGCAACCCCATAATACGGGGATTTACTTGTGATTTAGCATTATTTGCCGCCATTTGCAATAAAATTGTATTGAGGATCAGTTGCGAGTTAATTTTGTTGGTTCAGGGGTGTGGTAGGGTCAGTGTTCGATTCCCAGGTGAGTTAGAAAATAAGAAATGAGTGATCATTAGTTTCGTTGACCTGTAATGGTTTTTCGTGGAGGGACTGTGCGTTACTTATTGGTGTGGACTAAAATCTTTGTGAGAATTAATGACGGTTAGGATGAAACTTGATGCTGACCATTTGTCTTCTTTTCAAACTCGAAATATGTTTTTTATGCAGAATTTAAACAAGGAACCCTTTGGAAGTGTGAATATAATTGTGAATGTGTGAGTGTCGCCTTTTTCTTCTCGCAATTAAGACGCAGGATGACCCTATTTAGGAGAGGCCCTGTCAACAAGCAGATGTCACATCTGAGATTGACTCTGTTGAGGATGCTTGTTTGCTTACTCAGTAATCAAAGAACTGTTGTGTTACTATCTACCTAAATGAGTTGTATCTGTCAAACGGGTATTTCGGTAAATCTATACTAATATTATAAAGCTGAAGAGTTTGTTTGTTTGTTTGGTTGAACGCTCTAATCTCAGGAACTACTAGTTTGAATTAAAAAAATATTTTTATGTTGGAAAGCTCATTTATCGAGGAAGGCTAAAGGCTATATAACATCACGCTACGACCAATAGGAGCGGAGCAGTGACCATAAACCTAGGTGAAGCACAATAATGAGCTTACGTCAAATTCGAAAATAAACACAGTTCCGTCACGGGAAAAATAATATTATATTAGAGATAGTCTGGTGGTCGCATTTCAACCATAATTCATTATGTATTAATTTTTTGGTTTATTTCATAACCAGTATAACTAGAACTGTCATTGTATAGGTTTCCGGTTTCCGTACAATGACAGGTCAACATACATATACACTGGACGCGTGTAGCTTGATGTGCTGCCTGTGGTGGATCTTTTTTAAACCTACAGAGGAGTAAAGCTAATATTAATGTCCGAATATGAGGATACAAACTCTTTAGGGCTTAATTATTTGTACTTACTAGGGAGTGAAGATCTAAGTATCTTAATTATTTGTACTTACTAGGGAGTGAAGATCTAAGTATCTTAATTATTTGTACTTACTAGGGAGTGAAGATCTAAGTATCTTAATTATTTGTACTTACTAGGGAGTGAAGATCTAAGTATCTTAATTATTTGTACTTACTAGGGAGTGAAGATCTAAGTATCTTAATTATTTGTACTTACTAGGGAGTGAAGATCTAAGTATCTTAATTTCTCTTTTATACCTTTATCTATTACTGAGAAACAGACAACGAACAATTCTGTTTTCACTTTTTGGGATACACCACCCTAAAAAACTATTGTAACTGCAATCACGAAACATTTTCGGTGTTGCCACCAACCGATTTACGATTTTCCACTAAATTTGGTACGACCAGTTAAAACAAACTCCCACACAACTATTCCCGACACCTAATTATTCGTTCCCCTCGGTTACCCCATGGTGTAATCCCTGTTCTATATTGACTTTTAAATCCGCCGTTTGCCGGCAGGGGGCGCCAGCTGCTCTGTTATTAATACGGATTACGACGCTCAATTAAATACGTGTTTGAGTTTATGCAGCCCTAATATTATGGTATGCAGATGATAATTTATTTATATGATTTTTGGTTAGTGCTTAGAAAAATGTAATGTTATTATATATTTTTTTAATATACGAACCACGTCCAAATACGGAGCCTCCCTTCTCTTTCCCTACTGAACCGGTTAAAGTAGTCAATCTAGGCCAAAAAACAGGCTTTATTTGTCACATTTAACATTTGCAGCCGATACATGATAAGTGGAACACAAGAGGTCAAGAAATAATATTAGTTGTCTTAGTTGAAACTAAGCAATAGCTTGTATTTCGGGGTTCGGCCTCCAGTCGTGTAAATTAACACCAGTGACGGCCCTAGGGCGGTGCGAGCGGTGCACCCGCACCGGGCGCCGTCATGCGGGGGGCGCCTACAATTTATTTTAATTCACATTTTTATACGCAACAACCCTCTAAAAGTAGGGGGTGTCCAAAATATTTTTTGCCAGCAGCGCCCCGCTGTTTTACCCTCGTAAATCCCGATCTCGTGGGGATATCGAAATAAAAAGTAGCCTATATGTTAATCCAGGCCTAAAGCTATCTCGAGTGGGCAGGGCGGCAGCACAAAACCCTTTCCTTACGACTGACGCAGGTTCTTTCCGGGCACGGCTGCTTCGGAAAGTACCTGCACTCGGTTGCTAGGAGGGAATTGCTTCCCGCCTGTCACCACTGCGACTGTTGGGAGGACTCGGCTCAACACACGCTGGCAGTTTGCCCCAGTTGGGCAGCGCAGCGCCGGGCCCTCACTGCAGTGATCGGAGAGGACTTTCGCTACCAGCCGTCATACGCTCCATGGCCGGTAGGCCGATAGGAGTTTTACCGCGGTCGCAACCTTCTGTGAGGAAGTCATCTCGCAGAAGGAGGCGGCGGAAAGGGTCCGGGAGGATGATCTCCACTCGGACTTGATTCGCCGCCAACCGGGCGGCGGAGGCGCGCTTACCAGCGCCTCATGCCGCCCTGAGTGTGGCCGCGGGTGGACGGAACGGATTTTCCCCTCCAGCCGCTATAGTGGCCCCCCGCGAGGAGGCGGCGTCTGCGTGTGTCTGGACGCCGCCTAATTGAGATTTTTTTACCCAGAGGTGGTGCCCGCGTTTTTGCGGGCAGGCGCCAGAGGGGGTTCGGATGTCTTAATGAAAGCTGTTCCCGGATCCCTCCTATTTCAGGCGCAGTATGGCACACCGTGTGGTTTTAGTCGGTTTGATTCTGACACACCGCCCCACCGAAAACCCCGGTGGGGTTACTGCCCGAGGGGGTTTCCACACGCACAAAAAAAAAAGGCCTAAAGCTATCTACATACCAAATTTCATCGCAATCGGTTCAGTAGTTTTGGCGTGAAAGAGTAACAAACATACACACACACACACACAAACTTTTGCCTTTATAATATTAGTGTGGTAAGGACTAAAAAAAAGGTCATCAAATTATTTTTACGGCAAACAACATTTTAAAATTTAATTGCATTTTATACACCTTGCTTTAGATAGATAGATATATCTAACACTATTTATAATCACTGCTGCATAGTATAGAAAAACTAAGATTTTAAATTTATAGGGGCGCCACTTTGGGGTCTCACACCACCTAAAAATGTAGCTAGGGCCGCCACTGATTAACACAGAGGCGTTTCTTATTAGGCTATGTCACACGCAACATAAAGATTATTAAGTCAAAAAACACATTTTTCGGAAAAGGGAGAAACTAATTACTGTGCCTGCAGGAATTTTCTGTATAGATTTATGCTTTATATGCAGCTAGAAGAAAGATATTGTAGGAATCTTGTGTTTTGGGGCTGAAAATTAGATTTTTGTAGTTATTTCCCTATTGCTTAGCAATGTATTGTACTGTTTTATTGGTCGGTAAGTATTGAGATAAGAAATTCGATATGCGAAATAGGATTTAGGAGGCTGAAGCGACAACGATTGCCAAAACGGCGTGTAATGTTTTCAGGGGTCATGCATGTATATATGTATGTCAGTTTCATTATTGCACTATAACTTCTAAATGCCTGAACAGATTTGGATGCATTGGGTATCATTAGAGTCCTTACATTAATCCGACATTGGCTATAATTTTTTTGACAAAAATTCAATATGGCTGTTGGGCGCCATTAAAAAATATTTTTTCAATTTGTTTTCTTGTCAGGACAGTCGTGTTTTTTAATTTTATAATAATAATAGTACAATGTTATTTATTTAATCTTCTAGTCACACTCAATGGATATTATTATATGAGTTTTGCTTCAGAACAACGAAATCCGTTGGAGAGCCTAACTAGGCCTATATCACTTGATAAATCAAGTGCGTGCTATATACAAACCGGCCGCTGGTCCATCGGTGGACCTTATACGCAGCGTCGCGGGATACCGACAGCTGCATCGCGCTCACACTCATTTTCAACAAAACAGTTAAATAATCGAGATTTTAAAAAAGGGAAGAAGTTTATTCATTAATCTTAACATAAGAATAAAACAGGTAGGATTTTTGTACACTAAAACTTTGGAAATGAAAAATAAGTGTTAATTACTTAATTTACATACCTACTAATTTAAAAAAAAACCGACCAAGTGCGAGTAGGAATCGCGCACCGAGGGTTCCGTGAAATATTTTTATTATATGATGTAACTAATGATGTAAATAAATGTAAGATTAGGCAATAAAAACGGTAGGTATCGATATTTTTCAAGAGAGTGATTAATCTGTGGGCTAATTATTATAGTTAAAAGTCATAAAGCGAAAGATAGCGATATATCGAGATACATTAGACAGGCCATAAAGTGTGGAGAAAGACCACTTCTTTAGCTTTAAAAACGGGCAAGTGCGAGTCAGACTCGCGCGCTGAGGGTTTCGTAAGCAAACAAACTTGTATGTAGATAATCTAGTCCAGTCCATCTCAGGTATCAATTCTCGAACATTTTCCGAAAGACAAACTTAACTTTGCAGTTGCTATCTCCATCCATATATACATCGAAATACGACAAAGTCAACTTTTCAACCGTAAAATACGAGTATAAGTTTGTAATCATAAAAACAAATATTTTTTATGTGATATAACAACAAATTAGATACGGATTTTGTCCTTTACTTGTACTGTGAGACCTTGCTTTTTACTAAATTTCATAATTCAAGTAGAATGAGAGGTTTCGATTTACCTGCGAAATGTTCAAATTTTTACATAAGTATTTGGTATTATTTTAACTTTTAACTTGATGCGCCCATGCGTTCCTAAAAAAAAGGGTCTTGACAGACTGACTGACAGAGAGGCAGACCAAAGAGTGATCTTATAACGGTTCCTTTTTTCCTTTTGAGGAACGAAACCCTAAAAATGCGAAAATTCTTAATACTATGGAATATTAAGAGTGTGTAATTGGCAATTATTCTTTGCTGTGCTGTCTGAATTATCATTATTTTCATGCAAAAGAAGGTACAGCACGCCAGTGATCCTATATAAATTTGAAAAATCCTACCTGGAGTGGAAAAATTACTTATTAAAGCTATTATTGGCATGTCAGTAAATGCTAAAAAAATGATATAATATTCATTCTTCACAAACTTCCTTAGTATTTACTAAAAATAATATATTTCCTATTAAATTGGAACCCTTAATGATGTATTCAAAAATCCTTTTAACGCACTCCGCCTCATTAATTATCACTCTCCATCACAATACGATCCCTCTTGAAAGAAACTGTTCCATTAACAAACATGGTACGGGGTTCCTTGGTACATGCCGCCCCAAGCCAGTGTTGGACAGCTACACGCGAATGATATTAAACCTCCCTAGAGACTTGCTGGACGAGTGTGTGGCCCTGGTACTCTCCATACAGATGTCTTGCTTTGTGGGGTGATAAAATAATAATATTGTTTTAATATTTATGAAGTATTTTATGGTGATAATGTGACATAGAAACCACCTTAGTCATGGTTCGATTTTTTAAGTGATATACTTTGTTTAAATAGTAATAATAATAATATTTAGTGATCTCAGAGGTCAGAGTTCATACAATTATTGATAACACTAACTAATGCCACAATATATAGAATTAATTAGTTCTTTACTAACATTTTATAGTGACCATTAGAATATATTTTTTTTAATAAATTGAATGAATAGGTATATTAAAGTATAACGTATAACACACATTTCCCAGATCTTGAACTTTTCTCTGTTCCTCAAAATAAGTTCAAACTATTGGTAGGTACGCGATATTTTATCTAGTAAATGATTATTAAGGTATTTCAAATTGATCTATCTACTAATTCTCGGCAAATAGGCTCTATATTAATTACTTGCGCATTTTGCGTATATACTAAATGCTCGCTCTCAATTTCTTACTGTGTCTGTGGACATTGGTGTGGGTTATACGTTTACCTTATTTGAAACACTGTTTTTTTCTTAATATAGGAAGACAGACCGTGTAACTGTTTTTTGTCCTAATAAAGAAAAATAAAATAAAATAAAGGAAACATCGTTTGCCTATGACTTACTGTACCTACATACACCTACTAGTTACCTACCCGTATATTTTGGTAGTGTAAGTGATGTACTAATAATAGTGTAACTGCAAAAGTAACTTTGTAATTACATATCAGTTACTATATACCTTGTTATATTATACTATATTAGTCAAAATGGGAAATCCAGGCTTCTAACGTTGTCCACAACAAAGTTACAGGAGGGGTCGAAAGGATGGTACGGCCGGGCCTTTGGTCTTATTCTCGACTTGGCAACTGACTATGTTTGGTATTATTGACAGGCCTGTTGGTCTAGTGGTTGGTGACCCTGGTTGCTGAGCCAGAAGTCGTGAACAAATAATTGTAAGATGAGTACGATCATTTGTTCTGTTTCTGGGTGTAATTTATCTATAATATGTATGTATTTAGTAATATTTAAGAATGTTTAGTAGCAGTCTGGTTACCATAGTACAGGCTCGGCCTAGTTTTGGATCGGACGGACGTGTGTGAGGTGTCTCAAGTTATTATAGTTATTTACATTATAATCCTGATCAGTTTACTTCTACCCACACCACGACAGTGCCATGTGACCTTGTCGTATGACGTCATTCCTGATTGTATAACAAGTAGTTGAGATCATAATATCTAGTAGTTTCAGTAGTAGCAGCAGACTGTTATTTTAAAGTAAGTAGTTGACAACGTCCATACCATGTTGAATACACCGGTTCTCGTCCGATCACCGATGTTAAGCAACATCGGGCGTGGTTAGTACTTGGAGGGTGACCGCCTTGGAATACCACGTGATGTTGGCATATTTCATTTTAATAGTCACTTGAAAGTAAATTTTAAATTTTACTTTTCGACTTTAACAGTTATAATTATAATGTTCATTGATGTAGCTTCCGTTCCACCTAAAAAAAACTTTTTTAATAAAAAAATAAACCGACGAAAGAAGAAAGGAACTGAAAAGCAAAAATAAATAAGTAAACAATTTTGAGTCAGTGCCAAACATGAGCATTTGCTTGTTTGTTAAAAGCAAATTAATAATTACGTAAAATGAAATTAAGGCAGCGAACGTGTCCCTTTGCCAAAATGTTTTTTTATTTCTTTTTTTTTATATATTCGGCACTGACTCGAAATTATTTAGGTATTAACATTAGTGTAATAGTAGAGTTAGGCTAACAAGTTTATTCCTTTAATTTTTTTTTGTCTCTTAAATTTTAATAATAAAAAAAATACTAATGTTATATTACTTACTTGCCTTTCGTTTTTAAACCCTCATGGGTGATACTACCCCGGGGCTATCGGTGAGGTCGTATGTCGGACTGAAACTGACTAAAACCACACGGTGTGCCATACTGCGCCTAAAATATGTAATACTAGCGACCCGCCCCGGCTTCGCACGTGTATCAGAGACATCTTCAACAATTATCAACATATTTCAATCAATATACACAAAATCTTAACAAATTATACATCTAACCTTTCTCATGAATCACTCTGTCTATTAGTGAAAACCGCATGAAAATCCGTTCAGTAATTTTTCAGTTTATCGCGAACAGACAGAGAGACAGACGCGGCGGGGGACTTTGTTTTATAATACGAGGGCGGCACTAAAAATTTCGGGAATCAAGGAAGTGACACAACATTACTATTTAAAAATTTATTTATTGCTTTTCGAAGTATTCTCCGTGAAATTTGACACATTTTTCCATACGATGGAACCAATCATTGAAGCAACCATTCCATTCGGAAGTTGGGGTCTCCAAAATGGCCGTTTTGTAGGCGTCCACACCTTGTTCAGGTGATGAAAATCTCTGACCACGCAATTTATTCTTAGGGAAAGTATAGAAATCATTAGGGCTTAGGTCGGGGCTGTACGGCGGATGATCTAATAATTCTATGTTTTCTAGCTTTAAAAACTCTTTTGTTCTGTGCGCGGTGTGAGAACTCGCATTGTCGTGATGGAGGATGATGCGGCGGTTGCAATTCTCTTTACGGAGTTCAGAAACGACCTGCGGCAAACAAATGCTAGCATACCATTCTGCATTAACAGTTCTTTGTCCCTCAAGAGAAATAGTCGCAACATGGCCGGTTTTGGAGACAAACGTGGCCACCATTTTTTTGCAACACTCCGTGAACGAACTATTTTTGTTGGCTTTAACTCATTTTTGAACACTTCGAAAGTCATAATAAATCATCGCTCTTGAATTTTCTCGAGTCAATTCCATTTTCTCAACGACTAAACAAGTTTGACAAAACCTTGTGATAAGACCGAGAATCTTTTTTTAAATAAATAAATGGTTTTCGATTTTTAAAACCAAGGAGTTTTCAATTGAAAAGATTTTAATATGACAGAAACAGTGGAAATATTCCATTCCCGATACTTTTAGTGCAGCCTATGTATGTAGTGATTACCCACTATAACTATTCATTATTATTTGTTCTTGATATTAATGCTGCACGCATGTGGAATGCATTGCCAGAAGCTATCTGACGAGCACAGTCACAAGCTGTTTTTCAGAAACTCGTCAAGGATCATTACCACAGAAATCTAAATTACCTTATTCAGATTTCTGTGATCATTACCTTTCTTCGTAAGAACCATATATTATAATTATATGTATGTGTAGAATATGAATATATGTGTGTATGTATATTTCTTTATGTACTTATATGTATGTATGTGTATTATTTAGATAATAATAAAAAATTAGTAGACTAAAATAGACTGTTATTTATAAATTGTATATTTTTCTTATTCTTTTTAATTGTCGTGCACCGCGAGTTACCTACTTCCATACAGTATAGTCCATCCTAAGGTTGTCTGTAAGAGATCGGAGACTGCGATAAGACCGCCCATTGTACTGTCACTTTATATTAAATTTCTAGTTTGTATAATACTTTTTTGGTGTGCAATAAAGAGTACCTATCTATCTAGATATTTAAACAACTATATTTTAATAGGTTTAAAATTCTCATTCTCTAATTCTTTTCAACACCCGGTTGGAACGAAGTTCCTTTGGCTATATATAAATGTACCTATTTAATGGATTAATTAGATAAATTGTGTTCAAATATAGAAAATATTGTGAAAACTCGAAATTAAAATTGCACCATCTGTGAAAACTGCCCGAACTAAAAACTAAAAAGAAATAAACTCTTCAACTTTATGATACTGGTATAGACTATAGATAATCCAGTGATGTTTAGAGCTAAGCTCTCTGAATTAGAGCAAGACGTAATGAACCTGCCTTCATTCAATTTCCGCACTTCCTGAGCCATCGGATTACGAGACGCCTACAGCGAATAATTATATTTTCATAAGTATAAACGAAAACTTTTGTTTCAAAGTTCGACGACAATTATTTATTAAGATGAATGAAGAGATTTAAAATTGAAATGTTTTGACAGTTGCTACTCGTTGAATTCGTACCAGAGATCTCCTGGTGGTCGGCCATAATTTGTTTTTGGTTTATTTCATTGGCCAGTATAACTTGAACTGTCATTGTATACACTTACGTACCATGACAGGTTAACATATTATTATATATACTGGACGCATGTAGCTCGATGAAGACGTTTTCGCGTAATTTTGTCAAAAAAAAATAGCTTTTTATGAGATAGGTGGCAAAGGAGCAGACGAGTCACTTGATGGTGAGTGACTACCACCCCCCAAAGGCACCTGCAACTCAAGGGTCACAAGTGCGTTGATGACCTTTAAGGTGGGAGTAGGGAAGACAGGGAAGAAGAGGAGAAGGGGTGAAGAGGGGGAGGGGTGAGGATGGAAGAGGGAGGTGAGGAGTTTTCTGTGAGGCCGTAGTATCACGCCGGTCGAGTCGGCCGGGATCCAAATTTCACGTATCGTACTAAATTTTCTTCAATGCATACAAGGAATTCTCTTTACATATTAATTAATATATAGATTACACACCGCAATCTAGACCTAAACTAAGTATAGCTAGTACTGGGGATTCTAGAACAGGTATAAAAATACTTGGGTAGGTATGTACTTTCTCATAGAAGAACAAATATACTACAGGTACACAGAGATATTACAGGTACCGAGTTGGAGTCGAATCCCTGAGCTGACGTTGCTAGACTGCCGGGATGCTTAGGTCAAATATATTACAGGTAAACTGATGTTTTTATAACAATAAACGTTTATGTTTTATAACTTGGTTACAACGTCGTCGACTCTCTACATAATTAATTGAGAGCGCCCCTGGCGGAAACGTTATCGAACTAAAACAGTGTATGAAAAGAATTGACGACCTTAATCGTACACGTAAATTGTAAAAACCATGCCAGGGGTACAGCAACATCGTGTACACGGTCATACTCATTATATTTAAAACTACCAACCCGCCTCGGCTTCTCACGGGTAGCAGAGACATTTTCAACATATTTCAATCAATTTACACAAAATCTTAACAAATTATACACCTAAACCTTCCTCATGAATCACTCTGTCTATTAGTGAAAACTTTAGTTTTTCAGTTTATCGCGAACAGACAGACAGACAGACGCGGCGGCGGACTTTGTTTTATAATATGTAGTGATGATATCAAAATTACTTTTAGGAAATGTTTATTAGTTCCAAAAAAGTGATTTACAAAGAAATGAAATGAAACTTACGGTTCCCCGCAGTTTCACCTGCGTTTATTTTCACAGCTCCGCTCCTAAGGGCTGTAGCGTGATGTTACATAGCCCATAATCTTCCTCAACGAATACTCTATCCAATAAAAAAAGAATGATTGAAATAACAAACTCTTTCCTCTTTATTATATTATAGATAAATAATATAGTACATTTTGGGAAAATCACAAAAACTTTTTTAGCACCATTAACAATAAACGCTGGAGCAATGGATAAACTGGACTTACCGGAGACTGAACCAGCAAACAGAATGAGACTCATTATGCCAAACCTGCACACTCTTTATTGTCATGCCTACCGAAGAAGTAGAAATCCTTAAATGATTGAAGACCAAAATCGAAGACGGTCATAAATGGATCGGTCTCTTCTTGGATCTGGCAAAAGCATTTGACACGGTTTGTCAGCTATAATTGGTAAAAACATAGAAACGTTATGAATTTGACGTTTAGCACTACAGTGGTTTAGATCATACACGCAGAAACGTAAATAGCGTGTATGTGCACGTGAATACGTCAGTAACTATACCAATATTGCTAATGGCGTTCTTCAAGGTAGCATTCTTGAACCTACGCTCTTCCTGGTATATATCAATGACCTATGCTCACTTAAATTACCAATACAAAGTATTTTTGTCACCAATTCCATGTCAAAACATGGACAGACGTGGTTGACGTAGCTCAAGAGGGGCTCATGAAAACGATATGCTGGCTCCAAAACAACTTGCTAACTGTTAAACAGACAAAACGAAAACTGTGGCATTTAGTATCGATAACCGGTCTGCACCTTATCAACCACCCGGAGTTGAGTTTCATACATGTATCCCATCCAAAGAACCAGACTCATTATGTCAGTAGGTACGCAGCGATGAACAGATTAATAAACTAGCTGCTTTCTATCCGGGTACATCACTAGGTGTTAGCAGAATACCAGCGCTACTTCCTCGAAGTGGCATTACGCTGAGTTAATGACCATTTTTTACTCATGCAGAGGTGTTTTTGAAAATTGTCAACTTACTTTAATTACAACTCTGTTGTAAAACTCTTATGCACTAACCAAACAATTAAAAACGTAAAAATTAAAGTATATATAGAAGGAAATTAAGTCAATGCAAACTCTAGACTCAAGCGAATAGTCTATTTCTGCCTCTATCAGTCTATATTGAGTTACTGAGTGACGATAGGAGCTCCTCTAATAAAACGTAACCTCGTCTTGTTTAAACTCTCTGAGTTTTAAAAAAAAAGTACACTAAACCTAGACAGAAAAAAAACCATTTGGATCATTGAGGTGTTGGTTCGGTTAAACGGTTTTAAAGTAATCTTAAAGGTTTCAGGGATAGTCTATGAATGAATATATACCATGTAAACATTACCGCGATGAAGTCCCTGCAAGTATGTGCAACAAAAAAAAATTATCTGAAATCGAATAAAAATTCGCTGCCAACTGTAAACTCTCTTCTTTTTTAATTTATTTGAAAATAGAACGACATATTTAAAATCCATGTAGTACATAACTCTCTCCAGTATTATTTACGTAGACATTCTTCACACACAGAAGCACACATACACAAAAACACAGCACTACATAGCGATACCGGAAGGAAGGCGGGCGGGGCATACGGTAAGGATTACAGTTATCTGATCCGATAGTATCGATAGTTTCGACATCTTTTAATTAAACTTTTACAACTTTCACTCAAGTTTGTTCAAACATACATCTATTCTCTATTCTAAACTTAGATATATCATACCTATTTTCTGTCAGCACTTGAGAATAAAAGTCTGCACGTAAAATATTAATATCGTATTATATAACGTCCTTTTAGGAATTATTTTAATGATATGATTCTCGAAAGAACATATACACAGCGAAAGAGGTATTCAGTTTCAAAAACAAATTCTTGTTTTAACGAAAGTTACTAATATTAAATCGGAGTACAATAAATATTTTTTTTTAATTTAGAATAAAGGTCTCTGATTTTATTTAAGGCTTCTTAAAATCTTCCTTAAGTGGAAATCATAGAACTGAGAAAGTCTTAGTTCTGTCACGTGGTGGAAATAAATAATATGTACATTACGCAAGTTTTCACTTTGAATTAAACAACAAAATCCATAAACGACAAGTAGGTTTAGAATAACATAACAATTGAAGGAATCATTTGTTTGTGATTATCTATATACTCTTAACATAATTTTAATTTTAACGTAATTATAACATACGGTGTTTATTACTTTTGAAAATGCTGATTTGGTGTTTATTGATTTTATTATAGCTTTCTAGTTCCTTTGCCTGCCAGTTCATTATTTCATATTTTGTTTGTTTCGTTATTACTTTAAAACAGGATCAGTGGCATTCTGCTGTTAATTTGCACTGTAATCACATTTTCTACAATATTATTTTGATTCAAACCAAAACATCGACACACGCTTATTCCATCACTACCGCCTGCTGGGGTGTACGCTTGCGCGCGTATGTATCGAGCGACGTCCTATATACCGAGCTATCTACTACATCCCTAGGACTGCTTTCTACGCAAGACATTCAGCGATAAAACCTTTGTTCTGTATCGCCGGTGAAGACTACTCACTGTTCTTTGACGGCGATTTTACAGCACATTTTGAACATAATATTAGAGAGCTTGAGAAGACTAGAGTGTTAGGCGTCCATTACACGGTAGGTTTTGCTGTCAGTTTTACCACAATCAAGACCGTGATTGACGAATAACCTATCGTTTAATATAGTGATTGATGGTTGCATGAAATTGATTGCCCAAAATTTGGATATTCATCTCGCAACCATAATGAACGTGTACTAGCACGGTAAATTGTTTTGGGTACCCCCGAAAATGTTTATAATTTTTTTTATGATGATCAGTTGAGTAGTCAGCGTGTGAAAGCGTAATATCCCGTATATTACGCTTTCACACGCTGACTACTCTTCTTTTATGAATATTCATATAATCTTTAGTGAATACCTGTATTTTCTGTAAAATATCTGGTATGATTGACGTCAATCAGAGTGAGCGTCTAATGTCGAATTTATTTCATCAATCACCAATAATCATTCGTAAATCATGACTTTTTGAATTGATTGATACTTGCGTGAGCGTGTAATGGAAGCCATAGGTTCTTTGCATTTACTGCTGTGTAATGGTCCTGTAATATTATCTGCTAGTTTTTACCCACGTTGAAATAGATTTTATCAACGAAATCAAGTATTCTTCTAGAACAGTAGGTACATACTTTTTTTTCTGGATGAAAGATGCCTTTTGTACTTTTCTGTACATCTGTCAACGTGTATGCAGAATACATGTTTGGTTGAGTAATAAGGCGTGAAAGCGTAACTAAACAAACTGACATTGGCATTTATAATATTAGCAATATTAGTAGTAGTAAAGTATATATTCTTAGGTATTGATACATTATCATCTATCTTCCTGCTCTTTTCCCAATTGTCATTGAGGTCGGCGCAATGTGTAATATTGCAAAGTTTTTTGTGACTGGTTTATTTTATGGCCGACCGCCTGACGCCAACACTTCTTGGCAATGTGGTCGTTTTACGACGGGAAAAAAGGAAGAAGGTAAGTTGGATAAGAAGAAATGGGCAGGGAGAGGAATCTAGGGTAATTGATACCGCAAGTCTCGGATGGGCAACGGGACTGAGACTGCAGCAGCTCGCAGATGCCGGGGTTGCATACCTGATTATCCTGTGACTACCGAGGCCACTAGGACAGGAACACCAGCTAGCCACTATATAGGTATTGATACGTGAAGAAAATTCTTTTTACCTTTTTTAAGCAAAATTTCACGGAGGAATGTGAAATTTGGTATACTTAAAGTGTATCTTATAAATTTAAAAATAATGTGAAAGCGTTGGAAGGTCCATACAATGACAGTTCAACTTGCTTTGAAAAGTTAACTAAACATTCAAATTTTAATGAATTATGGTTGAACTTCGAGTACCAGGAGATAGCCAAAAGTGGTGAAGAGAGTTGTATGTAGGTGTTGAAGTTGACGGATACAAGAGCAGAGAACGACCAAAGAAATGATGGACCGCCTTAATGAGGATATAGCTATAGACGAAAACATATTGCGCAAAGTCCAAATAAAATTGGGGACAGGGTGGCAGATGATGATGACGATGTTGATCCCACTAATATTATAAATTTGAAAGTTTGGATGGATGGACGGATGGATGGATGTTTGTTACTCTTTCACGCAAAAACCACTGAACCGATTGCGATGAAACTTGGTAAGTAGATAGCTGCAGACCTGGATTAACGCATAGGCTACTTTTTATCCCGATATTCCCACGGGATCGGGACTTACGCGGGTGAAACCGCGAGGTGCTGCTAGTATGATATATTTTAGTACTGGATACAATTTTTTTTTTGAACGTGTCTGTACTGTATCTCTACCGCTTTAACTTTTAACCGATATCATAAAAAGTGAAGGTTCTCAAGTCGTAAAACTTTTTTTTCTTTCTCGTATCAATGGTGAAGTTTTGATGATGGGATGCATAGAAGAAAATCATCATACTCTTCTTTTTACATGCACATCTGTACGGTGTAGGTATGTGAATACCTAAGTGTTTATGACAAAAATCAATTACGACAATTATAATTATAACGATTCATTTTTGTTATAATTATTTAAAAGGAAGAGATCGCCGTGAGCGATGAGACCGCCAATTGTTATACCTACCTGAATTTACATTGTTTTTGGATTGTATCTCACTTAAAAGGTGTACAATGGCCCCAATTCTGTTACTTCACTCGCTAAATTAAAATTCACAAAACTTTCTTCATATAAGATGTAAACCTGTTTGACTGGCCTGTTGGTCTAGTGGTTAGTGACCCTGACTGCTGAGCCAGAGGTCGTGGGTTCGATTCCCACCCTAGTCTGGGTGTTCTTTGTGTCCGTTGTTTATATGTTTGTAAAGTCCCCCGCGACACAGGAGTAATTCCTAATGCGGGAGTTGTCAAAAAAAAAAAAAAAACCTTATAGGCCTCAAAACAAGGTCTTATTTTAAATTGAAACAAGTAGGTAACATATGTCGCTATCGAAATAAGCAATTTATTTCGGTCGGCTAAAGTCTGATTCGCTTAAATAAACTTTACTACCACGTAGCGAGAGCCGCTTTCCGTTGAATGCCATCTCTTTTGCTCTGTGTTTTTTAGTAAGCGTCTTCGTAGGTGTCGATTAAAATAACGTCATCTTAGTTCGTTTTGAACAAGTTTTTATACGGCAATTATACAGCGTTTGAATAAATGGAGACTCTCGATGCGTGGAAATAAAGTTGAGTATACGTTGACAGGTTTTAGTGAAATTTAGTGGCGCTGAGAAATGGATGCCAGTAACAAATAGACCTTATTACAAAGAATACAAGGTTGATTTCATATGAAGAAATTAAGTCAGGTTTTAGTTTAGTCGAGTGTACAATAGAATCGGCACCAATAAATAGATAAATAAATAACAAGTATCAGAACTACAAAAATTAACTCATTTCAAATCAAAATATAATCACGTTATCTTTACATTTCTCAATGCAATTTTGTAATGTTCTTAATACATTGTTTAATACTTTAATTTAGATTTTTTATTTTTAAGGAAATTGAAATTCTGTTACTCGACCCCAAAAACTAAAAACAACTGTAAAATCTCCTGTACTAAGTGACATGATTCTAAACCTGAGGCTGCAACTGACTATTTCTTTTAGAAATATACAATACACCTACCGCGAATCGAACTCACGACCTCAATAACACAATATACGAATAGTCGTACCCATTAACACACTGCTCCACCAAGCCATTTTCAGAAGACTAAAAGAAGAAAGAAGAAATTATGCACCAACGATTTTAGAATCCTTTTTTTATAAGCCTCACTCCCTTCGAGTTACATTACTAAAATACTGCGATGTAATATAACTAAAATAGTGAACAATAACCGCTTAACTTCGTCGTGTCGTTCGATCGAACATTGATTGAAATTTACGATCGGTACGCATGGCGCATACTGGTTACCGAGTCAAAGGGATATACAATATCGTGTTTATTATAAAGAGTTTCAGTTTTTGGTTATGGTATTATTAATACCGTTACGTGTATAAAACGGTATTTATAAAACAAATAGAACCAGACTGGAGAAGTAGCTCTACAAGAAAAGACTTTAGTACAAGTAATTTGCCTTTAAGAATAAGATAAAAAATCGGTGGTCTGTAAAGTCGGTTTACTGACGATAGTTGAACGTGACAACGTCATAAGGGAACGCCTCAGAGCGAGGTAACGCCGCATCACGAGTCTTGTTTTTTCGTGCGTGCAGCCGGCTCCATGGAATTATAAGACGTTGTCACGTCAAAAAAATCTTAAAAAATATGTGTAAATGTTTGTCAGATACGTGAAAATCGGTTTACGGAGTTTTATGAAACAGAATTAAAAAAATGTGGCATATCCGTTTGTGTGTTGGGGGTTGTTGTATAGATTGTGTTAAGAATTTACAAAGAATATATTTATTAGGATATTGCAATGCCACAGGGAAGTAGTAGGTAGGTACAATCAGAGGCGGCTTTAGGAGTTGCGAGGCCCAGAGCGATAGATCTTTGCGAGGCCCTTGGCCTTTGAGGAATTCTTCACTTTTCTATGGAACGGTATTCAGTAACCAATTAAGGATCTATTATATTTTCCGCTAAATCTTCCAAAGCATCACATATATCTATCGCTTAGTTGATATTTAACGGCCGTCATCGACTCTACCCTGCATTCCCACGTAATTTAAGATAGCAGTTTTGACTTCAGCCAGCAAAGATTTATCTCCTTGGGTCGTTGTGCGAGGGCGCAGGGCCCCTGCAAGAGCGAGGCCCCGGGCGGTTGCCCAGCTTACCACCCCCTAAGGCCGCCCCTGGGTACAATGTCATACTAGCAATATTTTAATCTGCCAGACAAATGACTGGCGCTGTTCAAGAACGATTTGTCTACTACTAGTAGGTATAATAAAGTTTAAGATTTTTTTTGTTTAATTGTTTGTTTGTTTAATCTCTGAAACTATCGGTCGGATTCGCAAAACCCTTGTGGTATTTGATAGAGTATTCTTTGAGGAAGATTATAGGGTATGTAACATCGCGCTAGGACCCTTGGGTGCGGAGTAGAGACCATAAACGCGGGTAAAGCTGCGGGGAACGGCTAGTAGATATCATAAATGTTAATGTTTCTGAAGGTGTCTGTGGCTAAACTGCTTAACGGATTCGGGTGAATTTTGGCACAGAGGTATCTTGCATCTTGGATTATCATAAGGCATATGGTAAGTGAAAGACGTAGTGAAAGGCTATGTAATAATTAGGTTTAGCGGGAAAGTGTTGTTTCTTTAGTGCATTCTTCCCTCTAATTGGCATTCTTTATTTATCAATGTATCATACAACTAGCCGCGCCCCGCGGTTTCACCCGCGTAAGTTCGGGATCGGTCCCGTGGTAATATCGGGATAAAAAGTAGCCTATATGTTAATCCAGGTCTCCAGCTATCTACATACCAAGTTTCATCTCAATCGGTTTAGTATTTTTCTCGTGAAAGAGTAACAAACATCCATACATCCATACATACAAACTTTCACGTTTATAAAATTAGTAGGATGTGTGTTCCAATTTATAACTGCGAAACCAAATATGTAATTAGGATTTTTCAATTAAAAAATAATCTGATTTTTATAATCATAAAATTAATAATGTCAATCACAATCGATGATCTCATTCTCTACTCAGTTGTCATGTCATGGCTTCTATGATTATTGATTAGTCATAAAAATCAGACACCGAATTCGGCGCCAAATTTTACAGGAAGTTACCATGAAATGTCTATGACCGCTTTTCCATAGTAATGGAAAACTCGTGACTGAACTGAAATAATGTTCATTGGAGTTGGTAGCAACATTGGCTACCGTGACTGGGTGTTTGTTCTTGTAGTTAACACGTGAAACGGTGGTGGTACAATGCACAAGCGATTCCGGGATTGTGTGTTAGCGATTGTGACTTTAGGCCGACTGGTTAACTAATGAATGTTGACAATAACAGATCAAAGACCTCTCTTTTATAAGGGTGTTATTAATGTTTTTACTGATCTAATTTGTTGTCTTCCTAAGTGAAGTAACGCAAAGATAGGGTTGATAATGCTGCCCAATTTCGGACATTTATTGTGAAGACGCAACTATGGCTGCCGTCCTAATATTGAATAGAATGTAAAATAGCAGATATCTAGCTCTATATTAATACATGAAGAGAATTCTTTGTACAAAAAGAATTTGTTTTTAGTCAAATTTCGCGCAAGGAACTTGGAGTTCGAATATTTTTAAACAATTAGAGTTTTAAATTTCAAAATTACGTAAAAACGGCTTCTGCAAGTTATACGTGTCCAGTATCTATCTATAAGTTGATCGGTCATGGTACGAAAAGTCTATACAATGTCAGCTCAGATTAAACTGGAAATGAATAGCTTGATTCATGATACAAATTGGCCAATGAAATGAAACGTAAATCGACTACCGGACTACCTCTAGTTTAGAATAAAAGAAAATAGGGAAAAATATTCGTAATCGATCTGCACACATGGTAAGTGCATTATTTGGATATGAGATGGCATGTAAGCACCATCAATATCTAGGCCTACACACATTCATGCACCTTTCACGGAAGCTCAAGGTGAACCGATCGCTCAAGTTTTGTGTTAACCATCTTGTATTTAGAATCCCTTATATATGAAATCGCCATTAAAATATATGAATACTACACAAAACTTAGCAAATGAATCTTATCTTGTTATATAAGTTATGAATGTTGCGGGTTGCGAATAAATAAATTTTTCTTTCTTTTCTTTCTTTCTTTCTTTCTTTCTTAGATTTACACAAGCAATCGTTATGCAATTTTTTTAGGTTTAATTCTTGTGTAATAAGTTCTTGTGAAAAAAAACTAGGCTGAGCAGGTAACTTCCTGGGTAGAGGAAGGTAGAGAGAGAGAGGTAGCGGGAGCGTTTACATAAAGTATTAACTAACTCTTTATATACGCTCCCGCTACTTCTTATGACCAGTACAACACGCTACTAGTGCTGCACGCACTGACTACTAGACACGAAGTACAAACATCACCCGCTAAACGTTTACTCACGACAAAGCGCTCACGCTTATGAAACATACCGTAAGGTTTTAGACGCAAGTACAGAAGATATAGTCCATTGGTGGACCAGAGCGTGGGCTGGTTCATGCAACGGTATAAGTGGGCGGGTCATCATTCTAATTTTAACTCAATAAAATGCTATATAAAGTCTAAGTTGCTATAGTATAAATAAAAGCCCAGAAATAAAAAAATATTGATAGATTAGCTTTGAAAAATTTCGAATTAAAGTATAATATTAAATTATTTTCTTTAACAAAATTTATTTCAACTATCACAGCTTAGGACCCAGTTTATCACTGCATATTATAAAATAAAGTTCCCCGCCGCGTCTGTCCGTCTGTCTGTTCGCGATAAAGTGAAAAACTACAGAACGGATTTTCATGCGGTTTCCACTAATAGACAAAGTGGTTCATGAAAAAGGTTTAGGTGTATAATTTGTTAAGATTTTGTGTAAATTGATTGAAATATGTTGATGATTGTTGAATATGTCTCTGCTACCAGTGCGAAGCCAGGGCGGGTTGCTAGTTAGGTATAAATTTTCTATTTTCTTTTATATATGTTATTTTATATAACGTAATATGAACTTTGTAAATACAATAAAACTTTTTTTTAAATATTGTATCAGTTGTGTTACGCAAAAGAAATTCACGAACAAAAACAGGTAACTTGAATGTTTTTTGTCAAATGCTTCTCGAGATGAGTGTAAGTATCTATTGATCGAATGATGCCTCGTTCTAATAACCAAGAAACGATTCGTTTTCCTTACGGACAGTAAAATTTCGTTGAATTTCAACGAAAATGTTACTGTCCGTAAGCAAAACGAATCGTTTTTTGTTTATTGGAACGCGGCATAAATCTTTGAAACATGAGAACAACCCTACTACAATTTAAGTAAGAAGGAGTAAATCTAACAAAATCTCTATCGACACTCTACGAAGAGAAGATTGCAGCTACAATAACCCTTTGTACCGACTGTAATCTTGAATCGATTGAATTGGTAACTTCTCTTGGTTAATTTTTGTCCTTGTGATCTCTTGCTGTCTCTTGCCTCTGCTTCTATACCAAGTATAGAAGACAAGAGAATTTAATTCGAATTATTGTTTCTGTGATTATTAGAGATCGGATATTCGGATGCATATTTACCTAAAGTTGAGATGTTGGCTATTATGGAAAGCACTTTTTTATCGAAAGAATCCCGCGATTCCAGGAAATCCAAATTTAAGTGTACCTATACTCCGTGAGATGTAATAAACCCCAGTTTGACACAAATGACATTTGCTCTGTTACAACGTATAATGGTTGCTTTTCCCTACTTTTATTGTCAGTGATTTTTGACGAAGCAAAGACAACCTTATTACGTTGTAACAAGTGTCAAATTGGGCCTATTAAACCTCAGGATATGTAAGCATTTTGTAAGAGTGCGAGTGAGACGGCAAATTTTACTTGCTTGTGCGCAAGTAGCGACGCGACAATACAACTGCATTCGTAAATAAAAATATACTTAGAAGCCGCTTCCATAATTTGTTATCCAAAAAATAACTTTAGGTAAATATGCATCCGATTATCCGACCTCTAGTGATTACCTATGTTTCCTTAAAAGAAAAAAATTAACGTCCGTACAATTGCACTAGCGTCCCTATTCGATAATTATGTAGGCGCACAATTTAAATCATAAACTTAGTATATCGTATAATAAGTTTAAATAGAATTGCTATTATAGAATTGTAATTAAAAAGTTTGTTGGGTATTAATAGTGGAAACTGAATAATCAATTCTAGAATTGTAATCGCCAACGTCCATACCATGTTGAATACACCGGTTCTCGTCCGATCACCGAAGTTAATCAACATCGGGCGTGGTTAGTACTTGGATGGGTGACCGCCTGGGAATACCACGTGATGTTGGCTTTTTGCATATCTGTTTGAAAATTACAGACACATAATTTTGTTTTTAAATATGTACGCCTTGAGCGGCATTTGTAATATCATAATTATATCTTTTAATCCTTTGATTGCCAAAGCGTAAATCCTTTGGCGTGTCCCGCACGCGATGCCAGCGCCATTAATTCACTATCGTATCTATGACCAACTAATTACATTATTATTGGCGCCCATTACACGGTAGATTTTGCTGTCAGTTTTGACACAATCAAAACGGTGATTGACGAATAACCTATCGTCTAATGCAGTGATTGACAGTTGCATGATGAGATTTTAATGTTGATATTATTTCATCAATCACCAACGAACATCCGTCAATCATGACTTTTGGTAATGATTGACGTTTGCATGAGCTTCTTATGGCGCCATTGTCTATATCCTATTGTTTCACATTAAAATAACACTTAAAACATGGAGTTTCATTCAATATCATCTTATTTAGTTACCAAGATACGTAATGCAAAAGAAAAGCAATGTGTACATACATATTTCAAATTACTTTAGTCACAGCACTGGTCACGTTCGTGACGTCAGTCATCCGCTGTCAGTAAATACCGATAGCACATGACTGACGATTCAAAATATTACCACTATTCGTAAGATCTCTGTAATACCTGAGTATTAACCAAGGATTAGGATTTGATCGACGATCATAGGCGAGTTCTTTGGTGAAACAGTTTTCTGTCAAGCAGAGTAGGATCACGCACCCCTGGGACTAGAAATGCGGAGTGTTTGGAAACTTCAAGACGAATGGGTTATGTTTGGAAGTTGAATTTGGAACCAGTTTTGTTTATCTGTATTATTAATGTTTGCTGAAACTTAAATGTAATGTGTTAATTCAGACATATTGTGTAAATGAATATAAGACAATGCACTTCAAATTACAGTTCGATTTGGAGTCGACCGACTGGGAAATCCGGAAACTAGTAGAGCAGTTTTATATGTCAGTTACTTTTATATATAATCAACGTTGCAGTAAATTTTCCAAGAGAAAAATGTAATTTTTAATAGCAAAAAACAAAATTGTCGGATATAACAAAAAATAACGGCGTTCGGATTTTTCCTTTACCTGTGTGCTTCAAGAGATGAGACGAAAGTATTTGATGCTTTTAACTTATTGATACCTCCACAAGTTTCTGAGAAAAAGGGAGTTGACAGGCAGACAGACAAACGGACAACGAAATAATCTATTTTTCCTATTGACGAACGGAACCGGATCCCCATACACACTGGCCACCTAAGTGTGTAAGCACACGTAAACATTTGAATCTATTGTGTTGAGTCGCTTAAATATGATCATGGGGTATGGGATGCCTTGCAACGAAAGATCGTGTTCCAAAAATATACAACATTTAATCATTCAAATCACCTCCTCATTTTAAATATATATAAATATATAATACAATAAAAGAAATCCACAACATAAGAAATGTTTACTCAAGATAAACAAACGAACAAAAAGGCAAAGCGACGGCCAATACCATTCCGACCGCTGCCACCATAAATAATAGATTCGTGCATGTGACACTTGCCAAATGAGTTCGCCCTCCCACTTGCACAATGTTCCATCTCTCTCTCACACTTTGTAATAAGGCTGCAGTGGCCATACAGCGATAGCGGAACGACATTCAATCTTGGGACCATTCAGTATATTTAAGTTAATAAGTAAACCGCAATTAGCATTATGTGCGTAGTAGTTAAGGCTCTAGACTTAGAACATAATAACTTAGCTTAGTTCGAGGTTCAAACAAAATTACGTTACTAATAGATACTAGGCAACAATATCTCTATCACAAGTCAGAATTGCGTCGTATGGTATAAGGTATGAAAAAATATAAATATATACAGATATCGGCACGAGTCGTGAGAACAATTTTTTAAAAATACACTAGTTAAAAAGTTGTCAAATTGCACTCAAGTATATGGTAGCCGAATGATATGTGCGAAGTGCGAACCCAATAGACGACGAGCATCGACTGATGAACCAATCACGTGCAGCTTCAGCGTGGCCAACGTCATATCGACCAATGAAGTGTGCTCACGACTCGTGCCGGTAATTGTAAATTATTTACGGCGTTTAATTTTGGCGTGAAAGAGTAACAAACATCCATCCATTCATCCAAACTTTCACATTTATAAATAATAGCAGCGCCCCGCGGTTTCACCCGCTCAAGTCCCGATGCCGTGGGAATATCGGGATAAAATCCATCCAAACTTTCACACTTATAATATTAGTGGGATTACATGACGATCGGTTCACTACATCTACGTTTATAATATTAGATTAGAATGAGAATGATGACATTTAAAGAAGAAGAGTGAGTTTGACTTGCTGACAGTGTATGTGTAACAAGTGTGTCTCTAGCACTTCTGTCAGCTATCAAAACACAAATTGCGAACCCAAATAACTGCGATACAGCCACCGAGGTAATGACCGAATCTAAATATTTACGTAGGAACATACAAAGGGCAACGCGTGAAAACAAGTTATAAATTATTTATTTATAAATCGCTTTCGCTGCCGCTCCGTTTGCGTCGCGACTTTATTTACATTTTTAATGCGCTCGGAATTTCAGGCGCCGGGGGCAGATTTGTTTTGTTTTAATGTGTTTGGATGTTATTGTGCTTTCATTATGTTTGTATGTCACACGCTCTTTGAAAATGGCTACAATTTAAATTAAATATTTGTTTGCATTACGTGCGAAGTCAATGTTACAAAAGTTTTTAATTATCTTGTGTAATATGTACTTACTGCGCTAACTTACAAAAAAAATCTTTTTCTCTCTTGTCTCATTAAGGTAGACGTTCAAGAATTTTACTAATTTGATTAAAAATAAGGAATTTGATTTGAAAAAAAAGCATGTCAGAGTTAAGTAATCAAATTTAATGTTACTTCTTACTACTTTGCGAAATGCGAAAGATTGGATGAATGGATATTTCCTACTCAGTCACGCCAGAACGGCTGAACGGATTTAGATGAAATTTGGCACAGAGATAGATTATAGTCTGGAATTGCAAATAGACTACTTTTATTGTGGAAAATTGTATGGTCGCGGGGAACAGCTAGTAGTGGGTTCATATTTCTACATGTGGTGTGTGGGTTGGACTGGAATAAACTCTAATCGAAGTTGGTATGACAAGGCACGAGTGACGCCGTTTTTCGTTTCACTTTCGTTTCGTTCTAGTTCTCGTCTCTCGTCGAAGAATCAGTCCGCAACGAAAAGATCTACTAAGTTTAAAAAAAAAAAACGAAGGATGGCAATGTAATAATATTATGATTTACTGTCGAGGATACCAGCGTAGCAGAGCGATTTGCGACTATAGCTGACGCTGGTACCTTCTTTGATCTTAGATACCTACCAAGTGTTAAGACGTATGTTTATTGCGTTAACTTGTACAAGATACAAATAAAGATAAAAATTATTTTCTTTCTTTCTTTCTTTATTCGCGTGGAAATTTTGGCGAAATCTATCTCATTTCCTCGCCTCCGCACCTCGGCTTGTTGGTCGCCTTCGGCAACCAGCCTCAGCTGCGCCGGCTCGTCCGATGCCTACCCTACGCGCCTCCGGTTCTATAAAAACATTCTAGGGGTAGGACAGACTCGTACCAGGTGGAGTCGGGGTCAACCAATTCGGTTATTTGACCTAAGTTGAACCTAACCTATTTCATTTGTTATCTCCTCAATTTTACGTTTCGTTCCACAAGCCGGCAAGACGGTAACACATTTGAAAATAATACTGTTATTTAATATATATAAACTGTTAAATAGATGTGTGTATGAAAACTATTGAAATGAGTACAAAATATAATTATTTACGTAAATTTATATAAAATAAATTGTTACCGACGTATGACAACTTAACCGTAAGTAAAACGAAACGTTAAATAGCGAGAATTCTATATAATCTGTGGTAGGGATTGACAATATTGACATAAATATTGCAAAAATAATTGATTTTCAATATTTTTTTTCTCGACAACTACGCGTCTCCGCATATTGAAACTTGGCGTGTGTGCTTATAATAATATAACCTTTCTATAAAAATATCAACCCCCAACTCGATGGACGTTAAAGGAAAACTGAGCCGAATATTCCCCACTCACGAACTTAACCTTCATTTTTGCCCTGTTGATTTGTCGTCCAAGTTTAAAAGCAATCGGTGCATAATTGCGACTTCTATCGTGCCGGTAAAATTGAGGTACATACATACATACACATATTCATATATATACTTTTTAACTGGCGGTTGTTTTGAGGTTTTGGGATCATAACTAAACCTCCTGTGAAGAAATTTTTGGAAAACTCGACAACTGGTACAAAGTACAAAACCAATGGGTAGACCTTTCTTCGAAAAATCTACCTAAAACAGTTACAGTAAAATGTAGAATGACATAAAATATCCAAACTCTTAATAAATAACATACAAATTCCTTAATAACGGTTCTTACGATAAACGTATGTTACAGCTTACCAACAAGTCGTTTACTTAATGCACACATCTAAAGCCGTAGACTTGTGCTTATAATTATTAATATAAATAACCCAACCTATCAACCCTTGGCCCAATATTTCAAACATTTGGAACCCAGTGATAAATGACAAAAGATCATCCTTATATTACGTGTGAATCAATAACGTATGCATTGATAAATGAGGTGCGATTTAGATAAATCCACCCGCGGACTTGCGACTTCTGAGGGTTAGCCTTACTTGATAAATGGAAAACCGGCGGGTGGATTGAGAAAACTTTCCGTCGTGTGAGACGTGAAGATTTCTTTGTAGGCATTTTACATTTTGACATTTAATCAACCGCATTTTTGATCTGATGTAATAGGTTTAGGACTTATTGCCGCTTAACGGACTGGTATTCCTATAACGCTGCACCGTGCAGATTACCGCGAATGTTGGTCACTTGTTTGGACAAATAAGTGATTGTTTGCCACATTAGTTACATAAAAAATATTTGATTTAATGTTATTGATTCCAGGTCTGGTTTCAAAATAGGCGCGCGAAGTGGAAGAAACGCAAGAAGAGCACCAATGTGTTCAGAACACCAGGCTCTCTGCTGCCCTCCCATGGTCTTCCACCCTTCGGAGCTGGTGATGTGTGCGGCCCTGGAGTATTTGCTGATAGGCCCTGGTCTATGCCAGCTGGTGAGTGTCAATACATTTAAAAAAAAAACAGAACAAACGTTGAAAGAAATGGAACAAAATGGATTCTCATATCGGTAACTGCTTAATAACCATCCGGTGAGCTGACCTTGTTTGCCTCTTTAGTCTTACTTAAAAGTTGTTTAACTGTAAACCACAGATCAACTGCATTTCCTCTCCATTTCTAAAACTGATTTCTCATTTCCAGGTCTAGGCCAACTTTCCCAGGGCGGTGTGTCGATGAGTGGATTTGGAGCAGGTGGTCTACCACAGCTAGCCGCAGACTTGAACCCCTCACTGCCTATCAGCTCCGTGGCGTCAGGACAACCCTATCAGGGTCACTACCCACTTAATTCACTCGGTAAGATTGGGTTATTGAACTATAGCTCTAGAGTGACGTAATCATCGTCACGTATTTTGCCGACTATAATTTAGTCCAACTTATTGGCAAGCCTATTGCTGAGAACCGGGTACTTGAGGAATTAAATGGGAAACTCTGACGTATATTGAAAGAGAAATGTAGGTAAGAATGGAAGGCAATGGAAGAAAAGAGCCCTCACTGTCCCCCCCCCCCTCTCCCCCTCTCCCACCCTTCCCCTACTCCTTCCTTAAAGGCCGGCAAAGCACTTGTGACTCTTGAGTAGTCATTTACCAGCAGGTGACCCGTCTACTCGTTTGCCTCCTGAGAGTCCTTATTACCGTCCATGCTGTGAAGTAGATTTATAATATTTCTTATCTCATCAAACTTCTTTGATTATATTCCTTGAGGGTTCCAAGACAGTTTATCTTTTCTATGGTTTCACCGGGTGTCATGTTGTGGTTGGTCACTGTTGTCGATCCTGTATACATGTCTATAAAACGTGGGTGGGATTAATCCCAAAGTGTTTGCCGTCTGTCAAACAGTGGTGATTTTAACATGGGATATGGGACCTTAATCAATCAGATATTCACATAAATGAAATTTTACTTCCCAGATTTTCAAATTCACTTTCCACCTGTCTTCTCCAATAATCCTTTTAGCCAACTACGGTATCCTCCGGGTCTGTTTAACTACTTTCAGCTCCTCTGCTTTGAGTTCCCGGGATCTAGGGATAGTCAGACAGAACAATGACCCTTTGTTTTTCTCGATGTAATACATCTCCTATTTCATATTCTCTATACAACCCTGATATACAAAAAAAAGTATATTATAACAATCACAGTGGTATTAACGTAATCGGTTGCTGTTGTTCCAGGGGATACAATGATGTCATACTGTAACAACATCAGTGGTCAGCACTCCGGCGGCCCCCTCGAAGGATCGCCCACACCGCCGCACATGGCGCATTGTGCCAACAACAACGCCTCGCCTACTGCCTCTGGTAAGTAAGGCTCCTCCGGTAGAAACTATAGTTTGTAAGCTTTGAAAATACATAAAATAGTTCTCTCTGTCTCTTTTAACTAGTGTTCCTGCGACCAATAAGCGAACGGTCCTCTTTTTAAGTTCTCAATTTTTTTTATCAGTTAATGAAGTTGATTATTGGTACGAACTAAAAAATATGACCATAGGAGGTCAATAGATGACAAAGAGAACACATAAAGTCTAGGAGGCTGGTTTTCCCTTTTAAGGAGAGTGATAACAGCCACCACCTTAAGTGTACATAGTTCGAACATGGGAAACTAATGAGGATGTTTTCTTTAAGTCTTTAATAATGACTGAATGAGTTCTGATCAGTGGCGTAACAATAGGGTGGCAGAGCGGGCAAAATGCCGTGGGCTCTCGGCTCGAGGGGGCCCCGGGCACCAAAGGTCCTGAACTAGCTAAGGGCCTCAGATGGTATAGTTACGCCACTGGTTCTGATCATGTCGTTTAGAAGTTACACGATTGCCAAAATAGCTGCGGTCCGATCCCACGGACTTAAAATCTAACTGTATTACTTACACATGGAATATCAAAAAGGTCATCATCATCTTCATGCCCTTTTCATTAGGGTCGGCGCATTGTGTAACATTGCAAAGGGTTTTGGCTGGTTTATTTTATAACCGGCCGCCTGCCTGATGCCAACCCTATTTGGGAATATAGTCGTTTCATGACGGGAAATTAGGAAAAATGAGTAGGGAGAGGAACCTAGGGTAATTTATACTGCAAGTCTCGGATGGGGAACTGAACTGAACTGAGACTGCAGCAGCTCGCAGAAGCCGGGGTCCTGTATTTCCTGTGACTGGAGAGGCCGCTAGGACAGGATTAGTGTTCCCAGGGAACAGACAGATGTCGTGCTTTATAACATGTAAAATAGAGAGCGTAGGAAAAACTTTTCATTGCGCAATTTTTCTTACCGACCTTCATCCTTCATTCCTTCATCTCTAGATAAGAAATGAACATGGCAGCTAAAATGACGTTGTTTTTATGGTATAGGGGTAAACGAGCAGACGGGTCACCTGATGGTAAATGACTAGTGCCGCCCATGGGCACCTGTAACTCAAGAGTTACAAGTGCGTGTGTTTTAAACTTTGGTTAAAATATTCGAAGCTCCAAGAAAAGGTCTATACTTTATAATTATGTATACGCACGAGAATTAACGCGATCACCTAATAGGTATTACGTACATTGTAATTGTATGACGTTTCGACCAGGTTGCACTGGCCGTGGCCAGTTACCGTACGTATACATGCAACGCGGAAGTTTAAACTGTAGGGACACTGCTGGATCACTTTGCTTTGTTTTGCGAATTGGCCGCAACAGATACCTGTTGGTCTAGTGATTAGTGATCCTGACTGCTGTGCCAGACTCGATTTCCAATCAGAGCAAATAGTCTAGGTGTAATTTATCTATAACTAGCAACCCGCCCCAGCTTCGCACTGGTACAAATTATACACCTACACCTTCCTCATTAATCTCTCTGTCTATTAGTGAAAACCACATGAAAATCCGTTAAATAGTTTTTCAGTTTATCGCGAACAGACAGACAGACGCGGCTCGGGACTTTGTTTTATAATATGTCATGATATGTACGTATTTAGTAATATATAAGTATGTTTATCACCAGTCTGGTTACCATAGTAAAGGCTCTGGCTAGTTTGGGATCAGACGGCCCTGTGTGAGTTGTTTCAAGTAATTATCATATTATTATTTAATTTTGTTTTTACTAAGGTGGAGGCGGTGAGCCAGCTGAAGATGAAGTATGGCGTGGCCACAGCATCGCGGCCCTCCGGCGGCGGGCCTCTGAACTGTCAGCAGCCATCCCCCCCTACTTACAGCTCAACTACGACGCCCACAGCCCGGTGTACTGACCGCGACAATCTGATTACAGACATCCAGGACCTGACTTCTAATCCACTGCTCCAGTTTTTAACTAATGTTACATTCAATAAATAATATTATATTTAATGATTTCTAGAATGATGTCTGACTGTTTGTTTTTTTATACACCTAAGATTGAAAATGAACACGACCAGCATGTTGTAAGCGCTAAATCGCTTAAATGAAAAAAAAATGGTAAGCCTTGATACATTTTGAAGATATTAGTCATACTAAAGGGTGACCCAATTAGAGTGCACGATTTAATTTAAAAATAAAACGCATGTTTTTTTGAGCGAGTGATGATATTTTTATTGGATTGTAAAGTAGACATGTTCCGATTATGTATGGAATGAAATATCCGGCATATGGCCCCCTCGGCTCTGAACACAGGCTCTTGCTCTTTTCATGAAATTTTAGATGAGATTTTGACAAAGATGTGGCTCTATCTCACCGATGACGCGTTGGATCTCGGCTTTGAGCTCAGGCGGTTTATTCACGTAGACCTGAGATTTCAAAAAACCCCAAAGAAAGATATCGCACGGCTTTAAATCGCACGATTTTGGTGGCCAATTGACATCGGAATTTCGGGAGATGATTCGGTCTGGAAACCGTTGCTACGATAAATCGATTGTTCCGTGCGCGGAGTGGCAGGTGCCGCCATCCTGCTGAAACCACATGTCGTTCAGATCCATACCAACCAATTGTGTTCTTGTGGCCTTACAAGAACTCCGTTAGCATGTTCCTGTAACGAATGCCATTCACAGTCACTGCATTTTTGTAATGGGTTTTCACAATGATAACGCGGTGTTCAGTTGTGTAGCGCTCATTTTTTAATAATTGGAACAATCATTGATGCCAGGTGTCGAATATCAGAGCTGCAACCTCCAAAGAAAAAAAATGGCGTGAAATTTAAATCGTGCACTCTTATTGAGACACACTTTACAAGCCACACGTTTCTCAGTTTTATGGTGTTTTAATAATCAGAAATGCATTAACCTTAAGTACAAAAATGTACTGTAATCAATCGTCAACCTACCATCAAATGTTTAAAAAATAATAGGATTCTACAATGGTCGACAGAGGATGGTACACTTTGAGCAAAACATAATTTACTTATGTATAAATAATGCTTCACGCTAGGGTGACATTCACTCGGGATATTCCCAGGACATAATTACTTACGATAAAATTGTGAGCTGTATTCGAGTAAATACATGTATACGCATTCGTACAATAATAAATTATAGTTTAATATAAGCTATTTATTATTTAAGTATCGTAATAAAGTATTACTTAGGGTTTAAATAGTTATATTAATTGATGTATTTACGCAATTCGACGTAATCCAGATTAGGTGTAGGTATGGATTCAAAAACATTCCAAATTCAAATATAGAATAGAATACTGTTATAGAGTAAAAATTCTATTTTTTTTTATCGGTCTCTGTGATTATTTTTAATAAGATTTGGTTATATTTTTGTTATACAACGAAGTTGCAATTAGTCAAAATCAAGGTTTATTAATTTTTTTTTGGTCCACTGTAACATTATATTAGACAAAGGGGTTATTTTTCACCCTATTTTATTTTTAAATTATAATATGTATTTTGATTATCCTTATTCTGTAACACAGAACCATTCAGTACAAAGATTTAAAAACCAAGCGAGGATAAAGTTGAGATGCTGTACTTCATCAATCAATCTCAGCTACCTCTCGGAAGTTGTGGGTCAATCTCCACATGGTAACTTTATTACTGCCCTAGTCCTAAGTTAAAAACTATCCTATTATTATATAACCCATGTAACTAGTCAGACATTCTCAATTTTTAAAGATCATAAAAAAAAATTATATCATTTCTAATAATTAAGTGCAATATACAAAACAGATTATCTAAATAGTATTAACGGCTATTTCAGTATATAAACAAATTCTATGTCACAGAGTCCGAAGTAAATAAAATGAATTTACAAGTGATACCACATATACCTAGTACAGATCTAAGCGTCTCTGCTACGGGAAATGTGATAGTAATTTTAATGTGTCTCGCTTAAAATTCTACAATTACATTATATTAAATCCACTCTAAATACTAGGTCAAACTTGTACATAATATCACTACATATTATAAAACAAAGTCCCCTCCCGCGTCTGTCAGTCTGCCTGTTCGAGATAAACTGAAAAACTACTGAACGGATTTTCATGCGGTTTTCACTAATAGACTGAGTGATTCATGAGGAAGGTTTAAGTGTATAATTTGTACCCGTGCGAAGCCGGATCGGGTTGCTAGATAAGAATAAAAGATGATTTTTTTCAATCTCAATATATTTTTTCTAATAGCTAATTAAAAACGTTAAAACTTTTTCAGTTGAACCGAAGGCGAGACTTTTAAAAATATGCAATTGCAAATCCCTAAGTCAGTACTTTCTTTGACTTATATAGTTAAAGCCCATACGGACTTCGATCACTCGTTTAATATACTTCACCAATATTTTGTAGTTAGTTATTAAATGTTTGCCAAACGTACTTAATATTAATTGATATCAAAACTTTAAAAGAATAACCAAGTACTTTGAGTGGATTCTACAATTTGCTTAAGAAACAAATGTATACTTTTCAGATAAATTCTTTAATCTGAACACTTGACAAATAGCTATACGATAAAAAGGGTAATTTAAAAACTTGTAATATATACATTTTGACTAGGATATATGACTTACAAAGTATCACGGATTTCCATGTCATGGAAATATGTAATCAGACCTTAAACTGTATACGGAGTTTTGATCCAAAGTAAGTTTTATCGATGAACGTACAAAAAATGTCGAACATAATCTAGTTTTAGTTTCACTAAAACTAAAAATTTACGTTTCTAGATAGTCAGTAATTTTCTCATTTCAATTTTAAATAACGGTGTTGGGAGCGAGTAGGTATATGTGATGCCATAAATATGCAATACTATCCGATTACAGTTAAATTGATTATGTTAAAACCTGATTACTTTAATAAGGCTGATTAATGAGGCAGTGGCAATAGTTTGTGATTCCAAATAAAACAATTGAATTGATGTCGTCGAAGTAGAAAGTTGATTTTATTCTAAATCTTTTTAGATATGTTTAGTATAAATATATTAGTCTACTTTCAAGATATCAGCTTCATTTGCATGTCTGGGCTCTTTAAAGTGTACATACATTCATTTTTTACTGTTAATAAATGCATTCGAAAGTTCGTACTTCCGCAAATTACAATAATCCCACTAATATTATAAATGTGAAAGTTTAGATGGATGGATGGATGTTTGTTACTCTTTCACGCCAAAACTACTAAACCGATTGCGATGAAACTTGTTACGTAGATAGCTGGAGACCGGGATTAACATATAGGCTACTTTTATCCCGATATTCCTACGGGATCGATCACTAGTATTACATATTATTGGATCTATTAACATATATTATTTCAAATTTGTGTTAATCTCTGCGTGTGGAATTATAATTCAATTCGCTTGTATGTTACTTTATTTTTTTTGTACAAGATTATGTCCGACATTTTGTGCGTTCATAAACTTATGTGTGTAAATGTATAGTTAGGTATATTCAATATAGGTAAACAAAATTGGAAACTCGCGGCCACTGTATTTTTAACCTTTGTATTATTTAAAGTGGTTGATAGTTCCTATTGTGTTTGAGCCCCGAAGAAGCGAATATTTTGTTATTCCTAATTAATATTATTTAAATTTATTTTTAATCTGAGATGTTATTTCCGTCCGTTGTTTTGTGTGTAAGTTGCTTTTGTTTTTAATATTTTGGGGGCTCATTGTTTCTTTAGGAAAAAATGGCCTTGTAAGCATTAATCCAATATGAGCCAATGTAGTCCAAAGTGTAATAATACAGTAGGTAATATAAGGACGAACAAAATTACATTACAAAATAGTCAAGCAGATTATGTTATGGTACAATATGGTACATCTGTCAATAGTACCACTGACGATGCCGGATAATGTTACGGTAATAACTCTAATTTTATCCTTTGATAGACAACTCTGTGGCCATACATCGGCTCCTGTAGGCCTAATGTGTCGAGGGTTCCTTAATTTTAAGTATAATACTGTATTATAACTATTTTATTTACAAACCAAAGGGAACTTAACTCATTTTGGATTAACAACAGAAAAAAAATATCCTAATTTCTTTAAGCATTGTCACACTACAATTATGATTATTAATTGGAAAAAAAAATATTATTTTTAATGGATTTTTGTAAAAGTAAAGGACTGAGTGATTATTATTAATAATGTTTAGAACAAATAATAATATTTTAATTGAATGCCTATAATTCGCTCGCCCGTGTATGTAAAGCCTACATTTAGTATTACCATACTAGTTTAAGTATTATTATACATACATACAATAAAATAGACAATGTTCAATTCGGTGTTTCATTTTTAATAGTTTTTAATTATTGTTGGCACCTATAAAGGTCGGAGCGCATTAAAGCGGTGCAATAATGTCTTAAAATTTAAAGTGGTTTTATGTTGCAAGTTGCACAAGAGCGGGGCTGCAAAAAAACGTTGCGGCTGCTATCGATAGAATATTTTGAGATACTGCGTGGCGCCGGGCAGTGACTTGTCGTTAAGTAGATACGGCTGGAAATCATAATGCGTTCTTCTTCTGCAGATAAAAATGGTTATGAATGTAGTGAATTTGTCACTTCAATGTATGTTTCTAAAGTGCGAATAGGTCGCTCTAATGTGTTGCGACCTTTTTGGTGCTTTTAAACACATGTGGTGGTTTATTTGATAGTGCCGTGCAAGGACGTATCCTGCTTTTGGCCCAGGGGAGGGATTTTTTTTTTCAGCCCAGTGGGCAAGATTTGTTTTGGGGTAGGCAGCTGAACTGAGCTCACGTAACACGGAACCGACTTTAGTTTTCATTGTAGTATTTGTTATTTTGTACATAAAGAGCCTTTGTTTTATTTTTAATGCATACTCCGGCCAATAGCGGTTAGCAATACACATAAAGGGCCCGTTGGTCCGGTGGTTAGTGGATAGAGATCCCGACTGCTGAGCCAGAAGTCGTGGATTCGATTCCCACCCAGGACAAATAATTGTGTGATGAGCACTGTGTTCTGTGTCTGGGTGAAATTTTATCTATCATTATGTATGTATTTCATAAAATATAATTATGCATATATGCCTAATTTGGAAACAGGCGGCCGTGTGTGATAAAATTAAAACAAATATGTGTTATATTTTGGCCGGTAACGTAATCTTTTGGTACACAGATAGTCTAGGGCCTGAGAAAGGACATAGGCTACTTTTTAATGCGAAAAAAGGGGTGCAAGGGGTTGAAAGGTGGGGATGAAAAGCTGTATGGAAGTATTGTCAATTAGCCTAAATAATTAAAAATTCTACCCAAAGACTATTCCACGCGGACGAAGTCGCGGGCACAGCTAGTGACATATAAATTCGTTTAAAAAGAATAAAAAATACCTGCATGTTCTAATTGTTTTAATGATATCATACCTTGTTATTAAAAAGTTTAATTTTTCATGCTTTCTCTTTCTTCTTTTAATTATATACGTTTTCAAATACTCGACTTTGAATAAAAAGAAATTCAACAATCGTATTTTCAAATTAAATATTTTACTTAAGCGCCATCTTTTGTTTACTGTCAAAATATGTGAGTTTGTAATTAGTACTACTATTGCTCACTAGATGTCTGACAAAGATTACCTAATCTCTATGGCAGTCACAATCTCGTAGCTCAACACTATGCTTGTTTACCACCGTATAAATGATCTATAATGACATGACTAAAAGCAACTGATTCATGCTGAAAGAGTTTGTTTTTTTCCATAACAGATGGCGCGCAATGTCGTACTCAAAAAGGACATTTAGGTTAATTCATGGCAGGCTCTCTCTTACGAAAAATTAGGTTTAAACATTGTCACATAAAAAACTGACTGCCTACTATTACAACCTATCTGTATGTAACACACTCTATATATACTTATACATTTTTAAGAAATTAATTTTTTACTTTTCAAAATGGCGGATAATTTAAATTCCAGGCTGGAAAACAAAACCACCAAATCGCTAAGCCCTTATTATACCTACGAAGTAAACGCAGATCTTTTTCGTCGGCTCGAAGTTAAAATCCTCACCACAGACATTACACATGTTTCGTTACCATAGATGGTAGACATAATCATAAACAATTAACATACATTAAAAACGTCTCCGTGCTTTGAATTTGTCCAGATATTATAAACAGTGTGAAGCGCACGTAACGACATTACGACACGACTTGTCGACGCGTTTATGCGTTGTACGCGGTGCATCCAAATTGAGCACTACTTTTTTTGGTCATAAAGTTTGAAGAGCGATTACGTTGTGCGCCTGACGTGTTGTACACTTGATTTGCGGCATAATTTAACTTCTATGGAATACTTGCGAAACATAGCCGAGAGTGCTATGGGCTGATAGTGACAATGTGTGAATGTCACTAATAGCATTCCGAATATGAATGTTTTTCACATAAAATTAATATTCTTTGGTTTTGAACCGAATAGTGTTTATTTTTGTTTTTATTCGACCAGGTAAGTCATATAAAATATATAATAAATAGTTGTTATACAGCGTGTAAATTTGTAAACTTACAAAAACCTCTTTCTCTTCATACTTATCACAATACAAAAGTCAGTTCATCATAATAATGCGAAATTGGGCGGTATTCTTTTTGTGCGTTACGGTGAATGACCTTAAACGTTATTCGGTACGGTGTTGCTTACACCCTGTATATAATATTGTATTTTATTTTTTAAATAAATATTGTACACAGCCTTTCTTTTCACCTTTGTTTCTCTACCAATCTAATGGTTGCATGGAAGCGATCGCAAATAGCGATAAGGTCGCCATTAAATTGTAAAACATTAGCTAGTAAGCACATATAAGTAAAATATTGTAACCTATTGTTTTGTGTACAATAAAGAGTACCTACATCTTTTTTTTTATGGTATAGGGGGCAAACGAGCAGACGGGTCTCACCTGATGGACCTGATGGTAAATGACTACCGCCGCCCATGGGCACCTGTAACTTAAGAGTCACAAGTGCGTTGCCGCCCTTTAAGGTGGGAGGGGTAGGTAGGGGAAGAGTGGGAAGAGGGGAGAGGGGGATTAGAGAAGGGAGAGGAGAAGGACGGGAATAGGGAAGAGGGAAGGGTTATGGCCTCCGGTAACGTCACTCACGCGGCGAAAAGCAATGCAAGCATTGTTTTACTGCCGGTTAACGAGAACCCCGGCAGACCTGGCCGCCTGTTAGGCAACAGGCAATCCTTCTATGGTGTGCAGGGGCTTTCCTCCCCCTAATTCAGAGTGGTCACACACGTTGCGCCGATGTCTTGGGCCTACTTCTGCTTTGTTCGTCCTCAGGCTAGCGCTCATGAGTCCAACAGAGAGATGAGTATGGTAGTGGTGTCCCACAGGCGTTGGCTCCTGGTCTATGCACTTACCAAAGCAGCCGTGTCCGGTAAGCACCTACGTCATCTGGTAAGAGAGTGCACCATGTCGCCTCTCCAGCCCATCTTCATGATAGGCCTTACCGCCACAGTTGTGAGTGCAAGAAAAATCTGACCCTACTACAATTATTCCTATATGTGACGGCAAGTGTTGCCATTGAAATATTAAAATTACTTTATAAATCTTTATTAAATAGATACTACTTGCACAAACTATATGCGATCATATTCAACCATAATCTGGATTCCAAACAGTATTGTCATGCTTTTCATCTCCTATATTCATAATAAAGCTATAAAATATCTAATTAACAAACTAATTGTCTACCAACAAAACCTAAATTCACACTTATATATTTTCAACACAAACTGATGCGAACGCGTAAAGTGATAACTAGTTACTCAGAAACGTTACGTTATTTTCGTTTAAAGGAGCGTTGCTAAACTAGCGCAGTCATAATACTATTTTCTTGCATGTCAAGGTTTTAGTAATAAGCATTCTACTTTGTAAATTATGCAGTTACAAGAAATATGGGCATGTTATAACCGCAAAGAATACCTGTTGGGCATTCAAAGTTATTTAAAACTGATGAAACTGAAAGATAGGCAGTAGTTACATAGAATTGTTGCTTATTTTGTTCATGAATGAGTGTAAGTATTGTTATGGAGTCATTATGTCCTCTGAAATACACATTTCTGGTTATAACATTTTAGTTATAGCGCATAAGCTTATGTATTCGTGTGTTACGTTGCTAATTTACTGTAGCCAGTCGGGGGAGTGGGTTCTACTGAGCCCTGGCCTCGGTAAACGAGACTACTAAACTACATCGTATCCTTCAACAAGCTAGTTTCAGCAGTTTCGTAAGGGAAAGGATCGCCATCTAACAAATAAAAATCGGTTGTCTGTAAATTCGGTTTACTGACGATAGTTGAACGTGCCAACGTCATAGGAACGCCTCAGAGCGAGGTAACGCCGCATGAGTCATGTTTTTTCGTGCGTGCAGCCGGCTCCATCGAATTATAAGACGTTGTCACGTCAATAACTTAACTTGAGACACCTTACACACTGCCGTCTGATCCCAAACTAGACAGGCATCCAAATTTCATCCAGATCCGTTCAGCAGTTTTTGCGTGAAAGAGTAACTAACATCCATGAAACCACCCTTACAAACTTTTGCCTTTATAGTAGTGATGCGCCACTGTGATGTGTTGTGATGTGTCACTGAGTTGAAAAGAGAGATACATATCATTTCGGTGTAGGGATATAATATATTGTCACTCATTTAGCTCACTCAGTTCAATTGATTCAATTCCTCATCTCGCTCGTTTAGCTTAATTACACATTATTTTTAACAGTAGATTTTGCAACTGAATGAAGGTAGATGTGCACCTTGAATGATTTCTATGTTTAATAGGTTCAAACCTTCAACGGTATCACTGAGTGATTTTCATTTTTTAGTACGTTAGCTTTTGGAGCATTTCAATAAAATGAAATTCAGGTGGCATCAGCTTGCATGCTGTTTACCTCTCGTGTAACACTAACACTATTGTACCTGAAGATCTGACTTTTAAAAAGAGTGGTCAAGAGTGGTCACCTGCACCTTTCTCGCTCAAACTATTATACTAGCTATTATACTTCTCAAACTCATTAGTAAAATTAAGTTTTCCTATCGTTACGGTGTCCATACATTTTTTTATCTTAATCTTGGTTAGTAGGTATCTATCACTAGCTCGTCCAAGAAACAAAGAGCCGGAGCATTGGTTTAGCTCACTGTGCTAGTGAGTTAGTGAGCTAGAGAACTGAGCTACTGATATATTCGGAGTTGATGTGGGTGATATACACAGTAGCTACACAACTCTAAATATTAGTAAGATTACTATCTACCCGGAGACGCGTTGCTTCGGCTAAGCAATTTGCAATTTAAAAAAATTGTGACTATAAATTGAGATAATGTCCAAATTGCACATAGTGTGTAAAATTTAATTAAAATAGGTTCATTAGTTAAGAAGTTCATCGCGATATAGTTAGGATAAGTAAAGTAATGATAATAATAAAGAATAATAATAAACACATCTCACACACGGCCGTCTGACCCCAAACTAGGCAAAGCCTGTACTATGGTAACCAGACTGCTGATAAACATACTTATATATTTCTAAATACAAACATATTATAGATAAATAACACGCAGACACAGTACAAATTATCGTGCTTATCACCCAATTTTTTGTCCTGGGTGGGATTCGAGTCCACGACCTCTGGCTTAGCAGTCAGAATGTCTAACTACCAGATGATACTCACAATAAGAGGATATGTATAAAAACTTAGATCAATTATATCTAAGTATAAAGGGTCACCTTTAAGCTATGAACAATATATTACAGTGACAACGCTACTAATGTTCCGTTTCTGCGTGTCATCTGATTAAACATCTGAATAAGGAACCCTTATAAGATCACTTTGTTGTCGGTCTGTTTGTCTATCAAGACCTATTTTCTCTCTCTTTATTTTCAGGTTGAAATTAATATCAAATACTTATGTCAGCGGTCCCTTGAAGCTGTAAAAAATCAAGCTTCTAAGTAAGAACGCAACGCCACCCGGTTCACCGGCGGTAGTGAATCGAGTCCGATATCTTGCTCCTGGGGCGGTCCTCCGCTGCTTCCCTCTGCAAGATGGCATCCTCGCAGAAGGAACCCAGTACACTACCGTGAATCCACTCCTAATATAAGCAACAGTAGAGCTTAACCAAGCTTAACAAATGGGTTTGCAAGATCACTAGAAATATTACAAATTGTCGCCTACGTTGAACTCTGCTGCTCATGATGTTTACGATATCTGTGGCGCCTTAAAAAAACTAATCACATCATTATTTTAGTGCGTAAGTATTATAATATTCGAAATCATTTGCAAATGACTGCTTTTGACGATACTGGTCCGGTTGTTTGTATACCTATTGGTAGAGGGCTCTTTTTTTTTCGCATTTAGACTGAAAAAAGGTCCATTTATACATTCTGACAAGGCCGGCTCAACTAGCCAGCGTAGCTCCTTCCAGAAGCACAGAGGCCTCCTGTTTGTTTGTATAACTATTGTTTCTTTGTGGCTATTAAGACTATTTCACTCAAACTTACTAGCGCCAAAATATGAAAGAAGTAAATACTTAAGGTGGGTATGTTGTCTGACTTAGAAAAGTGTAACACTGAATACCACATCCCTTCTGCATCAAACACATAGGTACCGCAAAAAAAATCGAAAGTATCATGACGTCATTTACATGTGGGGTACATGTAAATGACGTCATGATACTTTCGATCATCATCATCACGAATTACACAGATAATCTAATAATACGATCATTATCTGATAATAAATCATTTTAACTATTAAATTCCATGCCATCAGCAATCATCGACATCAGAACACCTGACTTACACACGCACAGACACACATTCACGCATTCTCACGCAAACACCTGCGCCCGTAAATGTTGCGCAACGCGGAGGGCGCGCCGAAGAAAGTGCCGCGACTGTGTTTACTCATAAGTGGACTATAGTACAGTCGGCGACATTAACGGGTGAATAGGGAAAGTTGAATTGTTCGGATAATTGAGTATCAGTTACCGATGGTTCTTTTGGGATTTATACCCACTACATACCTATACAAATGTATTATAACCTTCTTTGGTTTTCAATATACTACATTATTGTTTAAAATTGGGTAGATTCCTATCATCTGTCATCTTCATTTCAGCCATATTATATCCACTGCTGGACATATGCCTCCCTCAACGACATAGATAGCTTCCTATGTTCAAAATGAATAATTAGGTCTAAGTCAGGCTAATGAGAATGACGGGCATTTTCCAAAACTATTTTTTTTTATAATTTTCAACTTCACCAACAAAACAATTCCAGAAACAGTCAAAAAATTGCATTTGTCACTTGCACTAGCAGCTTGCACTTGTTTTGATTTTTCCCTTGAGAATGGTTTAACGATTTGTAAAGTATTGGTTTTATAAGACAATCTTCACAGGTGGGTTAGAGTAGAGCAGCATGAATATCGTCTTATCTTTTGTCGCCTTAAAACCAGGAGCGAACTAAAAAAACGAATCCGGAAAATTTTTGTATACCGTTTGGTATGCTGTTTTAGTAAGCCGTGAATACAGGAACGGTGTCGCACATTTTTAACCTGCGAAAAATAAATAGTGAATAAGCTTTCACTGTAAAACAATCTTTCTTTTAAATTTGCCATGTATAGTTTAATTATCTTTTAGATTAATCAATCTGGTAGTACCTGAAATTAGCGCGTTGAAAAGTGAAGTTTATCATATTATACCAAAATAGCTGTCCTCTGGTCTTCGCCCTCATTTACCTACACAATGGTAAAATTATTAATAAAATGGGATCATTAGTTTTAGAGTTTATCAACTACAAACAAACAAATCTTATCTCTTTATAATATTGGAATAGACTATAGCGATGCTACAGGAAATATATGCCATAAAATTGTTAATATATTGTTTTTGGTTGAAGATAACACCCCTTTACTTTCTACTGATATGTTAGATAGCGACTAATTATATAAACCACGTAACTTATTCAACAGTTACGGAGAATACACGCAACAGAACTCCTATCGACTTTCATCATAATTTATATTATGACAATTTATTTTGGGTAATCAAGCGATCAGTGCAGTGAGCTATATTGTCACAAGCCAGTAAGCATAAAGCTTGCAGTTTAATCGATTTTAGGGTCGGTAACTGACCATTTTTTCCGTGTCTAAACCTTCGGGTTCTATCATACAATGCCGACTAGCATACTGATCAAAAGCCCACAGTGTCTTCGACATCACATCTATTGACGGTGCATGCGCTTTACGCACAATGCGCAAGCGCAAGCCCTCTCCCCCGACGATACTGGTAACATTTCCTGGTAAGCACAGCCTCTAAGGGGAGAGCCAACCTTCCTCACTTCTCAAGAAGCGCAAGTCAAGCGCAGCCAAGTTTCTCAGACCCGTTCTTCCTGTGTTCTTCTTCGTAGCCTCGATAAGCAACCGATCTTGTCCGTTTCCAGTTAAGGTTCTGGCTTCGCTTGGCTTATGAAGTAACTATTATCTTATCTGCGGCAAGGCAGAGGTCTGTATCATAATATGTCTATTGGCTCCAAATGAGTTCAGAGATAGCGAACCCACCAGATACTGCTGAGCTTGTCTAGTTGTTATAATATATGTATATTCAGAAATAGGTGAGCACACTAATAAAATTTAACATAGTAAATTAAATTATTAAACAGGTACAATTATTTTCGTTTTATTTAATTTAATGTTTTTTTCATGAGAACCTCAACGGAAACAGACATAAGTATTACTAGCAGCGCCACGCAGTTTCACCAGAGTAAGTCCCGACCCTGTAGGAATATCCAGATAAAAAGTAGCCTATGCGTTTATCCAGGTCTCCAGCTATCTACATACCAAGTCGCAATCGGTTCAGTGATTTTTGCGTGAAAGAGTAACAAACATCCATCTTATCTCTTATCTCATAACAGACATCCAACTTTCACATTTATAATATTAGTGGGATTAGTGGGATTAGTAGGATTTTTGCATTTATCAATTTCTGTATTAGAGTGCGGTGCCTGACACTTCCGCGGTTGCTTCTCTCCTTGATAATGAACCCTCGACGGGCTCGAAATTAGTCAGGTATCCCCGAAATATACACGTAAATATAATGTAGTTATTGTAAAGTATAATTTAATGGAAATTTAATATAGAATATCATAAATCATGAAATATATGCAATGTAATAATTAATTAATATTTTATAAATAGCAATTAAGGAAAAAATTGCACGCTGTTACTTGAATGGCTAAATAAGCTTGTACATTTATTTAAATAACAACCTACCACCACTCTGTATCCTCATTTAAAGTAATTAAAGTGTTTGTGTTTGTGTGTGTGAGTAAAACAGGCATACATGTTAACATCTCATAAAAATGACATCAACTTGTCGACCAGGCTCTCTTAATATTGAAACTTAACCATATTCAAGTGTCTAACTGTACTCACAAAATTTAAAAGAAAATTTCGTCTGCAAGGAACCAAGTGTGTTGCGTCATTTTTCCTTGGCCTACGCGCGTCGGTCATCCGTTCTAACGATACGTCACATAGTGTAATAACGCTAATACTTTGTTTCATTATCTAAAGAAAGTCGTATGTGTTGACACTTTTCCTTTTTAGACATAATGTTAAAATGTTTTGTAACTGCTTTAAGTGTTATTCAAACTCTTACTGAGTGCTAAACAAAAAAACATACTCGTAGTTTAAACTAAGTATATATAACTAATTAGACAAAAATCATTAATTGAATTAGACATTAAGTGACGGATTTCTTTTTATTTTTTTGACACTTGACACACACGCAGAAAAAAATGTACAATGGCGGCGTAATACCAATCTAGCTTAGTGAGATCTTAATTTGAAATATTCTGGATTCTGGAAGGCCTCATAATAAGCAGTTATATAAGACGGACCGCCCTATAAGCACTTACGACTTGCGACACAAGTGGTAAATGGTAAATTGTGTACAGGGTAGTTTCCTATGTACCTATTTAATTTATTTTATTTTTATTTTAAATGCTGATAATTATTCGTCACTGTTTTGAACTTTCTTATTATTTTTTAATTGGTAAACGAAATATTAAAAGTAAATGATTTGGCATTACTTAGGTATTATGTCCTATCTCATTATTTTATACAAACTTCTACAGAACGTACCGTTTACAAAAAATTCGAATTTGTACTGTTAGAAAATAGTAGAACAATATAAGAATTATTTTTATTTTTATTCCTGCGCTTAGAAAGAAAAAAAAATCAAAATTGACTCATTTAAGGTTAACCTTTCCTTCCTTCCACAGGTCATCACCTCACCTGAGCCGAGGATGAAGTGTTATATTGTAGTCTCGAACCGCCAAAACCAGACATTGTTCTGTCACAATTGGGTCTATTGCTAGAGACCCGGGTTACCGTATGATACTAATATATATAAAGAAAAAGATGAATTTGTATGTAGTCGATAAACTCTGAAAGTACTTAATCGATTTTATTCAATCTTTTACCATTAGAAAACTGTTTATCCAGTAACTAGCAACCCGCCCCGGATTCGCACTGGTAGCATAGACATCTTCAACAATCATCATCATCATAATTATTTACACAAAACCTTAACAAATTATATACCTAAACCTTCCTCATGAATCGCTCTATCTATTGGTGAAAACCGCACGAAAATCCGTTCAGTAGTATTTAAGTTTATCGCGAACAGACAGACAGACAGACGCGGCGGGGGACTTACCTACTAATATTATAAACATGAAAGTTTGTGAGGATGTATGGATGTATGGATGTTTGTTACTCTTTCACGCCAAAACTACTGAACCGATTGCGATGAAACTTGGTATGTAGACAGCTGGAGACCCGCGTAAGTCCCGATTCCGTGGGAATATCGGAATAAAAAGTAGGCTATGTGTTAATTCAGGTCTCCAGCTGTCTACATACCAAGGTTCATCGCAATCGCTTCAGTAGTGTTTGCGTGAAAGAGTAACAAACATCCATACATCCATACATCTACTAAGACTAAGACATCGCGATCGCGACTTCGCTAGTGATTCGCGTTTACCTGTACCTATCCTACTAATATTATAAACGTGAAAGTTTGTGAGGATATTTTAGAAATTTCCTTTCAAAAGTATGTGATAAAATATTGAATAAATTAACTTATTAGCGTTCCCTTAAAGATCGTTATAAATAAAAATAAGCTATTAGAAATGTATGCGAATTTGGTTTCATATTCATTTACAAACCGGTATGGGCTTGCCAGACGGCATTGTTTAGAGTGTCACCAACAACATCTTGAGAAATTGCCGTCACGAACACACGCTTGACCGTTGAAACATTGTTTAAAAAACACATGTTTTCTTTAAATATTTGTTTTCTAAAGGGTCTAAGTGCCAAAAAATCTAAAATCAATATTTTTACGAAAATACTATTTCGATTCGAAGCGGCGGTAGAGTAATGGCTAAGGCGTCAGACTTGCGACCGAATGGTTGCGGGTTCGAACCCCACCCAATGCATTGCCGACGTGAACTCACTCCTAACACAAGCATTTAGCTTAGTTGGAGGCAAGTATACTAGTACTGTGTGACCCACGTTACTATAAAAATATATTATAGTTTTATTAAACTAAAAAAGTGGATACCTGGAGGTGGTTGGCGACGGCGAGGAAGGCCGAGGAGGAGATGGAGGGACAAAATCAATAAAAAAAATATCTTTATTTCATAAAATTGATCATCAATTATTCGAAATCGTCGATTGGACGATCTCGACACCTTTTTACTCTTGTGGCCTAGGGTGGCCGAGGACCGAGAGGAGTGAAAGCGTAAGGGGGAGGCCTTTGCCCAGCAGTGGGACACGTGCGAGGCCAGCTAAAAAAAAAAGCATTTTAATGGCGAGCCAAGAATTCCACTATCCACCTCTTGCCTTCATCATCAGACCATCGCTACCAATCTATTGAACTCGTCATTCAAAACGAATCATATGAACCCAAACTCGGGTACCTTCTTATTCTCTTATCAAAATGAGATATGGTACCTTTTATAGCGAGTTCTACAAAAAAAAATTAACCTGGAAACCGACCGACAGAGCCAGAAGCTGAATAATCGAGATAAAAACTAGAATCCTGATGTATCTGGCAACACTTTATAACGAATAGTGCAATCTGAGAAGATTAATACTCGAATTAACGCGACTAGACATCACCAATTAAAAGAAGCGCTTAGCCAGAACAATTAGTAGTAAAAATTTTGTGTTGTAGTCTGCTAATGATCTTAGCATAGTTCTACTAGGTGTAGAGGGTTATGACTGGCAATAAACGTCATTTGACTGGCCTGTTGGTCTAGTGGTTAGTGACCCTGACTGCTAAGCCAGAGGTTGTGGGTTCGATTCCCACCCAGGACAAATAATTGTGTGATGAGCATGATAATTTGTTCTGTGTCTGGGTGTAATTTATCTATAATATGTATGTATTTAGAAATATATAAGTATGTTTATCAGCAGTCTGGTTACCATAGTACAGGCTCTGCCTAGTTTGGGATCAGACGGCCGTGTGTGAGATGTGTGGAGTTTCTATTATTATTATTATTATTTAAATCATCATCATCTGCCTACCCTTGTCCCAGTTTTATTTGGGGTCGGTGCAATATGTTTTATTCTTCCATTCTACTCTATCGTTCGTCATTTCACTGCTTACTCCATTTCTAGCCATATCTTCTCTCACACAGTCCATCCATCTTTTCTTTGGTCGTCCTCTTCTCTTGTACCCGTCAACATCCAAACATAAAACTCTTTTCACCACATTTTGCTCATCCCTCCGCATCACATGTCCATACCACGATAACCTATTGCTCCTCAGCTTTTCCTCCACTGGTGCTACTTTCAGGCTCCTTCTAATATATTCATTTCTCACCTTGTCCATCCTAGTCACACCACACATCCATCTCAACATTCGCATTTCGGCTACGTGCAGGCGTCTCTCATCCGTTCTCTTTATGGGCCAACTTTCAGAACCGTACAAGACGGCAGGTATATATATGAACGTCATTTAAATGTTTAATGAAACATGACCAGAAATAAAATTATCACAAGTTTTAAAATTAATCACTACATAGTATAAAACAAAGTCGCTTTCTTTGTCCCTATGTCCCTATGTATGCTTAAATCTTTAAAACTACGCAACGGATTTTGATGCGGTTTTTTTTAATAGATAGTGTGATTGAAGAGGAAGGTTTATATGTATAATAACATCCATTAAATAGTAGAGAAATACTGTTATTTTTGAGGTTTCTAATGTGATGTCGTAAATAATTACATAACTACTGGATCGATTTTAATAATTTTTTTAGTGAATGAATGACATAGGCTATATATTTTATATCCGTGCGAAGCCGGAGCGGGCCGCTAGTATATTATAAAATACATACATAATTTCAAATGCAATATATTTATTTCATGATTATTTTTTTTTATGGTATAGGGGGCAAACGAGCACACGGGTCACCTGATGGTAAACTCAAGAGTCACAAGTCCGTTGCCACCTTTAAGATGGGAATAGGGGAAGAGCTGGAAGACGGGAGAGTGGGATTAGAGGGGAGGAGAAAAGGAGACAGGAAGGACGGGAATAGGGGGGAGGGTAGGGTTAGGGCCTCCGGTAACCTCACTCACGCGGCGAAAAGCAATGCAAACATTGTTTCAGTGCCGGTTTTCCGTAAGGCCGTGGTATCGAGCGGAGTCGAGCCGGCCCATACGTGCCGAAGCATGGCTCTCCCACGTCAATAATTTATTTTGGTCATCAATTATTCGAAATCGTCGGTTTAAAAAAATAATTATAATTAAAATTTATAGAGTCGCGGTGACTCTGTGTGTGATGATCACACAAACAATAGGTTGCTTAGTCAAAAAAAGTAAAATTAAAAAAAAATGGATGACAGGTACTAAAGATACCGTACCGATAGAATACCGTATCTGACTTTGACGATCTATAACGCCTCTTTTCTAAATGGTTGAGACTTGTGGGAAGAAATCGGGCAAACAAACTCAGCCCACTCTTTTCAATCATATAACTAATAACTAAAACTAACTAACTAAACTAAGACACCTACGGTACTATTTAAAATCTTTTACTGCGAGCTGATAAGTCTCCTGTTAAGTTCTTTATATTATAACAAATCCGATATTTGTACCTGAGTGTAGACTTAGATTCCGAAAGACCCTCGAGACAGGAAACACAAAAAAATATCGGTTACGTATAAAGTAAATTATGAGTAACTAGCAGTTTAACCCGCGTAAGTCCCGATCCCGTGGGTATATCGGGATAAAAAGTAGCCTATATGTTAATCCAGGTCTCTAGCTATCTACATACCAAGTTTCGTCGCAATCGGTTCAGTAGTTTTGGCGTGAAAGGGTAACAAACATCCATACATCCTCACAACCTTTCACGTTTATAATATTAGTAGGATTGGGCAGGGACGGATCAAACATTGTAAGGGAGATCTTTCTTATTCAGTTTATCTAAGTAGATAATACTTCACTTAATATAAGATATGTTACAGAAAGGTGGGGTCATATTTTAGGGTAGTATAGTAGACCACGTGAATAACGTAAAATGCTTACAGTTTGAGAAAAAATTGTGATTTTAAATACAGAAGTCTTATTTAACCAAATTAAATGTCAAAATTGACCGATAAAGCTAATATTTCATAAGAGAGAGGGCCGATATGAATGAAACTATGGGTATTTAATATCAAGGATGTTGATGGATTGATTGGATATTCGATTTTTTTCTGAGAATGTCCGCTAAAAAATATAAAATGACAGTTATTTTTTTCTGTTATCTGTGTTGTGGCACCATAGATAAGGCTAATTTTTAATTTGTTGTTTTCTTCTTTTCTTGTGTACATGTTTTTTGTTTAATATGTTTTGTGTGCGTCCAATGTTTGTGTAAAAGGATTTTCTTTCTTTCTTTTTTCAAAATCATGACAATATACAAGCACATTCCCAATATGTTGTTTAGAAATATGCAAATAAACTAGGAAGAGCATTTTTTTTTACAAAATCGATTTTCATGCTAAATCAACTATTTTCGACTATATATAACGTTCCTAAAATTTGACTACACCTTTCTGTATTATCCTGTATACTTTCGATAACGAAGGCTAAAAAATTTGACGTTACTTAGACAATCATGTTGTCACTATCTCTAGGTGAATTATAAACAGTACACAATATAAAAGATTGAACGAGACTTAAACATTACTTAATTATATTTCAGTAGATTTTGAGTATTGTACCATAAGAGGATTAAAATATACCTATACCAAAAATAACTAATAATGTCAATTTGTATACAAACAGTAACAGTAAAATATTGTAATCTATTTGTTTGTGTACAATAAAGAGTACATCCATCCATCCATCTAATAATAAATAAATAACAACTCCACACATCTCACACACGGCCGTCTGATCCCAAACTAGGCAGAGCCTGTACTATGGTAACCAGACTGCTGATAAACATACTTATATTTTTCTAAATACATACATATTATAGATAAATTACACCCAGACACAGAACAAATGATGGCGCTCATCACACATTAATATAATCTTATTTACATTTTAGTCGTACATTAGCACATTTATTTGTATTTATTTAAAAAGTAGAACTAAACCACTGGTGGTTTACAACATTTATTGTCGAGAATATTACGTAACTTCTTATTATAATTTTATTAAAATACAACACTCCCCACATTTTACTTAGTGTAAAAATAATTAAAATTAATAAATTTTGAAACTAGAACGATTACGCATAATCTAAAAATACAGTAAAATTGCGACCTACTTAAATATATTTAAATATTTGTTTCATTTATTTTATTTTTTCTTAAGAGCTTATGTCAATAACTGATTTAATATTTTGGTTTTTATTCTTTACTATCTGTTCAACATTTAATTTTACATCTACAATTTACTTAAGCTCTATGGGTATTATTTATGCTTTATCAATGCTTTTATTTCAATTGTAATTGAATATTTAAATTGTGTAATTTTTTCATTAATTTATCAAAAGCTTTTGATTGTGTAAAATACAATATTCTGTTAAATAAGCTAGAAAGTATAGATATACGTGGCATAGCGTTGAAATTAGTAGAAAAATATTTAAAAATAGACCAAAATGCGGGAGATAGTTCAATATAATTTTGAAAATGTATAATTAGAGGTGCCTCAATGCAACATATTGGGACCGCTATTATTTTCTAGTATACATAAACGATTCCAATTTCCACCTATAATAAAACAGCTAAGTGTAATGTATGCGGACGATGCAACTATTTTTTATCTCGGACGAAAATTTTGATGCATTATACATTCAGAACGAAATGAATATAACAATGAAAACAATAATAGATTGGTTACAACGAGGGGGAGAAGAGGGAAAGAGGAGGAGGGCCTCCGGCAACCTCACTCACTCAGCAAAAAAACAATAGAAGCATTGCTTAACTGCCGGTATTCTGAGACGTCGTGGCATCACTCTGGTGGAGCCGACCCATACGTGCCGAAGCATGGCTCTCCCAACATATTGAAAAAGTAAATAAAAAAATTTCAAGTGCCTGTTATGCTATATCAGTCATGAAACGATGAATGTAAGTGTCACAAGAATGCTTATTTTGGAAACGTCTATCCACTTTTAACGTACGGAATCATATACTGGGGAAACTCCACAAATCGCTTGTTTGCGAGAATATCGACATAATTCAAATTCAGTCGAATTGATCTAAGTATGCCAAACGATCATAAATCTTTGATATTTTATGGTGAACAAAGATGCAACGCCGATTTTGTGCTTATGTTCGTTAGAAAGCGACAAGTTCATTATATATTTAGAAGAAAATACTCTAGCGAACTCACAAACCATTGCCATTCTCTAAAATCAATAATTTTAGTTATGTCGCTATTGTCGCAATCGAACGAAATGTAAAATTCACCTTCATTCTCCTTCATAAAATCCATAGTACGGAATCTCTCAGAAATATATTTAGAACAGAAAGTTTCTTAACATTAACGGGAATTTATATTTTAGAGTTATTTTTATTCGTGAGAAACATACTATTTAAAATTAGACTATAAGAGAAATATTCGAGAACAATATAAATATAATATTATGCTAACTTCCATTAAAAATATGATTTATTATAAAATAAAAAAAATCTGCTATTCGTGTATACAATCAGTTACCACCAACTATTAAACAATTAAATGGCAAAACATTTAAAGTAGCATTAAAAAAATGGTTAACTGAAAATGTATTTTATAATCTGCATGAATATTTCCGTAAAAAAATATTTTTGTATAATTAGTTTTAAGAATTAACCAATTATTGTATATCCGATATGGGTAGTCTGTTAGGCCTAAAAACTGTAATGGTTTTCATACAATTACAACTATGTACACAATTATGCAATAAATATAATCTTAATACATCAATTAAATTCAAAATTGATATATCTAATCAAAGTTTGAAATTTGCAAGCTGCTATTGAGAATTTAGGGTCAGCAAAATAAATTATACTTTGCAAGAGAAAGAATTGAGGTAGTCAATAAACCTTATTGGCTAACATCAAATTGCTTATGTACTAAAATATGTATGTAAGTATGGCTAAAATGTCGTATTGCTCAAAGTAAAAGTTGGTCAAAAAAAGTATAAACTACGAAACTAACCTATGAAGTAAGTCAATTAATCATTAATTACACTTCATAAGTTAAAGCATGTACTTCGAGAAGACAATTTAAAAAGCTCTGATTCACGAATTGATTGCAACTTAGCGCTTGAATACGGCCCTGGTGAATGGTGGCTTGCTAGTTGAGTTGCAGTCAAGTTAAGAACACCACCGAACAGTGTTCGCGCGCCACTCGCGGTGATAACACGTAACTTAAACTCAACATTACTTTTTTTTCTGAAAGTTAAGCCAAGAACGCAGTGTGATGTTGAACCATTTTTGTAATTCGAAAAATGTGATTCAGTCAACGAAGCTATTTTAGTTTGAATTATTTAAGACTTTTGGATTTTTTAGTGGATGTACTATTAAAAGAGGTTTTATTGGAATTGAAGTGACGGTATTTTTTAAAGGTAGGTTTTTTTATTTTTATAAAAATTTCTCCGAATTAAGTTACTATTAATTTTTTTTTTTAACTGTACTGTAATAACTGTAAACAGAATATATATAATAAAACCAGTATAAATAGGTCTAAAGATAAAACAACACAAATATTTAAGACTTATTTCAATAACAATATTTATACATATTTTGCATCTTATGTTCAAAATGTAAATTAAAAAAAACAAGTCTCCAAGATATGAATAAATTTCTCATCGTAAAATTCCTACTAGGTATAATAATATATTTAAATGAAAGCGTGTGTTAGTCTACTGTATACCTAATTAGACAAATAAAAAAAAAACAAAAAAAAAATGCTTCTAAAGAAAGCCGGACTGACTATCGTTACATTGATTTTAAACTTTATGTAGAACTATGTATTAATAAAGGCTTTCACAATATCTTTAAAGATGACTATGCAAAGTTGAGATAACCTTTCTGTCTTAACTTTTGTGTATTTCTAAATTATATTTCTTACTTTTCATCCATAATTAAATTTTAAGAAGCATCGTAATTCGTAATCTATCACTACATTTTTTTCATTTTCATTTTCATGCGGTTTTTACCACCAGATAGAGGGATTCATGAGGAAGATTTTGGTATGTAATTTGTTAAAGTTTTGCCTAATTTGGTTAAAGTATGATGATGATTGTTGAAAATGTCTCTGCTACCCGTGCAAAGCCGCGGCGGGTTGCTAGTATTAAATAAAATGTTATTCGTTAGTAAGCGCATAACCTTGAGAACAGTTGCACCGATTTAGATTTTTTTAAATTTTAGTAGCAATCCGAATAAGGTTTTTAGGGAAGAAACAGCAACATTTAAAGCGTTGCACGGAATATAGGAAAATTAAAAGTGCCGTTTTCCGTGAAATTTAAATTAATTTATTAAAAGTATTGACAGGACAATGTCTGATGGGTTAGCTTCCTTTATGTAGTATAAATATATTATTGTCGCATGTAGGTACTATGGTGGTATATGGTGGAATAACGAGTAGAAATAAATCCACAAATTAACATAGTGGTATATAGTGGAACAAAAAGTAGAAAAAATCCATCGGTGGATTAGAGTGGAAAAAATGTGTGGAAAAGAATCCCCCGGTCGATTTGCTTGGGGGATTAGAGTAAAATAAACCGAAATTTTTTATACCTAAAACAAAAGTAAATGTTGCTGTCATAGAACTATGGACCTCGACATAAGGATACCTTTGCCTCCAAATACTCAAGATTAAAAATATATGCAGTAGATTATTACATAAACTATTTTCACTTTGCTAATTAATTAAAAAGCAACGATATAAATAAACTACATCTAGCTCTATCTAACATTCACTAGTTATATCACTTTATTGTAATTTGAAATCCCGTTTTTTTTCTCTTGAAGAGTTGTTACATCATGGTACACATTAGAGCAGTAACAGAACAGATAGAAACTATTCATCATCTACTAACATCTCACTTTCTCCGTCGTAAGTTCAAGGACAAATAAAGCTTGCTATTCAATTGACGACTTTCTATAGAAAAATTAGATTGCATCGATTATTATAAAACACTAGCAGCGCCTCGCGGTTTCACCCGCGTAAGTCCCGATCCCGTAGGAATGTCGGGATAAAAAGTAGCCTATATGTTAATCCAGGTCTCCAGCTATCTACATACCTAGTTTCATCGCAATCGGCTCAGTAGCTTTGGCCTGAAAGAGTAGCAAACATCCATCCATCCATCCAAACTTTCACATTTATAATATTAGTGGGATTAATACTAAACTTAAAACGATTCTTAAGACACTAGGTTTACTGTATATATTTACCTCAGTTAGCATTCTTATTAAATGCAAATCAATTTTGAACTGAATAAAAGAAATCCTAGTAGACCCACAACGACCTACTCTTGCCCCACAACCACAAGACACCGTCTGGTTGTTTTACATAAAAAAATATCACAAACACACTTCAACATTAACTTTCTCAAACATATTTTTAGTAACAATAATACGAAATGGAAATAATCGCATTAAAAGTTGATGCATTTTTTTTATCGTGTTGTTAGGTAGGATATTGTCGAAAGTGAGCTGGTTGCTTAAAGTGGTATATATGAAGATTCATTCAGTGTTACTGGAATAATAACCATACCATTCATTTATTATAAAATAGAAAGTCAATTTGTAACGCAGGGTACACTTTTAAAAACAATATTTATATTTGATTAGTACTTTAAAAAATCATGTTCCACAGACACGAACAGCCTAAATAATGAAAAACGAAAAAAATAGAGTTTTGGCAGGTTTATAATTATAAATAGTTATTTACAAAATAATCTGGACCGTAGCAGCATTGGCTGCATTGCTTATTTAATAACAAATTACCTCTACATAATTATACGTATTTATTAATGTAGATTGCTGTTGTCGATTCTGACGTATAAGAATCACAGGAGTAAGAAGTGGGTGGGATTTGTCCCATTTAAAAATAGAAGAACGAAAACGCTATATTGATTTAGGTCAACGTGACAGGGAAACGAAGTTATAAATCATTGACTGGCTTGTTGGTCTAGTGGTTATTGACTGCTGACTGCTGCTAAGCCAGAGGTCGTGGCTTCGATTTCCACCCAGGAAAAATAATTGTGTGATAAGCACGATAATTTGTTATGTATCTGGGTGTAATTTATCTATAATATGTATGTATTTAAAAATATATAGGTGTTTATCAGCAGTCTGGTTACCATAGTACAGGCTCTGCCTAGTTTGGGATCAGACGGCCGTGTGTGAGATGTGTGGAGTTAATATTATTATTATTTTACAACTATCTATTGTAGGATGTGACTCTTTTGAAAAAAGAACAATAAATAGTCAAAGAACATTTTTCTCGCTATGTTAAGGCGTTGAAACCGCGGCAGGATATAACTAACTATACTGTTCTTCATTGTATGTTTATCAACTTGTAGTATTAAGAAGAATGTCGTCGTACGGTCGCATATGAATATCTCATTCATTATTTTATTTGGCTCCAAATTCCAAACGGTGAAACTTCCACCATTCCAAATAAATTCACCCATCATCATCAATATTTGCAATCAGCCGATTGTTTCGTTGTCAAAGTCTCCACGTTATAAATATACTATTATACTGCTCAAATCAATGATGGTATGCACTAATTTTATGTTTACTTTTTTAGAGATGTACCGGTAATAAAATCACTCTTTTCAGTTCGTAAAGCAATTAGGTAACTAGTTATCGGAACGTTATGGGAAGGCGATTATATTTTGCTGTACCAAACGAGAAAGTTTCAGTGTGATCTTGATATATCATAATTATTATATCTACTTCCTCTATCAATTAGTTGAGCGTTTTACGAAGTAGGTTTTTTTCGTTTTAGATATTTCTCTTATTTAATATACTACTTATAATGTACCATAAATTACATATAATTAGTGTGTGTATAACGAAATTCTTTTATTATTAGTGACAGTGTAAACGTGACAGGGAAACGAAGTTATAAATCATTGACTGGCTTGTTGGTCTAGTGGTTACTGACTGCTGACTGCTGCTAAGCCAGAGGTCGTGGGTTCGATTTCCACCCAGGACAAATAATTGTGTGATAAGCACGATAATTTGTTATGTGTCTGGGTGTAATTTATCTATAATATGTATCTATTTAATATACTACTTATAATGTACCATAAATTACATATAATTAGTGTGTGTATAACGAAATTCTTTTATTATTTTATCTTCAATCTTACATAGCTTAATCTACCGTCACAAGGGAAAAAACGCCTTTGGCAGATGTGCTTTTATTACTACATTCCAATTGCAGAACTCCACCTTACAAGGGCATATCAGGTTCTCACTTCTGCGTTACGTAACGCAGTGTCTGAACTTCGTCCAGTGTCAACTCAACGCCCGTGGCTTTCCATAGAAAGTTGTCACCCAAAATATTACGCCCAATATGCTAAATCAGTGAAACCCGGAACTAATCGTTGAACAACAATTAGGCACACTTTAATCGGAGTTTAATCGTCTAGTTAAGGATGAGCTAACCTTCATTGTCTTTAAATGGTTAAATAAAAAAATACTGTAGACGTAGACCGTATTTTTTTTATTCTACATCACGGGAACTATCCCGTGATGTAGAATAAAAAAATACACTAGTACGTTACCGCGACAGGTAAAGCATAGATAAAAATATTTTAATAAACTATTTTATTTACGCTACAACCCTAAATAAACACTTAGGGACTTACACACACTTAGAACAAAATATGTACAGAGCATAATGTGTGCAGTAACATTTATTATTAACTAGCTGCCTTTGGCATGCATTGCAATTCCATTTTTTGTATCAGGACATATAAACATACATACATACATACGGATCGAATACAAAACCCTTTTTTTGAAGTCGGTTTAAAGACTTCATTATGTAGTTTCATTTAATGAGGGGATCTTGTACATCAATCAATACAAACGATATCGCATCTTGCCAAGAAGCATCCCAAGAAAAAATATGAAGTTCTGCCTGCACTCCTCACCAGGTCTCTGCTGGTATTGCATAAATCTTCTATATTTGCCTTACTTCCTTAACTCAACTTTGTTTTAAAACTTTTTCCTTCATTTGAACTTCTTTTTCATTTTAAATATATACTTACCTTACTCAATATAGACTTAATAATGTTAGTCACAATTTCATATCAATCGGGAGAATGGTGTAAAAATGTAAATATAGCTGCGCGAGCGCAGTAGCGTGCGACGCGCGCGCCGAGCAACTAGCGCAGTGGGACGAGTGTTTTCATTGCACGTTGGTTTTGCATATTTCTCCTGGCATTGTATGTTATTGTGTAGATACTTTTGTTTACGTGGTTCATCCACCTAATCGTAAGTGCTTGTCATGTTTAGATCCGAATTTAAATAATATTTAAGTTAAATCATTAACATTAAAGACCTGTGAGTAAGTCGACAGAGCTTCATTGGAGAGCTTCATCCCTCTTTCTGTCCTCTCTGATGAGATAGAGTTCAATATAGGAAATCTAATGTCTCCTTCTGCTATCACCGCTGTAACGACACTAAACAATGTAATGCTAGAAGTTTACGTATCAATATAATCTCTCACTCGGATAGTTCTAAGTGCCCTGCCTCTGCTCTGTGTTTTAAGAAATTACATAAATCGAATAAGGTGTGAACTTTTACTTGAACCGTCTCACTATGAAAGAAGATCTGTTTAAAACATCGACTCTAGTGATGAGGAAGAATCTTCAAGTTTTTCTTCTGTCATTTCAGTGTCAACAACCGGTATAGAATATCGTGTAACAATGTGCACGTGTATAAATTCCGTGGGTACGTCGACCGGTGCGCGCGCCGGTGCTTTTCCGTCGCCGTATCTAGAGCGCTCCAAACATTTCACTTAATGCCCGATTCCGATAAATAAGCTGGTGGATACGATTATGTTGGTAGCAATTTTGAACAAATTATTTTAACTCTATTAAATTGGTAGAAGAAACACTTAGGTTGGTAGCATGGGTAGTAACTTGTAACTTTGCTGACAAAAGAGCGCGAGATAGAAAAGGATTTTAAAGCGAAATTGATTTAATTTAAAGTTCATTTTATCGAATGTTGTTAATTTTCTTATGTCGATATTTTAAGTTTTGATCGACAATTATTATTGTACTTTATTTTTTGGGTAGGATAGGTAAAAAACTAGGTTAAACATTTATTTTCATTACTTTAGAATAATTAAACCTAGAACACTTGTTATTGTAAATCTATCGGTTTACAAGGTATTTTTGCCTCCGTTTTTCATAAAAGTAGGTGGAATGTCTAAAGTTAAAGATTTTAACTGGTACTTACTTTTCGTTTCTATGAAAATCCATTAAAACTAACTTCGAAATTTTTTTAATTTAGTTTTTATGAAATTTCTCAAAAACTGAGTACAAAATAAAAATATATGTACGATAAAATATATTTATACTCTTTCAGTGGTTTAAGTAAGTGTTCTATTTTCAAATACACTCTGTATAACGAAAAAACTTCAAATAATATTGACTTAAAACTTCTTCTAGTTATCGAAGTTCCTTCTCTAGTACTCAACCGGACAAAACGATACTTTGACCTCGATCTCAATCGAAAATATAAAAAAAGTAGTGAGATACACAATAACAAACCTATAGGACATTTTCAATATTTTTCAAGCGGTTTTACGCCATTACGATATCACAAAACGTCAAAAACAACACTTCGTTACTAACTATTACCGAAATTCTAAATATACTTCGTATTTTTTTTTTTATTTAAAACTTTCGCCGAAAACCTGCCGAGGTTACTCGACTGATAACTTTCATCTCGCGTAACATTAACCGGTGCGTTTGCGTTACCTTTTGTTTTGTGCCGTCATACTAATTTTCCAGTTACGCAAACCTAGATGTAATATTTTGTGATTGAGTATCATTTACTTTTATTAGGCAATGCTTTTTATCGCGATTAAACAATAGATATAATTAACGCGTTCCACATAAATTGTTGGCAATACATATATATTTATATTTTTATATATATTTTTAAATAGCAATCTCGATTTTTTAGTAATGTGACATATTGACCTCTTTATGCATGAATTGTCTATGGTTACTTTAAAACATAAAGGAGATATATTAAGCCATAAAGTATTTATCGATTACATCAATTCTTAATGAACAATCAAATTATAAGGCTTCATAAGGTATTCTCTCAGTTCATTGTGGTGTATCGCAGATTCTTAATTTGCTTACACAATTTACGAAATACAAGCGTAGCAATTGGTATTTAAAGAATTACCTACACACCTTGTTCCTCTATAGGCCTATTGCATTCAAAAATAATTGCAAACATTATGTATAGTATTTTTTTTAATTGGTGATGTTCTGACTACTGATGTAAGAACAAGTCAGAATTACCGGTGGGCGTGTATGAAAGGTTTAAAGGTGTGTAAGGATATCAGCAAGTGGCGGGAAAAAGGTGTGTGTTTATGTGTCAGTGTTTAATTGCGTATTTGCCGGAAAAAAGGTGTGTGTTTATGTGTCAGTGTTTAATTGCGTATTTTTATGATATCCCGCTTTTTTTGTTTAAGAATTATTATTAAAATACTTAACTACTGTGTAGGTATGTATTTAGAAGAAATGAGGACCTATTGATACGATTTCGACAAAATTGTTTTACGAAGAAATCACGCTTGAAGGAATTCAGTCATTCCTTTGTAACCGGATTAGGATTAATAAATTCGATTGAAATAATTAAATCAGTGTAAAAATGCGATTTGCTTTAAAGGAAATTGCCATCAACGGCTTAAATTAGTGATGCTAAGGTTTAGGCTTATCGATTAAAACCATTATGGATATTCAAGCCGCTGGAAATCGATAATCCAAATTCTACAAGTTTCTTACCGCAATATAGTTGAAAATACCATTGATTATTGCAATCCTCGTGGATTATTGCATGTATACATATAGCGACAACGAAGTCTATAATATCGATGGTAGTATCGAAGACTGTTCTTTCGTCAAAAATTTTAATCTGTTTAGAGAATTGCCTTCAGCAGGCAATTCTGCGATCTCTAATCAGATGAAAGTTTATCAGTTTTGTTGCAGATTATCAAAAGCTCGTCATTCGATGGTAATTTCCTGTGTTCAACATAAATTGTTTCAACTTAGTCAGTGAATATAATGTCTTGAGATACTCTAAAAATTGTCGTTAATTTTAAGGCTTTTACTTATTTTATACTAGCAACCCGCACGGACAGCAGAGACATCTGTAACAATCATCATTATATTTCAACCAATTTATACAAAACATTAACAAATATATCTAAACCTTCGTCATGAATCGCTCTATCTATTGGTGAAAACCGCATGAAAATCCGTTTAGTAGTTTTTGAGTTTATCGCAAACAGACAAACAGACGCATTGGGGGACTTTGTTTTATAATATGTAGTGATTCATAAAACAAAAATTTTGTGAACTTATCGTTTTGACGTTTGTTAAAAAGATGCCGATTTGACTTGACAGTCAACTAACCTATTACCAATAAATAGGTCTTTACTATCAATATGACAGACATATTACAAAAATCTTTCGTGAGTGCCATTCTCATTTATTAAAATATACGCTTTTACTCATGCGTGTATTTCGGTGATGCCCGACTACTTTTGGACCCAAAGGGTTGGTGTCAGGTGTCACAGTGTGCACCTGACACCGACGCAGAAGGTTCCTTAGGTCTAGAACTAGTCGGCTATTCCCGAAATACATACGTGATTAACAGTATATTTGTATTACATTACATAATTTACGTGTCTTGATGTGTGTAGATGTACCTAGACATTAATTTCACAAGTTGTTATAAGATTTAGTATTTTAACACGTTTTTAATTTTGTTAACTTATAGAATTACCTAGTATCCAAAAAATTCTCGATAATCGATGTCTAGTCCAATCAATACTTTTAAGGTCAACTACCGGCAGGCGTATCGATATTTCGGAATCACTAATTGAGGATGGAGGAGTTTATAAATGTTTTCCTACGTGTGGCAACACTGTTCCATACGGTCTATTGACTTCAATGATTAGCGCGAAAATATTTAGAAAAAAAAAATGTTGTTGAAACAGGAAATATCGTTGATTTTATATTATAATCCTCATAATCTGTTAGGTATTTCCGATTATAATGAATATTAGATTTTCAAGATAAGCAATTGCTATTTGTTTCTACCTTGTCTTGCGCTTTGTTAAGGAGGGAAATGGATATATTTCTAATTATAGTTTAAAGAGTGGTGCGATATAAAGTCCAACCCTAGGCAAAATAGCTAATGAAAATTATAAATTGCGTAATTTAGACAGAGGCCAGTTTGATTATCAATGGACACTTGATATATCAGGGGTGCCGCTCACGCAAACAACAATAACCTTTTATATTCTCCTTATACTATATTTTATAAAAGCCAGGAAAGGTAAAGTAAAGCAGATGTATTTTAAGGAAAAGATTTTAAAGATGGCAATGTACAGCGCAGTCTATTATACCTGTATCTTCATAATTTTATGAAGTGAAAACTTCTTTAGGCACGTTTGTGCACTTTTGCTATGGGGAAGAAGCACTGAACTCGTGACCGTCACGCTAATAATACATATATAGATCCACTAGAGGGCGCTAATCTAAGCATGGAGTACCGTCAGCTCCTTATTAATTAACTAGCAGCGCCCCGCGGTTTCACCCGCGTAAGTCCCGATCCCGTGGGAATATCGGGATAAAAAGTAGCCTGATGACTATGTCATTATGTGAATTTGTTACCACAATAATTACTTCTGATTAAATTCATTGCGGGTACCATGACAGTTTGACTCTTGTCGTAGGTCATTACTGTTTATCCTGACATAGAAGCTGCAGGAGGGTGAATATTAGTTCTTTTTTAGCCCTTAATTTTTTTTCGTCATTATTCTCCTACAGAAGAATAATAAAATTAAATTAAATATATAAAGTAGTAAAGTGGTATAATAATAAACTTTTTTAGTCAAGCATGTGATGATTTAAAAATTTCAAGTTTATTTTAAGAGAATAGATAAATTTTAAAGATTTTTGTTTTACTAACAATGACCCGGACGTAAAAAGAACGTAGAATCATCCATCATTGGGTGTACGGCTGGGATTAGGCTCTGGGATTAGGTTACGTTGTACCAGCGATACAACATTACTCGTACGAGGTATCTCTACTCAGTAGAACAAGTACTAACAGTCGTTAGAATTTATTGACCGTTCCAACTTTCAATGGCATCAACATGCAGCATAAGATTTGTAAACAAGGGATACATTATTTATTGCACTTCATTTATACAGCATATCTGTCGATTAGCTTACAGTGCCGCCATTTTGAATTCTTAACTGATGTAAATTTTTTTATAGTCTGTGATATTAGGGTAAAACCGGGATAGATGCTCCACTTTTTCAAAAGAGCCTTTTGAGCTTGTACCATGGCTATTTGAACACATATGAAAGTACTAAAGTACATTATTTATAAATATATAGGTACATTATAACATCGGAACCGAACCCACGGTTAATTTATTCTCATACTTTTTAAGTTCCTTTTAGAAAAAGTTTAATCATACACATGTTTTTTAACTTGAGACACCTCACACACGACCGTCTGATCCCAAAATAGGTAGAACCTTTACTATGGGAACCAGACTGCTGATATTATAGATAAATTACACCCCGACATCCTGGGTGAGAATCGAAACCACGACCTCTGGCTCAGCAGTCAAGATCACTAACCAATAGACCAACATGCCCGTTGATCTAAAATGGAATCTTAATCCATGACAGATTTAGCTGCTAGTTAAATAGCAGGTGACCTCGCTCGCGAGTTACATAGTCTTGTACAGTACACGTCGCCTCAATACCTTACTTCTACTAGGCTTCAAGTTACTGTTCACGTGACAGCATAGCTCACCGCATTAGCGCATAAGCTCATATCTGGGTTATTTGGCGTTTTTATATCAACTATTATTATATATATATACCCTATTGCGTGCCCAGTTGACGGGCATAGGTTTGGCCGCTATACCTTGAGTGGGACCATAATGAGTTGGTAAAATAAGGATGTTTGATACACCTTTGCCCTCGGGGTGTGAGTGTATGTATCACAACGATCCTCAAGAGCGCAGGAAAGGTTTTTTTTTTAATTTATTTTGATATTGGTAAGTTACCTACATACATTTTGCACATTTTTTTTTCTCGACAAATTAACAAATTTTATCGGCGAGAAGTGCTCTTATGTAACTTAACCTACTATTATTTACATTTGAAAGAAAGAAAGAAAAAGGCATTTATTTTGGTGCTAAGACACAAGAAAGAATTAGTTATTCTAATAAAGTAAGTTACTTTAAGAATTGTAAACAAAAAAAACAAAGAGGGACGCGGAAACATGTAGGTAACAAACGGACACATATTATCTCGATGACGAGTCATTGAGTTTTACACGCTTTATATTAGCTTCACTTGTATGTTTGTTTGTTTGTAACCGACTCCTTAGGGCGCGATTTTGACCCACTTTAAACGGCCAGATTTTATTAAAATTTTGCACACCTGTCAAAGACCGATAACAATAATTCGATTAAAAAAAATAGTTTAAAAAAACTAAAAATCCAACTAAAAAATAGAAAATAAATTTCGATTAAGAATAGTGTAAATAAATAAACGTATATTATTGGGAAAAAGCGTGGGGCGCATGCGTAGTGTCAATAGTTATGAACATTTTATTGACACTATATGCACACCACGCTGTTGTTGCGTGTTTCTTTAGTTTTTTTAAACTATTATTTTTGTTTCCACGAGTTAAAACTTACTATAGCGTGTTGAATGAATACCTTTGGTACCTTTTTTTTTTTTTTTTGTTGGCGGGGTGGAAAATCCCTTCTGATCTCCGGCTCCTCGGGGACACAGGAGCCAGGAGTATGTGGTGTTTCCACTAAAAACCACCCCGACAGCCGATCTCAGGCGCCCTGCTCTGGGGAGGACCCGGACCATATTATTTCAGGTCCCCCCCTGATCGACGCCGCGCCTAGCCAAGCCCTATCCCGGGGAAAGCAGGCTTCCCCACGCCTATCGGCCTAATCAATGTGTGTAGCAGCCCGATCGCAAAGATGCGATCGGGCCGCCATCCTATCGCCTACCGCAGCAGTTAATTTGCTACCAGAGGTCCCCACTCACTGGCAGCCTGCGGCCCCGTCGACGGTTGATACCGCCGCCGACGTCCTCTACGCTCGGGATCGGCCCTCTCCCGATCCCGTTCAGCGGTCTCTTTCTGGAGCATTACAGCTTCACAGAAAGAGACCACTGCGCCCCAGCCCTCCTCATCCGCCAGCATGGCAGCAATGGTTGCTGGCGGGGACAGGTCTCGTCCGATTTGGTCAACCAGGATCTCGCGTTCAGACGCCCACGCGGGGCAGTCTTCCAGCGTATGCTGGGCGGAGTCCCAGTCGGCTGCGCAGTGGTGGCATTGTGCCGTCTCCTCGCGTCCAATCCGATTCAGGTACTCACCGAAGCAACCATGCCCAGTGAGTACCTGCGTCAGTCGGTAGGTGACGCGACCTCCCTCCCTACCTACCCAAGCTTCGAGGTTAGGCAGAACGGCACCGACAGCGCGTTGGCACGCATTCCGCGGCTGCTCCAATCGCGCGCGCCACTGCACCAGTGCCTGTCGGTGAGCGTTCCGCCGCATTTCGAGCTCGTCCTGGTCTTCCCCACCCTCACCCCGGCGGATCGCGCAAGTCTGATCATAGACCCTCGCGTCCATATCCGCCAGGATATCAAAAAGCGGGAAACGTGAAAGGACTGTTGCCGCCTCGGACGAAATTGTGCGGTATCCTCGTACGATCCTAATGGCCGCTACCCGCTGCGCTTGATTGAGCTTAGCTCGGCAGCGGGAGGAGGCCGATAGGCGCTTGGCCCATATCGGCGCTCCGTAGAGGGCCATGGATTGTATCACCGCACAGTAGAGGCGGCGAACTTCCTCCCGCGGACCCCCTAGATTAGGCAACAGCCTCTGTAGGGAGCCCGCCACCCTGCGAGCTCGAGGGATCATCCGCTCGAAATGCTCCTCGAAGCTCCAACGGCTGTCCAGAGTGAGGCCGAGGTATACCTTTGGTACCTACTAGAGATTTCGTTGTTCTCTCTCCGTAATAGTTCCTAGTCTTTTACAATTTCTATTGATATAGTTAGAAACTCCTCCTCGTCTATCGAAAACATCGGGCGTGTTCATGTTTAATGTTGCGGGTGACGTGAGTTGGCGGGCGAGGAGAATAAAAACGTGATTTTCACAGTCATTTTACTACAATTATTAAAACACAAAACATACTCCGAATAATCATTACACATCTTCAATCAAGCTTTAAATCACGACACTCCACAGAACACGTGGTGCGCCTACGAGATGCTCGATCGATTCTGCCTTGCCAGCGGCCTATCCGAACCGTAACTGTCATCCGTCGCGCGCCAGCGCTCGGGGTTGCCTCAGTGTCCTAACTTCTGACACTTAATTAATAATGTTTCGGTGGTTATAAGGTAAATCGGTGCGCCGTCATATTTATTATTCTGCACTTTAAACTGGTCACTAAAGTAATTTATTACTACATACATACATACAGATAACTAACATTTAAGTGTATGTCTGTAATGTCATAATAACAGCTTTTTACTTAATGCATGAATGTTACACAAAAAATCAATAATTAAAATTTTTGTGTCTACCTGTGTGTTTGTTCCGGATAATTGTCGGAACGGGTGGACCGATTTCCACGGGACTTTTACTGGCAGATAGCTGGTGTTATAAGAAGTAACTTAGGCTACTTTTATTTTGGAAAAAGTATTATATATTAATCGGTAATTAAGTAACAAATAATCGTAACCGCTCCACAAAACGTGGGCTATTGTCAGCACTATCTGTAATCTCCCATTGGAAGTCCGGATTAATTTGTCCGGATATGAGCAACTTTGTTTGAGAGTAAGTTACCGTGAAGGACTGACCATTGTTAAAGTATTTGAATCCTCACTTAAAGAATAAATCCGGATTATTGATATAGATCTAGATTACAAGAAGATCCATTAGTGTGCTAACACAGATTCTGTGCTTGATTTATAGTTCCTTTTTTTAGTTGATCGTTTTTGAAGTGAAAACTTCTTTAGGCACATTTGTGCAGCTAGTTAGCAGAGACAGACAGACAGACAAAAATTTTAAAACCTGATTTTTAGACATAGATATCGTGCAAATAACTGTATGAGTTTAAAAAGAAACTATTCTTTTGACATTACAAACAGACACTTCAATTTTATTTATTTGTATTGATTATGTATGGATATGAAACAAATTATAAATAGTTTATTCCATTTGAGTTGGTATAAATTTAGGCCAAGGTTTTGTGTATTTGTTCATACGTACACCTACACACACTCAAGCAATCCATTAATAAAGTTGTCATTGTAAAAAATATATTGAGGAAATGTTTTTTTTTTAATTTCCAACTGACACCCTCGTGTAATGACTACATTTTTTTTTATGGTATAAGGGGCAAACGAGCAGACGGGTCACCTGATACTAAATGACTACCGCCGCCCATGGGCACCTGTAACTCAAGAGTCACAAGTGCGTTGCCACCCTTTAAGGTGGAAGTAGGAGAAGAGGGGGATGGGGAAGAGTGGGAAGAGGGGAGAGGGGAAGGACGGGAATAGGAGAGAGGCAAGGGTTAGGGCCTCCGGTAACCTCACTCACGCGGCGAAAAGCAATGCAAACATTGCTTCACTGCCGGTTTTCTGTGAGGCCGGAGTATCGAGCGGAGTCGAGCCGGCCCATACGTGCCGAAGCATGGCTCTCCCACGTTAACATGTATATATTTCTTTAGCAGTTGCACGTGGATGCAGGCGTATCAATAAATCGTATTAATATGGATTAATTGCTTTGGATCACGAATGTTTAGTCTTAATAAAAAAGTCTACTTGTTTACCTTTTTTTCTTTAGGTTTTAAATTTGAATATAGAACAGGACGATTTCTTGCGTTTCAAATTTAGAACATTCTACATTCCCAAAATGTCCGTTTTAATTTTAAGCAAGGCTTCATGTACATGCCTAATCTCGTATTAGGTATTTCTTGGAGCAGTTCTAATTAGTGACGGACTTTAATAAAAGACCCATATCTTAGAGACATGCTCAATTACGCATGATGAAAAAAGGTTGTAAGCTTGGTTTTTGTAAGATTGGTTGTAAGATTGGTTGGCATAACTGCGAGGAATAGTCTCTAGTCACTACACATTATAAAACAAAGTCCCCGCCGCGTCTGTCGGTCTGTCTGTTCGCGATAAACGCAAAAACTACTGAACGGGTTTCATGCGTTTTTCACCAATAGATATAACGATTCATGAGGAAGGTTTAGGTAGGTATATAATTTGTTAAGGTTTTGTGTAAATTGGTTGAAATATGATGAGAATTATTGAAAATGTTGCTAGTTATTAACATAAACAGAGTAAAACTGGTCGACTAGATAATAGTAGCTCTTAGAGTACAAGCTTGCTGTAAAATATTTATGATACATAATGTTACTGATTTTAAATTAGAATATTTTAGAGGAGAATGGAAGAACAAAACACATTGCTGGATGTGTAACCTTGGGCTTAATCGCGATAATATTCATAAGGTACAATACCTTTTTTGGTCACCCAACTTTTCGATCGACTTGCACCGATCCTGGTCACGTGGTAAAAACAATTTAAACACATTGCGCCGACCCCAAATTAATTTGAGTTAAAAATGAAAGTGGGTCCCATTTTAAAGATTGCTACAATCGCAGGATTTCCAGTCTCTGTATCATGTGTTTTAGGCGGACAAACATACTCAGATATAAAATCTTTTTATAAATAGAAACTTATTTTACATAAAAACACCCAGATCAGTAATAAGATATTTGGTATTGACCGGAAATCGAACCCGCGATCTCTACGTTTATAGTCGAATATTCTACCGCCACGCTATTAGTTATTATACATATACGTGGGTCTCTAATACAAGAACTTACCTACCTAATACCGTATGATTAGATCATTAACTAAGTATATGTATCGCAAAATAAGCGGAACAGGTGTAGCCGGTAAACGATAAAACCGTCAAAAGATTGAAACGTACTTGTAATTTATTCTTCCTGTTATTATGTAAACAAATTAAAAGTAAGATCTACAACATTTAGTATTTAATTGTAAGTAACACTTGAAAAGACACAATAATTATAAGGATTTTGGATTCAAATGACATTGCCAAGATTACGCCCAGTGGCGTAACTATAACATCACAGGCCCGTGGTCATCGGTCTGACTCGCACTTGGCCGTTTTTTCTGACGGATGTGTTAAATAAAATCTTGATAAATGAGAAATCAGAATAGCACCAGTCGCCTATCCTTCAAGGCGAAGGTACGAGCTCTCCTCTCTCAAAACCTAGCAGGATCATCACAACATTAATACTTTATATATGCATGTATGTATCTTTTTATGTATGTGTATATGTATATGTGTATATATTTATATATTCCCATATGTTACTCCTCGTTTTTTTTCTGTTTTGGTATTTATTTGTGTTTCACTTATTTTAAAGTGTATAATCTAAATTTAGTGCACCTACTTCACCCATTTCTACACCACCCTAGGGTAGACTGGTAGAGAATGCCTATGGCATTAAGTCCGCCATTGTACATTTTTGTGCATAAAGTTTTAATAAATAAATAATCTATACTAATATTATAAAGCTGAAGAGTTTGTATGTTTGTTTGCTTGAACGCGCCAATCTCAGGAACTACCTAACTACTAGCCAAATTATCGAGTAAGGCTATAGGCTATAACATTACGCTACAACCAATAGGAGTGGAGCATCAATGAAAAATGTTGCAAAAACGGGGCAAATATACAAACGCGGACGAGGTTGCGCGGTTCAGCTAGTTTTACTTATATATTTACTCGTGTATTTTATTAGGTGTATTAAATTACATAACTTATATCGATTAAATACAAAATTAATACTTTTTAAATACATTTTGTAAGTGTGAGAGTGTAAGTGAATTTGTAGTGCCTCCTGTGTTCAGGGCCTATGGTGCCCGGGGGGACCCTTTGGGCCGGGGGCCCGTGGCATTTTGCCCACTCTGCCACCTTATTGTTACGCCACTGGCCAAGGGCTTGTCTCTTACACGAAAGAGCCTTAAGTTACTCTCAAACTCAACGAAGTACAAGAAAACCTATCTATGGGAGACGATCGTCTTTTGAATCATTTTATATATTGTATCTATACGATTTTGTTAATTGAATTCTGCTATAAGATATTGGCGTTAGGCAGGCGGCAGGACTTAAAAGAAATCAGCCAAAACCCATAGCAAAGTTACACATTGCGCCAACCCCAAATAAAAATCGGGAAAAGAGCAGGCAGACGATGATGAGTCGTGCTATATGAATAATAATGTTTCCAGTTTCTCATTATTAAGTCTTTCATAGTATATGTATAATAATATATATGTCCTACAGCATCACCGTCACAAATATGGAACGTGCACAAAACAGGCTACTTCGCAAGATTTCTAAACAAGTAAAGTTTAAAATTTTAATATCCCCGAATCAAAGACCCCAATTAACAACTTCAGCGCCTCTTCAGTGGGATGGATTTTACCTTATTTCCGGCCTATAAGTAGCTATTCAAAGTAGGCGTACCCGAGGGTATTCAGTTACTGTATACATAATTGCATCAGATTAAAGCAATCTTCTGCCTACCGTCAACAAATAAGGTAAGTTGATAGTTGAGTAAGGACAGACGCCCACTGCACCACTCTGTAGTAAATTATTACTATTGCTATCTATTGTATTGTATTTAAATTTAACGGCTCTCTAACAACAAAAGGATAGGGTTGTCAATATTGCCACTTAAACGATAGTATCAGATATAGTACTTAGTATTTTTTAACCACCGACAAAATGGAGCGCTGTTCTAAGTTTAACGTGTGTATCAGTGTGTCTATCTGTATATGGCTATAGCTCCTTTTGTTATAGTTTTCTTGCTTAAAAGGTGACTTGATGGAGAGAGTTCTTCCATTCCAAGATCATCAGCTCTTTTCTTATCTCAATACTTTTGTTTTACTGTTACCTATAAATACTGTGCCTCCCTCACACGGATTTCAGGTGACCTTTTTGACCAGGGTGCCTATAATATGCTTGTGTTGTATTCCTTCTAGTGAATAATAGTATTTGTTAACTTCTGTAGAAAGTGTACTAACCACGTTTATGGACCCCTATTAGAGCAAATATACTTACCACCTGATCACAGTGTTTGTAACATAATGTAACCATACAAGAATAAAGACATTCATATTTTCTCTTTCGCTTACTATTCGAAGTAAAGAATGAAATGATAGAAGTAAACCAGATGCTCTTAAAGTATAGACACAATACCTAGTATTTTCTTGTCAGCCAGGAAACTCCAGCGTAATGGCTCCACCTTATATTATCACAGCACTAATTTATTTGAAACATTAATTATAAATTGCATCACCAGTGAGTATGTGAACCAACGCATATTTTCCATATTTGGTATCGGCATCGGGATGTTACAAGTTACTTCACATTCAACAAAAAATGCGGTTACAAAACGTATCGAAACTGATATTACCTAATGAAGTTTTTGGAATATTAGATACGAGTACATAGGTATACTTATCTTCTTACTAATTTCAAGTATCACCATTATTTTAAATTCATAGTTAAGATTAAGTCCTCAAAGTAGGACAAACCATAAAAAAATATTTTACTAATACAATCTGGGTACTTGTGATCGGAACGGTGATTCCTGCCAAGTATCCTAGTACCAAGTACCGTACTTGCACCCTAAGCAACAAAAGTTAAAAGATCTCTCTTCTTCCTCTTTGTAGAGGTTTCTACTTTCGACCCATATTCTAACAGGTGATTCTTGAGTGAACAGTGATTCACAGGTGAACAGTGATTCACGGTTTGAGCCCGTGACAGGTGATGAAACTAATTCTTCATCTGTCACTGTGCCGAAATAGCCGCCGGATAAATTAGATAAAAACCAATTGTAAGCCCTGGCTTAAAATTTATGGATTAACTTACAGATCTGCTACATGCAAAGCTTTCTATCACTTCTTGGCACATTAAATATACATATATGTGTCCGTGTCTTGCATCCAGACTACTATACCTACGAGTAGTTGTCTGAAACCAACATACTATTTTATCTCCAGTGTGACCTATTGTTATGTTCTTATTAGTAAGAAAAATATAGAATTCAAAAAAGGCGTTATTATATTACGAGGATTTCTTCAAAGTTAGTGCAGCGCCAAATCGTGAGCGATACTATCGGGTATCTCTAAGCGGGTATACCACTGCAATACACTTTTCGTCTATGGTAACTGTAACTAAAGAAGTCGCATATGGGTATAATATAACTTAGGAGTCTGTAGTTACAAATATAGAATACATCCATACATCCACACATCCATACATCCACACATCCATACATCATACATCCTCACAAACTTTCACGTTTATAATATTATATATAGTAGGATGACAATCATTATATTTACACTGCTATTTAGAGGGGCCTCAATCTAATTTATCTAGTTTAGCGTGTTGTCATTCATTGACTATACATAATTATGTATTTCTTTTAAGGAAATGTGTACCTATTATTATATATATATTACCTATGTGGAGGAACGGGTGGTATGTCCCTCCATCACAAAGGGAGGATCCTCCGACCAGGCGAGGTGATCATGCCTGGCGGGCCGCAGCCCAACGGTTGATGTTGGGAAGTTGTATATATACTAATCGGCGCGAGAACTCTCAGAGCGCGATTCAGGATTAGTAGGTTTTTAGATGTTTCTTGTTGCTGTATGTGGAAGTCGCCACATCACTCCCCTCCAAGACGGGAGGTCGATGTCTTGATGAGTCAGCTGTCTATGCTCTATTAAGGAGCGTGCCAGGGCCAGTAGTGAGTTGTTCCGGTGAGTCGGAACTAAGTGCCGCAAGTTCCAGTGAGTCGGAACTGTATTCCGCTAGTCCCAGTGAGTCGGGGCTGAAGTCCGCTGGTCCCAGAGAGTCGGGGCCGCGTGCGGTGCTGCGTGCGGTGCTGCGGTGAAGTCCCCAGTGAGTCGGGGCGGTTGCTGCGTAGTGGCTGGCTGCTGCGTAGACGGGAGAGAGATGCTCTTCTTACGTGGACCGTAGGGGCAGTGTGCTGTGCCTAGACGCTGATGAGGCCGTAGGGGTAACCAGGCTGGAGCGGTCGCTGCAGGCGTGTGGTATCCCTGTTGAGGCCGAGGATGCTGGCTGGCTGAGACTTGATTACCGCTCATTGCTGTAGGAGTGTATACGATGGTGGCGATGATGATGCTGAAGATCTGCTTCATGAAGGCTGCTTCCAATCACGTCGGGGTCACCACTGTGGAGGAACGGGTGGTATGTCCCTCCATCACAAAGGGAGGATCCTCCGACCAGGCGAGGTGATCATGCCTGGCGGGCCGAGCCCCAACGGTTGATGTTGGGAAGTTGTATATATACTAATCGGCGCGAGAACTCTCAGAGCGCGATTCAGGATTAGTAGGTTTTTAGATGTTTCTTGTTGCTGTATGTGGAAGTCGCCACACCTACTATATATACTATATTACCTATGTAGAGAATTATATTTAGTGGTTAAATAGAAATAAAATATTTAGTATCTAGTCTTTGATCGGTGTATTCATCAAATCTTTAATAACCCATAAAATTCATATCTTTTATTGAATAGCAAGCAATTTTGTTATTAATGAAATTTCTCTCTGTTGCAGGTAAACACACCAGTTCCAATCAACTTTAGTAAGTTAGACAAGCCGTTTTATTTAACCACGTTGTAATAAAATTGTAAAATATGCTGAAGATTTTTATTGGATGAAAATTATTTTTAACGGATATTACTTGCATCGTATTTGAATCTGGAACAGGTATAATTAAATACTTTTTAATATTACACATTTAAATTAGGAATTCCTGATTTTTATGTCCACGCGGAAATTAAATTTCGTAATATATATTTTTATACCTGCTAATTTAATTGCCTACTTCAAAAAGCCTACCCACTAGTGCTTTTATTTGTACACAATAGTTTATTTCATTAAAACTAAAAGCCGCTGTGGCCGCTGGCGCTGTGGGCTCAAGGTGAACTACGCTCATGAATAATTCAGTACAAAGTACTACTAACACATGAATATGTACTGTGTAGTAATTTTAGTAGGACGTTCATCTGACTGTTTATAAATGCATCTAGGAAAATATTGAAATTAGGAAATTAAGTAGAATTGTGGTTAAGCATTTCTAGTACTGGCTTGTCTAATAAGTAGTTCATATGATGTTTGCGCCGATCTATGATTTTAACTCTAGCTTCAATTTAACGTTCATAAATGTCACTTAGTGTCTTAAATGAATAAATGATTTTGAAATTTGAATTTGAATTTGATATTTTATATTAACGTTTTACAACGTGTTAATATTAACTTAAAATAATTATTAATAACAGTTAATAATTTAAAATAATTATTAATAACAGTTAATAACTTAAAATAATTATTAATAACAGTTAATAACTTAAAATAATTAAGTCTTACTTGATAAATATCTATAAATATAATATAGTATAATATGAACAAAAAATCGCAAATAAGGAGAAAAATAAGTTCTTCAAATGTACTTCATACTATAAATAGGTCCATTACTTTATCAGTGGAAAGTCAATACGTACTTAATTGGTTGTTAGTTTATTACGTAATATCCTGAAAAAAACTTATTTATTTATACTTGTATTAACTAACGCCAATGAAACCCACAAAAAGAACTTAAATTGCGCTACAAAAGTTATTTTACAAATAGGAACTTAATATCCACCGAGTTCAAATAACGTGAAATTTATATGCAGACTAAATTCATTTTCAAATTTAATGGACACTCCCTACTAGGCTCCACACAAAATAAAAATGTAGTCAGTATTATTATTTATTTGATTTTTGTTTTGGGGGCAAACGAGCAGACGGGTCACCTGATGGTAAGTGACTCAAGAGTCATAAGTGCGTTGCCGGCCTTTGAGATGGGAGTACGTTCCTTTCTTGATTTAAATTATGCACTTGATAACATAGTTTTTAAGTTTTTAGCTTATATTATTTTTATTCACAAGCCACTTTAATATATTGTTCAGTCAAAAATAAATTAAATAGTTCCTAATTTAAAAGAGATTGAAATTAACACAAGAAATTTTTGAAATTTGAAACCAGGCTTCGTAGAATTCATAGAATAAAAAAACGATACCTAATGATCCAATATGACAAAATTAAGTTTCTTTTTTATTACACGCTTTATATTAGCTTCACTTGTATGTTTGTTTGTAACCGACTCCTTAGGGCGCGATTTTGACCCACTTTAAATTTATATCAAATTTCATTCAAATTTTGCACACCTGTCAAATACCGATGACAATGCAATAATTCGATTAGAAAAAATTAATAAATGTTTAAATAAAAGCGTGTTTTTTTTGTCTTTTAAGTTATTATTTTTTTTATTTTTAACGTGTAACGTTAGATTAGTTTCATTCTATAAAGTTAAAAAAAAAAGTAAAAAAAAAATCACTTATGGACTAGAGTCTAGAGATGTAGTTAGAAGATTACTGATATGCTTCAGATAATTCGTTCAAGTATATTTTTAATTAAAACACACTCAAACACTTTCATTAATGTGTAGTTCCTCGTTTAACTATTTTGTTAATTACCACAGAGCAGTAGAAACACATAATTATATCAAGTGATTTATAATAGAACTGCGACCATGAACTTACTTTCTCACTGGCGTTTTTATTTAGGAAATCAGTGGGGGGAGGGGAGGATACATAAGGCCTCAGTTTTCTTGACTCCTGCTTTTTGACACTCTTCACTTTTAAAACATTTTTGTCACCGGTTTGGTGTTCATTGCTATTTGTAGGTATAGACATTTTTTTAATAAAAATGAACTAAATAGGTACCTACTTAATCTCATCATAAAACTTGTTTTAAAAAAATGTCTGACCGATGTGCAATATTAACTGTCTGCACGTAGGTGTACGTTTTTACATACCTTTTAATCACAAAAGCTCACGGCATTACCTAATTGATTTTTCTCAATACACGAAAAAACATTAATATGAGATGGGAGACTCGGTTTAAAATTTTGCTTACTCAAATCTTATTTTTAGCAACTTTAAATTTGATTAAAAAAATCGGATGGATAAAAGTAATAAAGAACACGAGCCAGCAATAAAATAGTATTTGATTGCATATTTAAAATAGTATTTGATTTATCGAGCGAATATAAGCTTTAATGGTAATACGTATTCTTTTAACATTAACGTCTGCTACGTTACTAAGTTTTACATTCAACTTTACGACTAGCTTCGCAACAATGCAACCAAATCTACATGATAAACCATTTCATACAAACATTCCATATTCAAATAGTTGTCAACTCACAATGAACAGTAGTGCTGTTCTTGTCACCGTTTTGTACTCAAAGTAACATAATATTACTTACGACAAGAGTAATGTTCTATTCATGCAGTGAAACCACACCGTCGCGGATGCTGTTACATCCTAGATTTCTACTCGTAATGGGGGAAACTGTGCTTAATTTTACACGCTTTATATATCGATAATAAGTTGTTTGTTCATTGGAACGTTTTTAAGAAACGTTTCTTTTGATATACTCTTAAGTATTTAGATTGTAGTTAAGGTAAATGCCTTTACCATCTGTAGATAAATGATCATAATTTCAAATATTACTCTTATATTATCACTAAAGGAGTCCACTTTTTATATATAGATATTGAGTGCTTTAAATTTATGTCTCATCAACTCATCAAAGATGTTTCCAAATCAAGTTCTACACTAAGTAATTACAACTCAGATAGCGCGCAATAATTTATCACACACGCCAACAACATCAAAAACAGGAACTGACTCGATAATGATATTAAAATACTCGTATCATATATCAGACAACTCGGATTACTCGTTATTACTCAACAAACTATGCCTACCTCTCTACTTTCACTATATAATCAATAACAACGTCACAAATATTTGCCATAGTTTTAGACAACTTTGGAACGAAGCTTTCTCTACTAAGGATGGCTAAATATAGTTTCGACCATCAGTGAGCGTGGTGTGAATGGAACATGTTGAAATCGTCTATGAAAGATTAGAATAATTAGAAAAATGTACTGTATCAAACATTAAAGACATATAAAAAACGAAGAGTTCTCAATTAGAAAAACAATTTAGAGCATGTTTAATGGCTTATCGTACAGCTTGATTTGATAGAAAGAAAGAAAAAGAGAAATATTTGAATCACACAAAAAACTATACAAAATGTTGAGGAAGTTTTTAAATTATATAAAAAATATATATATTAACTAGCTGCCGCGTTTAGCTGCGTTGCTGTGACTAGTAATTTGCAGTAAAAAATATCGTGACTAGAAATTGAGATAAAAACTATCCTATCTCTCAAGTTGAACCAAACTGCAGAGTGTGCAAAATTTTATTAAAATCGGTTCATAGTTTAGAAGTTCATCGCGAATAAACAACGTTAACGTGACACAATTTTTTTTATATTTAAAGATGATATAAATTACGTGAACACGGTCTTCTATGCTATCAAATTTATCGAAACAAATAAAATATTGAATATATGAAATACGTACTAGCGTCATCCCTATTGGTCACGTCTGTTTGACAGGTGCATCGACCTGACAGATTTAAAGGGAGCCTATGTTTGCATACTCTTTGTACGAATGGAGAAAGTTACATAAATTAAACACTGTTCTATTGCACTGACCATTGTAAGTGTTTTACGTGACTTTATAGTCTATTTTACTGCAAAAGTTTGCTGAGGTATGCTGTACGCCTGCGTGTCTATGACACAGTTAGAAATTAACCTCAAAATTGTTTGACAGGTGTAATTGCCGCGAAATTGGAAATTGTTTATGTATGTCTATTACAAATGAATTTGAGGTATTAGTAGATATTAGACATAGTACGCATATTAACTTAATAAATAACTTTTTAAATAATATTGGAACAAAATTAGCAGATCAAGATTTTTATAAACTTTTGATAGGCCTGTTTTTGTGTTTGGATTCGATTCCCCAACACCTAGTTCGTGACCTGGGTGGGAATCGAGGCTTCTGCCTATTATATATAATAAATAATTGTGTGATGAGCATGATCATTTGTTCAGTGTCTGGGTATAATTCGCACATTTCACGACACATGTCAAGTTTAATTCACATATTAGTCTTTTTATTATCACGTGTAAATATGACACGTCGTGGGTTCGATTCCCACCCAGGACAAATAATTGTGTGATGAGCATGATCATTTGTTCAGTGTCTGGGTGTAATTCACACATTTCACGACACATGTCAAGTTTAATTCACATATTAGTCTTTTTATTATCACGTGTAAATATGAAACGTCGTGGGTTTGATTCCCACCCAGGACAAATAATTGTGTGATGAGCATGAACATTTGTTTCTGTGACTAGGTGTAATTTATCTATAATATGTATGTATTTAGAAATATATAAGTATGTTTATCGGCAGTCTGATTACCATAGTACAGGCTCTGCCTAGTTTGGGATCAGACGGCCGTGTGTGAGATTTGTGAAGTTATTATTATTCTCTTTATTCACTTAAATATACATATAAATTACATTTTTAAATATATTCAGATTATATCAAAAATACATTTAATAATACGATTTACGATGTTACTTTAAGACTATAGATTTCTAGAATAGGTTTTTCTTTATTTGTTTTCAAAACTGTAGACTCGGTAGTTTCGGAGAAAATAGTCAATTTGGTCTATTTATAACTTTAAACCTATTTATCTTAATAATAATATAAAAATATTTTTTTTTTATATATATTATAGGGGGCAAATGAGCAGACGGGTCACCTGATGGTAAGTGACTACCTTCGCCCATGGACACCTGCAACTCAAGAGTCACAAGTGCGACCTTGAGACCCTCACAAATATTATTTGATATAGTTAGTAGTAGTTACTGTAGATTTGCAATTTTTTATTTTCTTTACTTATAGGTTCCTAAAAGTGACCCCAATATTAAATCTTTTTTATTTACCTTGCACTTGTGTTTGGGCAGGAACTGATATGTGTAGATTCAGAGAGAGAGAGAGATAGATACACGAGTGATCCTATAAGAGTTCCTTTTTACATTGGGACGTGACATACGGAACCCTAAAAAAACCTACAGATTAAAAATACTTACTATGAATCAGTCACTTACACTATTCAATAACAATACTCATTATGTCACTGTTACAGTTCCGCTTGTATAATACTCCTGTGAACAGAATTTAAATTAGCTGTTAGTAAACAGTTCTAATATAATTCGTGTAATAGGTATTAAGTTTAAAAAAAAATACTATTGTTTATCTGTGAGAGTTTATGACTTCGATGTCAAGGTTACGTATAATTTTAAATACCTGTGCAATAATATACAGGGTGATTGAACTTGTGTGGCGCTTTCAAATAAAGAACATATTTAAGAAGTTTGCAGAGGAATACAAAGTAGTGTAGATTTAAAATGCAGCAATTATTTATCTTTCATAATCCTAATCAAGAAGATAAAACTCCTTTAATATAATATAGGAACAAAAATTAAACTTTGTAATTCCTAGAAACGAAAGAACAATTTGTAATTCTAATTTTAAAACTATTTTACATTAATTTTAAATTAAGAAATGTTTGTTTCTGCGAATTTAAAAGAAATCTTCGTATTTCGCGGTTACTTATCAACGCACAAAGGTCAATGGCCCTACTTTCATTACCAATGGCAACTTTCCACAAAATTGGCATTAACCTTGGGCATATTTTTAATGGCAAAAATTTTAAGTGTTATACTTATTAGTTAAGAAGAAGAGTATTATCATTTTATTAGACAATTTATTTTTTAAGGTTAGTAATGACAGTATGTTCAATTTTAAACTAGGCACTTGAAATTTGGGAGAAGAATCTTCACATATAAACAATACCACATAAAAAAACTTTTATGATTTGGTCTGTTCCGTTAAAAAGACGGTTTTGAATTCGGAATTTTTGAATTGTTCAAAAGTAGACATATCTGTCAAATTTTGACAGTTTTGACAGATACATTTTAAGTACTTATCTTTCTGTCAAATTTCAACAGATACCTGTCAACTGTGTGTATGACATCTTTTTTCGAGAATCAGATTAGAAAGTGGACTCACTGAACATCATTTTAGACCGACGAAAATCTAATTCCGCTAATAACCTCCGTTCACGGTACCATGACAACGGTAGCGTAGCCGCGCCATTTTCACATAAAATAATCCCCATGCCGCCGTCAACTTTCTTCTGACGTCCAAGGTTAAGACTTTTATTACAGTAGTTATAACAGTCCAATAAATTAAAACATATCACTGTCTAATACCTTATTTCTATTGATTTTTCAATTAAGTTATTATAGAAAGGTGATCAATTTTAGTGATATATGCATAAGTACTTTCTCTTGCATGCAGTTCTTTATAAAGAGCTAATAATACTCGTATATTTGTCTTCAACTATCTACATAAGAAAGACAAATAAAAGATGGTGACAAAGACTGTAATTTATTTGTTCTTAATTTAAAATGATTACTGGCCGAAATTTATACTACTAACTTGTGAACTGTAATTACGTCTAAGTTGTGTACAGGGACGGCCCTAGGTCGGTGCGGCCGCACTGGGCGCCGTCATACGGGGGTTGCCAAATCAATAGATCGGGGGCGCAACAAAACAACATTTTAATTACAGTTCTTAGTTAAGTTTATTTAATGAAACTATCGTACTAATCAGTGCAATTAGTAGGAGTGTTAAAAATATCAACACAACAAAAAAACACATTGCACGAGTGACACCACATGCTTGTTTTCTTGTGATTACATGCACCAGTTACTGTTTGCGTGCCAGTGTGTGCTTGTTTTATAAAAAAAAGTGTTATATTACTTAGTTAAACAAAAAAGTAGTTATTATATTATATACTAACTTTTAAACTTTAGCGTTCCATGATATAATATTATCTACGTATTTACGGGAATTAACGCGATCACGACAAGGTATTACATACCTCTGAATTGCCTGACGTTGAAGAACCTTCTACCTCACGATGTCGACGACGGAGGGCGTGCACCCACCGCTGAGCCAGTCAGCCTGTGACCACGGCCAGTGCAACCTGGTCGAAACCTCAGGCAATTCAGAGGTATGTTATACCTTTTCGCGTTAATTCCCGTAAATACGTAGATAATATTATATTGTATGACTTACATTAATTTTTACTAAGATTATAAATGCGGAAGTAACTCTGTCTTTCTGTATGTTTGACACGTTTCTGTGATTTACACAGAATCAATTTTGATGAATCTAATTTAGAATAGAATAGAACGGGACCTTGAAGAATGACTTAGGCTACTTTTCTTTTCGAAAATAAAACTGAAATAGATGATGGAAGTTTGTAAGACCAATAATATCAATTTAAGGAATATAAAATTTCGTCATATCAATACTTTTGATCAGAAATAAATAATGTTTATGTTAATTTTTTTTTTAAAATACTGACGTAAAGTATCTACTTATTTTACGCAGACGAAGTCGCCGGTACCAACTAACGCTTTGATCAATTCACAATGTTACCACACGACGTAAATCTACCATTTTGTATGTATTACCATTCACAGGTACAAATCGTTAAGTTCCTCGTTCTAAATAGGCGATGTTTAACTAAATTGAATAGGTTTGAGTATCAGGTTCCATGATTTGTAGTTCCTGGTGTTCGCAATAGATGTTTTCATGTAGTAAATAGTTATTATGTACGGGATTCAGTTGCGATTGTGTTTAATGTTATGAAGTTTTGTTATAAATATTAAAGATATTTTGAGAAGGAAGTTCAAAACACGCCTGAATGTAAGCGGTTATCGATGCCTATAATAGCATGCAAATGCATGCGAGCTGACATTCTAGTATACTATACATATAAAAAATACCGCGAAAAGTCGGGAACCTCTTGAAGGCGTTTAAAAACCGATTATAATGTGAATGACCGGTTAATAATAACAAACAACAAAGTTTTCCGGTTGTATAGTTACGTAACGCGCATCGTGTAGTGATGTGCACGCGACTGCACACGAGAGTAAAACGATCTAACCTCGCTCCCGGTCGTTGACGTATGAACTTGATTTATTGTTACAACAGTTTGCATCGGAACTTGTATCTCCTCATACCTTGACATACGACTTTTCCAACTTGATTCCAACAAAACTGAATAAAAATACAATAAACCATTTGAATTTGTGTATTATCCGCGTCGTTTTTGTATATCTAGGCAGGTATTTAGAACCGCATATTTTTTTTAATGAAAAAAAACTACAATAGATCCTATTTCGAATACTATACATATAATAGCACTTTTGTGGAATACCAATAACTGACACTAACTGTTTGGATCGGATTCGGTTCTAAATTCAAAAATGAAGAACAGGCGGTAAAACATTTCAATTTGCTAAGAAACAAAAAAAAATTACACCTGATTTTTGAAATTAACTATTAGAATAATATATTCGTCACTTGTATTTACTATAATTATTACTACACATAAAAATTTAGTATACAAAGAACACGCATGCTACAGTGACAGTGACAGGTGGTTGTCAACGCACACATACCTACATCATGTAACAGGCCAGTAAACGAGTTTCGGCGAAAGTGAAAACGGCCCCGTCGCGACTAAAAAGTGAATTTTATTTACCTATTTATTGGCTGTATGCTTAATATCGTTGCCTCATGCCTTGTAATAATAGTAGGTGTGTGGTTCTATTTTTGATTGCAAAAATGGAATGAAAATTTGTAAACAACATTTTTTTCGCGGGTAAATTTCATTCAAAGGAAGTTGAAGTGTCACTTTTTGATTACATACGCTCACGGATACAGGATCCCCAAAGAAGTGGGCAGAGGTGATTAAACACCCACATATTGCCAATTAACTATAAAAATACCTAATGCATTATACGAGTATACTCAAACTTTCCGAAAAATATATAAAATACGTTGGTGAAACAATCGTGAAAATTTCTCCATTACTTTTGAAGAAAATCGCGGATATACAAAAAATACATACTTACGGTTCGAATTTAGTACCTCTTTTTTTGAAGTGCTTGCATGTACTCGTATCTCGTACAGCAGAACTGTGGCTTCGATTGAAGCTACGCGCCAAAAGGTCCTCGTGGTGCTATAGTTCAAACTCACTGCTACTTTGATATTTAATACAGCTATTTGGAGCTTATTAGAGTTTACTCCGTAAGAATCAATTTTCATATAAGGCGCCCGGTATCAAAAAAAATATGAAGACTAAAATTTACTGATCGGAGGGCAGCGTAACCCTTTGTTATCCTCGACGCATGTAAGTAGATATGTGTATATACCTTTATCTTATGTATGTATATATATATTTATATAGAATATATACTGTACAGCGTCTACAAATGATGAGAGAGATAGAGAAAGAGAGAGAGAGAGCCTCCAGTAAATTGTAAACTCCAGTCGTACGTCGTAGCTAACACATACCTTTTATTTTTTTTTAGAAAACAAACAAACTAAAACTTGAAGGACCGAACTAGTAACATAAATATCTCATTTATCTCTTTTATACTATGCCACTGGCATGAGCAGTCGTCTCATTCGTGGGGGTTGTAATTAAATCAGACATCCCTTGTACGCAGTTACCGCTTACCATCTGGTGATTCGTATGCTTGTCCGCCACCGTTGTCAAAAAAAAAATATAGATTATGTATTATCTTATACATATATAGAACTTTCTCTCTTACCATAAATTAATATCACAACTCGCAACATTGCGTCACATAATTGTCCGATGTCCACCATATTTTTTGCGAGATACTTTATGAGACTTTCATTATTGCTTTTTATAATTTATTGCTGATTAAAGATATTAATCATTATAATAATACAGTATACTTGTTGACGGAACCGCAAAAGTGAAATTGTCCAAAAGCCGTGTATCCATATCGGGAGTATGTACTACTCCCACCTTAAAGACAACGCACTAGTGACTCTTGAGTTGCAAGTGTCCATGGGTGGCTGGAGTCACTTACCATCAGGTGACCCGTCTGCTCGTTTGTCACCCATATATTAGAAAAAAATACGTCCGATTTGGTCTGGAGAAAAAAATTAAAATACGTATAAGTTTGTGAGAATTTTTTTCACAAAGAAGAGCATACATAATTAATTATTATCTGACGATTTAAACTATGAGCGACAATATACTTTTTAGTGCTCTTTAATGTTATCTATTATATCGTTTTAAATAAGTAAGTAAACAAACCACGCTTTTCTGTCATTCAGTTTTCATTTTGTAATGTTATCTTTTTGAAGTGTTCTTAAGAATCGTTGTGATTTAATGGAACGAAAACTCACACTACAAAGAGACAAACATATTTATAAATAGGATTTAGCCTGCGAGAGAATGAGATAGAATACAAGTGGACAGTGTTTCCTATGATCTTTGTCTTTGCGCCTGCGTAGTACGAAGCTTTCGGAAAATGCGTCAATGGCAACGTGGTGTCATTTTTTGTGCTTTCGCGTATTAAAATTCGTTGCTAAATTAATTTATGTTAATTATTTAATACCTTTTTGGTTAATTTGACCAATAACTTTTATATAAATTACCTAAAATTAAATTTATTTACATTAGTAAATTAGTTGTGTTGATTTTACTTTTTATTTCTCATTCTCTCGTAGTCTACTTTTGTAAAGTTTCACTTCTGCCGTGTGTGAATTGCACAACAACACTTTTTTTTGTTTTTTTTTTACATTCTATTATTCACGTACACGCGTATACAACGATGTGTCACATTTAAAAACCCATCGATGGACGATAAACATCTTTTCGAGTTCAGAGATTACATGTGGTGGTTTTCTCCAGCTGTAATTCAATTCAATTGTATCAATAATCTGCTTTCGTATATGTCCTTGGTACATTGTAAAGTCATGACTTCGATTTTTAACAATTTTATACAGGAGGAAAGAATTTATTATTAACTAACCTTACATCTTTTATTTTTTTTAGTCAAAACTAGAAAGCGTTCGGTTTCTGTTGTTTAAATATTTAGTTATAAATCGCCGTCACTCGTCGCCGTAACTCTTGTTACACTTGCCATAGACAATAGCAATGTTTCAAATATCTTCGTTTCTCAATAGCCTATTCTAAGTACAGTTAAGAACAATTAAAATCCTCCACACATCACCTAGCTACTCACAATGCAGAACTAAAGACAATCAGTGCTTAGTACCTACTGTTGGCGAAACTGGGCCTTGCTACCGATTAACTAAAGGTAAACAGGTACGCCGAAGTGGAACGAAATCACACGCCCTTATCTAAACAAGTATTATGCTCGACTCGACAATGAACGCAGGATTTAGATCGTCAAAATGAGAGCAAGTGCTATCTAGAATCCGCTGCTTAGTATTTAATTGTGCTCAATCAATTTTACTACTTAGACACGAAGTGAATGATTGCAATTGGGACCATAGACTATATGTATGTGACATTTATGACAAATGTCATCTCACTAATTATAATAGTGTCGATTTTGTAAGACGCAGTGATAGATTTCTTAGCGGGAGTTTAATGTATTTAACTGGGTCACCCACATAGGTGATTGAATTGAATCAATATGTAGTGGGTTAAGTGTCACAAAAAAATTGTCAATCGTAGGACATCAACGTCAGAAGTGGAAACACATACACACATATAAAATATATACATATACAAATCTATATATAATGTATATAAATGTCATCTGAGCGTGACAGTCACGCGAGTTCCGTGCTTTTTCCCCCATACCAAAAGTGCCCAACGTGCCTAAAGAAGTTTTCACTTCAAAAACTATTCCGATTTTTCTTATTTTTATGCCTTTTGTTTTGAGAAATTTACCAAAATACATTTGGCTAAATGGCTATTTAAAGTAACTGATGAAGTATAGTACACAAACTTATTTTTAGGAAAACCAAAACTGGTCTATCAAAATAAAGAGTTGATTATGGTAAAGAATTTATAATAATTAAACATCACCCATATACTTACATAATTATGTTGTTACCACTTGTACAATGTCAGTTTTGGTAGCGTCACCGTTAGGGACTTTAATGAAGATTAATTCAGAAGAAATTTCATAATCTTTACTCTTTTAGTTGGTGCTCCTTGGGGGAGGCCTTCGTCCAGCAGTGGTCGGCAATAGGGGGGTGATGAGATGATGAGTTCCCTTTTTAGCCAGACTATTATTTCTTTTTCTTTTTTTAACAAGTATTAAGTATGTTTTGTAGTTGATACTTACAAATTAAAACTTACCTATGTATAGCCCAAAACATCAGATGTTTTCAGAAGTGGCTTTTCAGAAGTAGGCTTTTGTGTGCACTTTTCAATTTTTTATCTGGTAACCCTGTCTGTGTCAATTCTCAGTAACGGCAGTAATAATCACGCATGCTGTACCTGCTATGTCCTTGTTGATTCGTATTTCGAACGTTATTAAACATTTGACAAGCATGAAAAGTCATTAATTTCAAACGTCAACACCTTTCCATGCATCGAGAATTTCGATGTTTCCATGTTAGATTTGTGCTTTATGAAATTCTAGTAGTAGTAATTATTACGTTAAAAATCTATTTTTGAATATAAGACTCTTTTAGAGACTGCCACATAGAACAATCTTATATTATTTCACACTTGCAGTTATTATATGAAATGCAGTGTCAGGTGTCAAGGCCACAAATCACATGACGTCACATCTACTTAGTATAAAACAAAGTCCCATTCATGAAGAAGGTTTAGATGTATAATTTTATTAAAGTTTGATGTAAAATAGCTGAAATATAACAATGATTGTTGAAAATGTCGAAAAAAATAAATATACGTTGCCAGTTGAGTATAAATATCGCTCAAATCAAATACAATTTGACACGTTGCACTCTGTGTGTAGTGTCACAGAATACATAATATTATCTACGTATGAACGGGAATTAACGCGATCACGAAAAGGTATTACATACCTCTGAATTGCCTGACGTTTCGACCAGGTTGCACTGGCCGTGGTCACAGGCTGACTGGCTCAGCGGTGCACGCCCTCCGTCGCCGACATCGTGAGGTAGAAGGTTCTTCATCCACCTCCACTTTTTTGATATTTTTGATATTTTCGTTTCGCCATGTACCGTCACATACTATACTAACAGTGTCCCTATTCTGTAAGCAAACCGATGTGGCCCTATTCTGGTGTTCACCCGACTGCGCATAAAAGCGAGGTGGCATGTTTTTTATCACTGGATTCCACGCTGTAGATAATTTGAAACCATCTTCCCGATTGAAAGTTTTGTGTTTTTTAATTTCAATCGCTTCACGTACAACTCTTGAGTAAAAGTGACGTTCCGTGGAGAGGACTTGCGTACGGTGAAATTCAATCCAGTGATTGGTGCCCGCTTCGAGTGCATGTTCTGCAATCGCTGATTTGCTAATCTGTCGGTTCTTCACAGCAGCGATGTGTTCTTTGACCCTTTCAGCAATGGTCCGCTTTGTTTGGCCTATGTAGGAACTACCACAGCTGCAGTTTATTTTGTAGACACCTGGAGTTTGTAACGGCAAGACGTCCTTCGGTGTACCTACGATGTTTTGAACCTTTATGCCTGGTGTGTATACTGTCGGAATGGAGTATTTCTTTAATACGGAGCCGATCTTATCCGTTACTCCTTTCACATATGGCATGTAGGCTGGTTGTCTGTTCACCTCCGGATGCTTGCGTCTCATTGTCGGTTGCTTCCGTGTTCCATTCACCTGATATCCGTTACTTTTAAGTACCTCCTGAACATGATCCAGCTCTCGCTCCAAATGTTCAGGGTCACAAAGATCGTATGCTCTGTTCTTGAGTGAAGTCATAACAGACTGCAGGTGTCGGGGATGATGATGAGACGTGGCGTGTAGGTACCTATCCGTATGAGTAGGCTTGCGGTACACACAGTGCGACAAGGACCCATCTGACCTCGCGGTTACTTTGACATCTAAAAATGACAATGACCTATCCGCCTCCACCTCATATGTGAACCTTATCTTGGGGTGAATGGAGTTGAGGTGTTGTAAATATTGATCTACTTCCTGTTTATTTCCCTTGACGATACTAAAGATGTCATCCACGAATCGCTTCCAAAGCCTAACGGTCTTCGGGCCGAGACTCAACGCCTTCTCTTCAAAATGCTCCATCCAGATGTTGGCTAGTACAGGGGCTACAGGACTACCCATTGCGACACCATCAATCTGAAGGTAATGTTGACCTTGGAAAAGGAAATAGTTGCCCTCTAGACAATGTTCAAGTAGATCAATATAATTGAACGGCAACTCGTGGTCTCTCAGCAGGTCTTTTACGACGTCCATACATTCTTTTATTGGAACATTGGTGTAAAGTGATTCCACGTCAAAGCTCACCATGACGTCATCAGGTTCCAACTTGAGATCTTTTATAATTTGTATGAAGTGCCGCGAGTCTTTCACAAAAGACGGTGTTTTGCCTACAAGTGGTTGCAATACTGACGCAACATGCTTCGCGAGATCGTAAGTAGGAGAGGCAATTTGACTTACAATAGGCCGCAGCGGCACGTTGGGCTTGTGTATTTTGGGCAGACCATATAATTTCGGTGGCTGATGTGACTTTGGTGCATAAAGTCTGTTGTACTCGTCTTCTGAAAATAGGTCCTCGTTATCCTGGATAAGAGATCGTATTCTACGCGTCACTCTGGCCGTGGATAGAATACATATTAAAAAAAGCTATTTACTGACAGCCAACTCTAATACCGCACGCGCTCATTGTTCAAATCAAAATAGCTTCCCCGGCTTCCTGTTACGCACTTCCGTCTCTTTTCACGAAATCACTCATACAGATTGCATGAAAGCGAGAGGAAAGATATTACACATCACACAAAAAAGAAACAGGTACAGTCGAATTGAAACCTATTCCATTTTTAGTCTGGTTTTGAATTAAGAATAAACAGGATGTACGAAAATTTATTCATTCCTAAATAGAAAAGCACCAAAAAGGTATGTTTTTAATGAAACACACATTCACTTAAGCTCTATTTTACTTACGTTTCCTGAGAAAGCGAACAACGGTCTGAGGAAAGTATAGTCGGACTGTTGGATACCGGTATACAGGTATTTAGAGGCTCTCATTTCCGCTCAGAGAAAACCTGTCGCATCTCAGTATAGTAGTTAAGAAATACGCAACAAGTATAATTTTACATATATGCTTTGTATAGAACAAAAATGTCTGGTTCATATCGCTTTGAAGTGAAATCTCAACATAAATGAGCGGCTATTTGCACTATTATGTAGGTTTGTAAATATTGTACGTAAACGAAACTTTATACAGTATACGGTATTTCGAATTAACACTCAACTTGATACCTTCTCAGGTTCCTGAGAAAAACGGTCTTGAAAGACAGACGGATCGAGATCAAAATGATCCTATAAGGGTTCCTTTTTTTCCTTTTAAGGAACGGAAGCCTAAAAACAGCCATACCACTGACCTTGAGCTATTAATTGTGTGGCCTCAGTATACTTGTGACATCACCGTAAAGGTCGCTATAGAATGAAATGCCATGCTGATATGATAACCCCTTTAGATGCACGCAGATAAAAACATATACATATACCTACACACACACACATATCTGCATAAATGTCATCTGAGCGAGCGTGACGGTCACCCAAGTTCAGTGCTTTTTCCTCATACCGAAAGTGCCCAACATGTCTAAAGAAGTTTTTACTTTTAAAATAATCTTTTTCACAAAACTATATCATTATGGTAAAACTGTGTGTAGGTACGGAGTGAGTATATCAGATTTTCTTTCGTCATTGCAGCCATATGATGTCCGTGGCTGTTCTGTCTAAAATAAGTAGGTATTATTTTTGATCAATTAAATGAAACAGAAAAGGCATTTCCAGTTGTTAAAATTTTGAAAAAACTTCTGGTAACATTTCTCTCCCTAAAAACCTTATCTAGACCAAAAGAAACACTGAAAAAATATCTAAAGACTTGTCACAAATTAGTACCTATTAAATAAATTAAATTTCAGAATGCAAGTCAATTAATGAAACCGTCACAACTCACATCTCTCTAAACTAAATTATCAATGAGATTTTACTCTGTTTCTGAAAGGCTGATCAAAATATTGTTCAAATAACAGAGCTGTCGAGTTAACAGTGAGGTCAAAATTGCATTTAAATAAGATTTTGCAGATTTGACAGCTCTGTTTAATTGATCCGATGATCAATTCAACTGGTACAGGAGCTAGCAACGTCAGGAAAATGTTTATTTTATAACGGCTGGTTTTCTGATATATAATTCCTTATTTATAAAAGAGCCAGTGCCTAATCATGCTTTCAGCAACTCAATATATAGTTGACAAGAGATTTGACATTCGAATAATGAATTTTTGCGTTAAACCGGACGTTAGTTTAGTCTCGTCACATGATGTTTCGTATTTTGAAAACACAGGACTGCGAGTATTTTAGTTTGACATAACTAAAATTGGTTAAAGTACTCAAACTAGTCCATTGTGGCTTAATTCGTATTCAGTTGGACTTCTCATGTCTAAAATAAGACACGTTAAACTAATGTTGAACGTCATAATAGTTCTGAATAGTTATGATACATTCGACTGTCAATTAACTTTAGTAATGTCGGAATCAAATTGAGTGCTTTATAAAGCCTAAATTTACTTCGATACTATTATAGAATGTTCGAAACTTCTCAAGTAAAATTGCATTATTTTAGAGATATTTTAATTTTGAGAGATATACTAAATGGAATGGGCACCCATAAAATATGATTTATTCAATAAAATGGTGAAAGTTTCATTACAAATGGTTATGGCGATTTTCATTTTTTATCTATGTCTGTGATGATCATTAAGAATTAATTACATCATAAATATATTCTAAAATATTCACATATAATATTGTTAGACAAAGGTTTCAAAATACATTTTTTTCTAAACAATCAGAATCATTCAGTCTGTTCCCTTTGCCATGATCATAAGCTTAAAGCAATAATTAAAAAAAAAACACCGATTTCAATGTGCCTAATTCATGATAAATTGTAATAATAAGCTGTATTCTTCATCCCTTAATTTTCCACCCTAAGAGGTAAATGTGACCAACCTTGAGTACATTTAATCATCGTAACATACAAAAAAAGCACTGTCCAATTGTGGTGATCCTGAAGTATGATATTATTGTATTGTAATCGGCAATAGAAACGCGTGCATTTTTTTAAATCCATACTTCTAATTCTGAAAATAATTTCGAAAGATTCCGTTACATAGATACATACATACACGTCGAGCTAATAAAATCGTGTTAAAAATGTTAAAAGTCACATATTATCAGTATCTTAATTACTTACATACACTTGTTTATAAGCTAGCATTGTTGGCTACTACATCGTGATGTAACGCATTTAATGCGCTTTTTGAGACCGTTGTCGGCAATTCGAGAACATTAAACTACTTCAACGTTATAAAACAACATTCAAACAAACTTTTATAGACAAACCAGTGCATAATCATACAAAAACATGATTCCGTGCATTAGTTACGCTCACCGAGAACCGGTCCAAACCAGTTTATGTTAGTTTGGTCCATTCCAAACTGGACCGGCCACTCTTCCTGTCATTTCACTCATTTTTTGTGAAACTAGCTACACACTTCTTTTGGACACACAGTAATCAGAAAACCACATTCTCTTTTATGTTAAAATCACCGCTATAACCATCTCGTAAAGTTTGCTTTCATTTGACACAATGTGAAATACATTTGTCATGTATGTTTCAAATTGTTTTGCGTATTATATGGATGTGGCTTAATTTCTTCTTTACGATTGTGACTTTCGTTTATATTTGTCGTTCAGAAACGATGAAGTATAATTTTTCTGGTTAAGCTAAAAAGCTTTAATTAGGTAGCTTAACTTGTAAATAACTAACTAACTAAGAATGTAAACAAATCTTCTAAGTCAGAACGAGTAATACCACATCACTAATATAATAGAATTATTCAATACTAATAAATATATCCTTCCTTCTTCGAATAAAACGCACTAGTTCATCTCAAGAATCACAACGCTTCGATGCCCAAGCGTTACAATCGTAAACACCTGCCAATGTTATTCCAACTTTATTTTGACGGAATAAAGCGAAAATTTGATTGCTTTTGGATAGGCGGAAATGAAAATCAATTGTATTTTGATTAATGGTTAGGAAAAAAAAGTTAAGAAGTGTAACGCTTAGTGCAGTGGTGCAAGTCAGAAGAAATGGTAACCCTTTCAGATTACAGACAAAATGAGCTTGATTTATTATCTACTAGCTGTTCCTAGAGCGCTTAGCGCTATTTATATTTTTTTGCGCGGAACCCTAATTCTTTTTCAAAATAAAAGTAGCTTAAATTTACTCCTTATAACACCAGCTATATGCCAGTGCAAGGCCCGTGGAAATCAGTCCACCTATTCTGAAGATTACCCGAAACAAACAGACAGCCAGACATAAAGTTTAAAAACTGTTTTTTGGCATAGGTTAAGCTGTATGAGCTTAAAATAACTTTTATTTTGACATTACAAACAGACACTTCAAATTGTATTTATTTGTACTGATGTATTAATGACTAGCAGCGCCTCACGGTTTCACCCGCCTAAGTCCCGATCCCGTGGGAATGTCGGGATAAAAGTAGCCTATGCGTTAATCCAGTTCTCCAGCTATCTACATACCAAGTTTCAGTCCAACCGGTCCAGTAGTTTTTGTGTGAAAACATTACAAACATACATACAAAAACACAAATGTTTCCTCTTTATAATATTAGTTTAGATTAGTTTAGATGATGATGATGATAGATATATAAATACGTGAGGAGAATTCTTAGCACGCATTTTTTGAGAAAAGGGGAACAGACAGGAATGTGAAATTTGGAACACTTACAGTTTATATGTTGAAGTCCAGAGAGCTAAATTTTTTCAACAATATTTGCTCAATAGTTAGAAAACTTGTAAAATCGGCAACATAAATCTATACGGGTCCAGTATATATTTTGACCTGTCATGGTACAAAAGTGTATACAATGACAGATCAAGTTAAACTGGTCAATGAAATAAATCACCAGACGATCTCTTGACGACGTTGGCAAAGAGAAGGTTCCTGAGAGATTCCTGTCTATAGAACCTTAAACACTGCTTGTTTTTAACCCCCGACACAAAGAAAGGGGTGTTATAAGTATGACGTGTCTGTGTATCTGTGTGTCTGTCTGTGGCAGCGTAGCTCCCAAACGAGTAGACGGATTTAAGTGCGTTTTTTTTGTTTGAAAAGTGACTTGGTCGAGAATGTTCGTAGATATAATTCAAGAGAATCTGTTCAGCCGTTCGACGATTATCAGCTCTTTTTTAATCGTTGAAGGGATATTTGAGTCGGGAGTATTTTTAACCGACTTAAAAAAAGGAGGAGGTTTTCAATTCGTCGGAATCTGTTTTTATGTATATTCACCGACTCGAATACGCCTGAACCAAATTGGAAAATTATTTTTTTGTTTCAAAGGGTATACTGCCCAAGTCGTCCCATTTAAATTTTATCGAAATCAGTCAAGCGGTTTTTGAAAAATCAAAAAATATCAAGAAATTGTATACATTAATGATATTTTCGTTTACTCCGAAACCTCGCTGTCTAATTGGAGCAGTGCGTGACGTGAAGACAACTCCCGCATCAGGAATATCCCTGTGTTGCGGGGGCTTTACAAACATTCAAACAATTTGTGGATCACACAAATTTTTTTCCCGTGTGGGATTTGAACCCACAACACTCGGCGCGGCGTAGTGGCGAGGTGACCACTTAAACCATTGCGCCATCCGAGCAGTCATTATTTTTATTTTAACCTTTTTTTACATTAACTGGTTATTTTCGACTTTTATATGTAACGTAACTTATTATGTATTGAGTGTGACTCGGCTGTTGGCACCTGCACTTTTCTGGTCACTGCACACGCGATTATTATTTCATTAAGTGGTTTAACGGTTATACAATTGTTTTAATTTGACCAGTTTTAGGCTGTTCTTACTCAACAGCCTGTCTTCATTCTTTGAATAACAATTAATAGACTCGACCTTTAATTATTATAATCGTAGCCTTTTTGTTTGTGGAGGAACGGGTATTATGTCCCTCCAACACAAAGGGAGGATCCTCCGACGAGGCGAGGTGATCATGCCAGGCGGGCCGCGGTCCAGCGGTTAATGTGGAAGTTGTATATCGATATATACTCTTTGTTTCTGATATGACACTTTATTTTGCCGGGAGGCGATCCTCCCGACAAAAAAAGTGTCATATCACAAACAAAGTGTCATATCACATGTTAGGACATTTTTATAGCATTGAATAGCAAATTGCATTTGGTCAGCTGTAAAAACATCGTTAATAGCTCAGTGAAATAGGAAACTTTGTTCCCTTTTTGTTCTGTTCTGTTCAATTTGCTGTTTTCTTTTTCAATTCACAGGCATAAAAGTCGTGTCTTCTCGAAATAGCTGTTTTTGTATTATGACACTTTTTGCCGAGAGGCGAAATACTAATCGGCGCGAGAGCTTTCATAGCGCGATGCAGGATCAGTAGTTACTACCTAGTTCAGCTCGTTTTCGCTAGATGATGTTGAAGTATGTTTTTCCTCGCTTTTGGTCGAAGTCGAAGCAAATATACCTGAATGCGTGATCTGAAGTACTTGCGTCATAGAACCTGATGTAATTAAATTGATTTAATCGATCAGTGATTCAGTACATCATGCGATCAGCTTATTAAGTGTGCAAATCGGGTAATGACTTAACATACATACTTAAATACATTACTTTTTTTCATTATTTTGTAGCAATAACAACCTTTTGAATGTCTTATTTTATTTCATGTCCAGGTTAACTTGATCTGTCATTGTATACACTTTTGTACCATGGCAGGTCAAAATATATACTGGACCCTTATAACTTCATGTAGCCGTGAAAACTTCTTCAGGCACATTGGGCACTATAGGGATGGGGAAAAAAGCACTGAACTCCCATGACCGTCACGCTCAGATACATTTATACAGGTGTGTGTGTGGATTTGTATATATGTATGTAAGTTATGTTTTCACTTTTAACGTGCAGTCCTACGACTAACAGTATTTTTTTTTTATTTTTAGCTTTCTGCACTTCTTCTACGTATAAACTTTAAGCATTTCAAGTTCGACATTCCTGTCTGTGCGCGTTTGCTTGTTCTCCTGACGTATTAACATAAGTAAAGATGCTATAAACCGTTGAGGAGTTCCCTCGACTGGATTTCGCATCCATTCTCAAATCAACTACATGTCTCCATTAAAAAAAATATTGTTCGGAGTTGCCTAAATTCCTGGATTTATATAAATTTACATGTACACGTAAAAGTTATTTGTATTTTTTTTTTCTAAATCATTTTCTTTGTAGGCTAAGTCAACGATTTATCGACTATACACAATCATCTTAGAAGATGGCCATAGTTTTCTATAATACGCTTTTATTAAAATGAGACTGCATTTGTGAATAATACTAACTTTCAGTTTATCCTCTTTGGCGTAGGAAACTAGGCCGCAGCCTATTGGTAACAGGTTCTATGTTCAATATCTTGCTATTTACGACACAGATAAACTCTGCAAACTCGTTAAGATAAATTATTCTTAGTGTTACTTGTACTACTTATAGGTTGCACAAAATATCATTATATCAATACGTAAGGAGAAGTCTACCTAACCCTTTTTAAGAAACTTTCTCGTTTATATATATATATATGTACATGAAGAAGTGAAGAAAGCTACAATTTTTTTTAAATATGTCTTGCAAATTTTAAAATTACGTGAAATGACTTCATCAAGTTGCACGCGTTCAGTTTGTGTGTTGACCTGTCATGGTCATAGATATAAATAGAGTAGGAAAACCAGCTGTTGAAGCGTAACAGCATTAGAGAGAGAAATAGATTGAGCAGGTCTTGCATCCATCTCTCCCCTATACACTGATTGGCTGTCACAGTCCCCTACAATTGTCCCAACAGCCTGACTGCAAGACCTGCGCGAAGTCTTGATTACAAGAACAGAACTAATGCTATTTTCACTGATAATACCCATTGTTATTAATATTGTAATTTAAACGTAATTTAAATATTTTTTTATTATATTAATAATAATAGTGCATAAATAATAATTTAATAGGAAATAATAAAATATTATACCTACAGTGTCACAAACTTTTTAGGAGCGTTATGTGTAGCCTACAAATAGTTGATTTAGATTCAAAAAAAAATTATATTCAATTTTTATTTTTATTTCTTTGGAAAATTGTTTTCCTGTGTAGATGTATGTTGTGCATTCTGATCAACATAATATGAATTTGATTGTCTGATGTTTTTTATTTTTTTTATTCAGACATTTTCAAAAAAATTTGGACATTCCATCAACATCCTCGGTATTAAATACCTTTAATAGTTTTATCTGAGTCAGCCCTCTCTCTTACAAAATTTTAGGTTTATCGGTCAATTTTCTAAGTTCAATTTGTCACAAATTACGAATCTTCAAAAATATCTTTACACTATTTACGGGGTCTAAAATACATTTAAGACCCCACTTTTCTCTAACACCGTGCATAACGTATTACGTCTGACACAATGCTGAATTGGATCCGTTTTTTGATACTGACGGTGACGGTAATTCAAGCTGCAATATTGTTTATGTTACCTATATATTTTGTGTTGCCAAAATAAACATTTTATTTCTTTCTTTCTTTCTATGATCTTATGTGACTTATATTCCGCTGCGTGAAATTAAGCCGATTCTTGCTTTTCTTGTAAAATTAGGATTAGCTCTTTTAATTATGAATAGCATGTTAATTATTATAAAATCTTGAGAAAAAGTGCTTCTTAACTAGCAGTGCGTTGGTACTTGTTTTACATGTATATCAAGTGCGTTTGTATAGATAGATAGGATATCAAATTGCCTATCACATTTTTTTCATTTCATTATGGCCCTATTTTATACTTATCACTAACACGAAACACTATGCTTATGTTCAGAACAAAATCCATTACTTTTAACATATTAAGATAATAACTACCAACGGCCTTGTACTTTACAAATGCAAGTAACATTCTAACCACAGTGATAACACGACAAAATCACTTGTGCAGTGGACAAAAAGGGAACTAAATCAAATCGTGAACAAATGCTTGTCAACTGCAAAGACAGTGGCGCCCTCACTATTTGTACTCTCAGCTTTGAGATACATGTTTGATTTATAGACCAGTCTACAGGACATTTGTGTCCATATTTTGTTTTTAATAATCTACAACTACACTTGAAAAGATTGGAGCTATTATTTTTTATTATTAATTTAGAACTGCAACCGATTACGGTCCGAGTAAGAAACTTTGAGTCCTTGTTAAGTGTGTAAACGTCCTCATATACGTATTTCACGTTTCCACACTTATGCAATAGTTTGCCTTATGTACTTATTACACTAGTTTTAATTAGTTAGTTTTAGTAATTATTTTTTCTTACTTTCCAAATGTAGTTGACGTTAAATGCTTAGCACTTAGGCAGTTCGACTACTTGATTTCTGCCTTAGAAAAAAACCACAGACAAACACGATGTTTACGACTACGTAAAAGATTAGCAACTTTTTCAACTTTTGAAAAATAGAATTAAAAAAAATTGCTATTTGTTTTGAACGACTCGCGTTAACTTTTTGTACGTGTAGCTAAATGGTAAACAGAGAGATATTTTTTTTAATGGTATAGGGGGCAAACGAGCAGACGGGTCACCTGATGGCAAATGACTACCGCCACCCTTGGGCACCTGTAACTCAAGAGTCACAAGTGCGTTGCCGCTCTTTAAGGTAGGAATAAGGGAAGAGGGGGAGAGGGGGGAAGAGCGGGAAGACGGGAGAGGGGGATTAGAGGGGAGGAGAGGGGAAGGACGGGAATAGGGGAGAGGGAAGGGTTAGGGCCTCCGGTAACCTAACTCACGCGGCGAAAAGCAATGCAAGCATTGTTTCACTGCCGGTTTTCTGTGAGGCCGTGGTATCGAGCGGAGTCGAGCCGACCCATACGTGCCGAAGCATGGCTCTCCCACGTATATTTATAAACAGGAACATGTCTATTTGGATTGGCTAGTGTTTCTATGTATATATTTACAAAAAAAAATGTATCTATGTATAGATAGCGATATGTAATATGGCTCAGAAAAATATAACTAATATGATAGAGCTTCAAGTTATTAAAAAAAGCGTGTAAAGCAAGGTTCATGTTTGACTTGTGCCTCCAACTCAAAGTGAGGATTCTCCGACCAGGCTCAGTGATCATGCCTGGCCGAGCGCGCCCCAGAGGGTCCTTAGACCAGGCTAAGTGATCATGCCTGGCGGACCACCGCCCAAAGGATCCTCTGACCAGGCGAAGTGATCATGCCTGGCGGACCGTGGCCCAGTGGTTCCTCCGACTAGGCTAAGTGATCATTTGTTCTGTGTCTGGGTGTAATTTATCTATAATTATATATGTATTTAGAAATATATAAGTATGTGTATCAGCAGTCTGGTTACCATACTACAGGCTTTGCTTATTTTGGGATCAGATGGCCGTGTGTAAGATGTGTCAAGTTATTATTATACATCGGGTGTATCCTCAAAAATTTTCGCTTTTAAAATATTAGTGAGATACTAATCAGCGCGAACTTTAATTGCGCGATGCGGTATTAGTATTTATTCCGTAGTTCAGTATGTCTTCGTTAGATGGCATTGAAGTATGTTTTACGCTGTATGTGGATGTCGCTACACTCAAAGCTATTAATAGCTGACTTATCGATGTGTGGTCTACATAATTGCCACAATTGTTTACCAAAGGCATCGTGTATTACATTGTCTGTAGGAAATGCCTTCTCGTGTGTCGCCGTAAACTGAGAACTATTGGTGATTCCGTGTTGATAACACTCAAATATAATAACACGACACGGATAGGTACTACTCTGTTTATTGTAGGCTGCTGCTGACACAAAGAGAACGGATAAGAGACGCGTGCAGGTAGCTGAAATACGAATGTTGAGACAGATGTGTGGTGTGACTAGGATGGACACGGTGAGAAATGAAAATATTAGAGGTAGCGCTGAAATTTCGTAACCCCAGTGTATGAAAATTTGAAGAATAACAGATTACCGTGGAGTGGACATTTAACGCGGAGGTATGAGCAAAATGTGGTGAAGAGTTTTATGTATGGAAGTTGTCGGATACAAGAATAAGATCGATGGACTGTGTGAAGAAGGATATACCTAGAAGGGGAGTAAGCAGTAAACGGTGACTCTAGTTAAAATTGAGACAAGGGTAGGCAGATCGTGGTCATGATGAGCAGGGCTACCCAAAGTATTGTCTACGTTTGAACTTTTATTAAAACACTGACAAGCATGCGTTGCCTGTGGACGTTGCCGGACGGACACCATGGGCGTTAAGCGCTTTCTCCAATCCTGTATTAATCCTTCTATTGTACCTTCTAATGCCCTTTTTAAGAACCCCATACTGATTTCAGTCGGAAATTCTTTTTTTGACAACTAGAAAAAAACCACAGTACGCCACTTATCACATTTTAAAGTTTAGGGCTGAAGCGTAGTGGGTATCTATATCATAGTTTACATCTAAGTAAGTATAATTAATTTTACGGATTATCCCCATATATTTGCTTTAACAACACACCGAGAACAAATGAAAGCAACTATAATAAAGTGTGACAAAATTACTACATAACATTATAATAATAATATGACTAAAATTTTCTCGTGAAGGAGGAGGAGCACACTACATTTCTGCTCAAATACGAGCCTACACGTACTACGGATTGATAGTTACCTACGTCTAAGGCGTTTAGTTACTGGTACTATTATGTATTCTGTGGTTTAGTAAAAGGAGCATTATACACTAATAAATGTATTTTCTAATATAATTTAACAACTGTCTTGAATCAAGGCTATCCAGTTTGTACATTTGAAAATAATTATAGTTGAGGGCGGAAAGAGAAGACACAGATTTTTTTAAATTTATTACTGGGATAGTGGGCTAACGAGCAGACGGGTCACCTGATGGTAAGTGATTACCGCCGCCCATGGGCACCTGCAACTCACAGGCACAATCACAAGTGCGTTAGTAGATCCGCCCGTGTTCTTGATGTTTTTGCGAACAATAATCAAATCAACTTACAGCATGAGAATTTGTCTACTACAGCCATCTATCAATGAATAGTCATACTAATTTATATAAATAAAACATGTTTACCAAGTAGCCTAGTGCGGCTGCTAATTGTGCCAACAAGTTTTATAACTGATATTTCCGTTCGATTTTCACTTACAGCCTAGAAACCTTAACTGTATATAGTAAATGTTAATCCGTTTAAAACCTATCACAGTAACACGCTCTTGTAGACAAAAGCACAAGGTCTGTTTACATCACAATTGATTCAAGGCCCAATAACCTTTTGAGCCTAAAGTCTATTGTATTAAATAAGTTTCTTTACGACTTCTTAATAACTACGTTTGGTTTGTCATATTTGATTGTCTTTAAATAAAAAAAAATATTTGTGATTTAATAAGAAATTAACGACTTTCGAATTTATTCCTTTAGGTACTTGTGCTGTGAGACCTTGCTTCTTGCAAAATTTCATGATTTTAAGTCAATGGGAAGTACCCTATAGGTTTTAATTTACATGCGAAATGTTCAAATTTGATCAAATCTAAGGCTTAGATGTCCGTATATCTTGATTGCGTTGACTCACCCGCGTAAGTCCCGGTGCCGTAGAAATATCGGGATAAAAAGCCTATGTGTTAATCCAGGTCTCCAGCTTTCTAGATACCAAGTTTCATAGCAATCGGTTCAGTAGTTTTTGCGTGAAAGAGTGACAAACATCCATACATACATACATCCATATACCCTCACAAACATTCACGTTTATAATATTAGTAGGTACATTCCAACCAAAGTATATTTAGAACATCTAGTAATCACACTCGGACATCCAAACAAAGCTAGCAAGAAAGGAAGTAGACTCCGATTGCTCGATTTCGACGTCCGAGAGTCAACAACATACATAATAATACCAAATAAGTACTGTGATGAAATGTAATGAGTCAAGTATTGCGAGTAAGGTTTCCGAGCGTGTTTAGAAGCTGTGTGAAATTGATCTTTGACGCTTCCAGCTGCACACAAAGGTGGACTAAGTGAGGCTGTAATTATATCTGATGTGCTACATAAAGCGATGTTCCGCGTGTATATTGTAGATTTGTAGTTATATACAGAGTGTTACCGAAGGGTGGGGTCAAATTTTAGGAGCTTTTTGTGTAACGTCCGTAAATAGTTAACATAGCTAAAAAAATGGACCTTAAAACTTTTTTTCGTAAAACGCTTTCATTGCAATGATGTTGTTTTCTTTTTTGCTTACGCAGAGATTTTCAGAAAAATCTGGACATTCTATCCTTGGTATTAAATAGACATATTTTCAATCATGTCAGCCTACTCTCATACGAAATATTAGCCTTATTAAAAAGAAATTGACCCACAAATAGATGTCCCCAGTCTGGGTGTACTTTGTGTCTGTTGTTTCAATGTTTGTAAAGTCAACTGCAATACAGGAATCCAAAAAAAAGAAGCGTAGGGTAATCCGTCTATTTGAAATCAATGCTCCAAAAATTTTTGGTACCATGAAAAAGGTAGGGCACGACCAAACTTTGCTTGGATTGGAGTAGTCCCTCTGAGAAATAACCTTCTCAAAATTCAGCAGACTAATAGCCTAGTGATGTTTTTCTGCTAACAAGTATTGACTTAGCTGTTAAGTAGTTTGTGAGCCTTCGGTTCGTTCGTAAATATGTCAAAGAAAGTGTCACTTGTGCTCATAGATCTCCCACACAACTACAAACTAAATGATTAGTCACGGTGACAAAAATGACCGGTATCTCAATACTAAGTTTGAACAAAATACACTTCCGACCAAAATTAAAAGCCCAGTATCAAATCTTTAAAGAAACACACAACAACTTTCATTGAAGAAACATTACCTGAACAGAGTTCATTTCACCCGTCAATTACCATAGACTATTGTTAGAATGAACACCGGTGGCGTAATATGGGTCAGTCGTGTGTAGTGAAGCTGTGCAATATTGGCGGAAATATATATGCAAATTATTACACTGCGAGTGTTATTTGTTGTGCATTATAACATATTTCCTTTACATTGGATATTTATATGTTTATACAGAATGCAGATTTAATCAAAAGCGGTACTTAAGTAATAAATACTATTGGCTTAATAAAGACACAGAAAGCTAATTTAAATAAGGAAAACCTGAAATAAGTATCCCTTTATTTACAGTGTGCTTAATGGACTGATTAATTATAGCACAAACTTAAAAGGACAGGACAGGTTTCACTCTGAGATTGACAAAAGGTGTCTCTTACGTCAAATTCTAATTCGTAAAAGGAATAACTCCAAAACTTCCTCATTTACTAATCATTAAGCACACATAATATGAATCCTTATATTATTATCTTATGTCGTTACGTAACGCACTTGTGACTCTTCAGTGTGTATGGTCAGCGGTAGTCACATACCATCAAGTGACCCGTCTGCTCGTTTGCCCCTACAACATAAAAAAAAACATATTGAACTAATTGGCTTTATTGAAAATGATTTCTTTCGCGATATAAAAATGTTGATTAAATCTATTTAGTAATTATTCTGAACGAACACCTCTCAACGTATGCATTTTTTTATGTGATGATATGTTGTCATATGTCTTTGGTTGTTATGAACAGTACCTATATGATGTATTGATTAATTTTCTTTATTGTTGCAGGTAAAACATTTCATACTACTTCTATTAGAGGGTAAGGTACATAGATTTTGGTTTTAAGTTGTTATATATATAAACTAGTGCTCAAGGAAAGTTAAACAGATTGTTGATCATAGAAGCCACAAACGAAAAGTCCGCAACCAATTTTTGCAAAGTTTTGTTTTTTTACTGTTGACAAAACCCGGAAAAAATAACATTTGAAATTGTTTCTCAGTTTATGCGATTTAAGACCACTGCAATTTCAGGTTCTTATGTTCTGTGTGAGTCTTTTAGTAATCATTATTATACTAGTTTGACTCTTCCTGGTCATCATTAATCATAGTTGACCGGCCCACCGTCAAGACTGGCTTCCTCTATAGCAACGGTAGTCCGTTGCTGTAGAGGCAGACAGCTGAGAATGTTTCAAAAATATACTGAAATAGATTTCACAAAAAAGAAATAGGCTCACTAAATATTGTGTGTACAATAGTTGTAATGAAATTTTATAAATTTGAAGGGTTTAATATGGCAGTTCTAATTACACAAATTGGGTCTAATTACAGTTGAAATACATATTCATCTATGCAACACGGAATCAGAAAAACTAGTTATCGTAACTAGCTTTACCGTGTCAACATTTTTAATTCATGTTACATATAAATGACATAAAACTTACATAATATTGACGTTTCTAACTCATACATCACCAGGAAAAAATTAAACCAGTTTATGCACTGCCAAAATCGGTCATAAAACTCGGAAGCACCTATAAACTGTCAAATTAATTACTCTTTCGGAATATTAAAGTTAAAAGAAGAAGTTTACATGACGTAATTTACACACAAAAAAAAATTGAATAATCCCAATCAAAATTACGTAAAACAAAACACAGAAGTTTGTAAGAAACGATACCCGTTCCGTTCCACGCTATGCAATTGATGCCCGAGATGTTCAACCACGCATGTTATTTTACGCGGCCCGCACTGTACAAGCATTTATTTATGTTTATTCATACTCGTGGTAAAAATATAACTTTTGACAAAATAGGTTGTATGTAAATTAATTAATGGTTAATTTTAACGTAGATATTTCAAACTTTAATAGGCAATCCAAATTATAAAATGTTGAAATAAATTATAAGTAAATACTTTATGCCTGCGGTCCCTTGCAGCTGTAAAAAAAATCAAGCTTCTAAGTCAACGCAATCAAAAGATACGGCCATTTAAGGCTTACATTGCAACAGACTTGAACATTTCTCAGGTAAATCAAAACCTATAGGGTACTTCCCATGGACCTACAATAATTAAATTTGGTAAGAAGCAAGGTCTCACAGCACAAGTAAAGGAAAAAGTCGTAGGTTTGTTGTTATATCACAAAAAAAATGTAAACATAATTATATTTTGCGGTTGGAAAATGACTTTGCCGAAAATCGATGTATGGGAGAATATTTTTAGAAGTTTAGTAAGTTTGCCTTTCGGAAAAAACATGCAAAAATTTACGAGAAATGATTCCTCAGATGGACGTACTATCCACATACAAGTTTGTTTTTCTTACGGAACCTTCGACGACCGAATCAGACTCGCACTTTCCGGTTTTTTTTCTTTTGACAAACGGAACTCTAAAAATTTACTTATTAGTATACATTACGGTATTAGGCTACCGTTTACTATATTATCTAATAAGTTCTAACGAGCGATTCTTGTATATATATATATATATATATAGATATATATATATATATATATATATATATAGATATATATATATATATATATATATATATAATCTGAATCTAGGACACTGCTCAGACCATTTTAATGAAAGTTTGTACACAGATACAGTTTTGCATTTTAAGTTCAATTGCTTAGTTGTATTTTCTGTAAAAATGCAATTTTACACAAAAAAAAATACGATTTTACAAAAAGCTACCGAGCAATGCTCGGTCTCCCAGGTACTGTATACGGCAAATTGAAAGTGGCTAACACAACATTGTGTTTGTGTAAGTAATATTGTTTATTACAAGTATTGCCAGTAATAACAGCTCACTCTTCCCTGTGGTTGCGGTGAAGTGATCATTACGAGAAACTGTTAAAACTTTCCCTGTTAGTATAGATATACATGGGTATATCGATTTATACATAGAAACGTTGGATGCTATCTGTCTTTATAAACAAAGATATATAAATAACCTTGAACTATAAAGATATCGAAATTTCTTGATGTATAAATATGGATGCTTAAACGGTAGTCCAAAAATCCAAACTTTTTAATTATTGTCCGTCTGTTATTTTCGGCTAATCTCCGCCACGGTTGGACCTATTATCACGGGACTGACGTTACTAAAAACGTTAGGTTGTGTTTTCTTAATGTATGGATGGATTCTCTCTTTAACTTTAAATATTTCACCTGCTTTTGTGAGAAACGGAGTGAAAATACCTGCAAATTGTGACTGTCAACTGCAACGGTGATATCTTTTAAACGGATAGTTTTTTTTTTTTAATCTTCTTGTATCTGCATGCTAATGTCCTTTCAATAATTTAAGTAAGTAGGGTTAACTTGAGAAACTCCTCCGTTATTCCGTCAGTTAAAAAGAGGTTGAATCACTGAAGGAAGAAAGGAAGAAGAAAGAAAATATATTTATTCACAACCCACAACATTCATAACATAAATAACAAAGAAAGAAAAAAAAGAAAAAACTATCAATTTATAAATTTAAAAGGATTTTCGTTTAGTGCGGGCCTTAAAAGGTCACCATCTCAGCATAATGCTGCACCTAACAACGGGTGCAGAGCTGGTCTTCAGATGGTGCCTCTATTTATACCTATCGTTCAACACAATCAGTTCAGCCGCTAAACTGTCCATCTTTTATACAACATTAGCCAACGTTGGCCATAAACTACTCATTAAACAACCAAATGAGTGACATTACCGTTTTAATAGAGACTTACTTTATGAGGACAAAAATGAAATTTTAGCTGAGGCAGTAAGTGTTCAAAAATTCAACTCCAGTCGGACAGACGGACGGACTTTCACGAATACATAACGAACTAACGTACAAGTACCAATTAGCATCGAGAAGAAAGTATATTAGCTACATACAATAAGACACGTTCAATTACACTCCCGGTAAATGACGTCTGCTCCAAGTCATAAGAACAAATAAAGTTGAAATACTTAATAGATAAATTTAAAATACCTCCGACTCGAAAATCCTTTCAACGATTACAATAGAGATAGGCAGAACAGATTTTCTTGAATTATATCTAAGAACACTCGATCAAGTCACCTTTCAAGCAAAAAAAATACGCACTCAAATCGGGCCATTCGTTTGGGAGCTACGATGCCACAGACAAACACACAGATACACAGACACGTCAAACTTATAACACCCCTCTTTTAGCGTCGGGGGTTAAAAAATGATTTGTGTTGTATTGTACATGTATACGACTGCAATATGTATAAACAAATACAATAAAAGCATAAATTTGTTTACAGTTTAAAAATATAAAGTGATATTTGTGACTGAAAAACAAAGTAAAAAAATACATTTTTTGACATTTATTAATCCTGGTTTGAGCAGCTACTACACTATATCAAGAAGAATTTAATAAATTGTCCTTCTCTTCCTGGCTTTAGTCTCTATCGCTTATAACTTGTACCACGCAAGCAATCGCATTTCCGTCTTGTACTTAAGATATTAGATTAATTCAATATATTTGAGAAATTACTAGAAATCACTGGGTATACCTAGATTGCTTAGTTTATTTACGAGAAATGGAATGGTTATTTTTTTATATAGTTTACATCTATATCTTATTCATAAAAAAAATTGTTATCGTGTAGTTTGTTGCCGATAAACTCCAAAACTAATGAACCGATTTTAATTAAATTTTGCACAATGTTTGCAGTTTGGTTCAACTTGAGATATAGGATAGTGTTTAAATTTTTTTTTTGCAAATTACCTAGCCACAGCAATACGTGTCCGGGTAGCTAGTTTCATCTATACTAATATTCTAAAGCTGAAAAGTTTGTTTGTTTCGTTTAACGCGCTAATCTCAGGAACTACTGGTTCGAATAGAAAAAATATTTTAGTGTTAGATAGCCCGTTTATCAAGGAAGGCTATATAACATCACGCTACGACCAATTGGGGCTGAACAATGACCATAAACGCACTTGAAATTGCGGGAACAGTTAGTAATAATTAAATTACGAGTACGGGAAAGGCAGATGATCATATCTGGTTAATTCATTGGGCTAAACAAAACAATTATAACTTTCCTTCCACTGACTTTAGAGGTATCATTGACCAGCTACTCGCTCATTCCACAATCGGAGCGTTCATTGGGTAGGAAAGATGGAAGAAATTAAATTTGTCTACTTAGCAAAATGGGTAGGGAGAGGAACCTAGGTTAAGGGATACCGCAAATATCGAATGAGGACTGGGAATGAGACTGCAAGGCTCGCGGAGGCTGGAATCGCGAACCCGAATGTCCTGTATTTCCTGTTACTAGAGAGGCCACTGAGACAAGAATACCAGCTGGCATCTGGCATGTCACCTGTGCTTATTATATTATAAACACTTACAGCAACAGTGTCACAAGTGCGTTACCAACCCTATTCAATAAACGATTCGAGCTGTTCGATACCATTGGCAATGTTCATGTTACCTGTTTACCTAGGGCTGCCATCCAAAAAGTTTCCGGGTTTTACCTCTGTACCCCAAGGGACAATTATAATTGTTAGATAGATTGTTTTGTCCGGCGTCGGCAATTTAAGTGATGGCAGCCCTATGTTTACCTCATGTCATTGCTCTACTAAATGTCTTAATATTATAAAATTATTATAAGACGAAAAGTGGAATAATTGCCGGATCGTTATTGCATTAACGCAAACGTAATCGTATAAATATAACGCTGTAAGTTATTTCAACAGTACCTAAGTTATGGTGATTAAAACATTTTGAAATTACATAATTTTTTTTTGTAAGTTGTATTAATTAAGTTGTATTTGTATTAATGAAGTTGTTTTAATTGAGACTGCACGGTATGGCGCAATGGTTTAAATGATCGTCTCGACAGTAGTGATACCGAGTGTTGTGGGTTCGAACCCCACACGGCTCAAAAAATGTTCCACAAATAGTTCTCCCGAGTTTGAGTGTTGTGTCCGTTTTTTTAATTGTTTGTGCAGGATTCCGCGACACAGGAATATTAATATTTAAAAATACCTTGCTGATATGTATTGGAGCTGGTGAATATGACAGGTGAATGTTGGATTCGATCCCTGAATTTATTTGACTCTCTTTGGTAAGCTGCTAGCAAGGTATGTAAAAACTTGCAACAACAATGAAACGGTTTTGCTAGCGAACCGTTCCCCTCCCCCCCTCCCCCCTCCTCTTTGAAGCTCTTGGACTGCGTTGGACGTTACGTGACGTCGAGCATGAACGAAGGCGAAATTACCGATAGCACACTCATCAAGCAATATTCAGTACTGTCATATTGCATATGCGAATATCATTAAAGTAACAATTACATCAAACTGAACACTTAAAAAAACATTATCTCAATCTGATAGTGTAGGGCTATTGTTACGTCACTATTACACCTATCATGCAACATAATGAGAACTCAGCACATGTAAGTGTACGTTGTGTAACTGTTGGGAATATTTACATGTTGATTATCAGTGAAAATTATTAATTCAGCTATGTAATGTGATTCAGATTCCTTTATGTAATATGACTGTGACTAATAGAATTTATTAAAGAAATTCTTATTGATTAAAACTTCCTTTTAAATAGAATCGAATCGGTATTTTTGGTCATCACTAATTGACTACTATCGAACTGTCAAAATATATATATATATATATATATATATATATATGATTTAACAAAATAAAGATTTTTTGTGCAAATGAATACCTACATAAATGTATTTAGCTCAAGCTAATAAAGGTGTTAAAACATTTGTTAATAACAACGTCAAAATCCAATTACGTTTTTATTGGCCAACGAATACGTGTTCTTAGGCCAAAATACAACATAATTTATGCTGTACATACCATTAGCCTTAGATTGAAATTACTTGAAGGCCTTATTTCACATGACTCTGCTCCAAAGTGCATAAACGATGAGCAACTAGGATTTGCTTTCCGATGCTGTCTTTATAAGAAACAGATGTAAGATGAGAAAACCATAGAACGCAAGGACCACATCACAAAACGGTAGTTGAAGCCACAGAACAGAAAGATATACGTTCTATTCTGTGGTTGAAGCCAAATCAGTTTTGTGTTTTCAATTAAAAAAAAAATAGTAACAAAATTGAAAATAATCACTTATCTAATTTCATAAGTAGTCTTATTTAACACTTAATTTCATGAAGACTATTCAATAAATTATTTTAACCATAGACAACTAACCTAATGCAGCTATCAGAGGTTTCTTTCCCTATTTAATTATTGGATTAACAATTTAATTGTCATTTATTATCATCTGCTTGCTTAGCTTTTTTTTTATTAAAGACCCTATGTACGTTTCTGCGTCTAAGCTGTGGCAAAAGGCGGGACTAAACACTCATAGCCAAGCTCTCTTTTTGATTATATGTATATAGATGGATAATTAACCGCCAAAAAACAGAGAAAAAAATCGAAATTGTTTTGAGAAATAAATGTCGTCACAAAATTGGTGTACAAATCCTAAATGTGTTTCAGTTTACAGCAACTGAACGAAAACAATGTAGGACAAAGTTGTGCTATTAAGTTTTCTATTAAATCGTAAATATATTAGAAACAAGACCTAAAAGGAAAAAAAAGGTAACTTATCTCCACCAAGCGTCGAATGTTTTTCACGATGCTGTAAAAGAAGTGACATTTTGCTTGTCAATACCGGGCAGATTTATAAATGGTATACTTACATGTATATAGTACAAAGCTTGATTCACTAGTTTTATTCTTTCAGTTTGTAACATTTAAAATGGGTGGATAAACGCTTGTTATGTAGTTATGCAGTTTATAAAGTTGTTAATTTTTTCTCATACAATTGTACAATACTTTTCATTAGAAGGTACTATGAATACGATGTGTGAAAAAAAATCCCAGACTTTAAAACCACACCACAATTGCCCTGTTATTGTCTTTTGAATACTAGTTACATTGTTGTTTATGTTTAATAGAAAATTATTTATGACTTTTGTTTGCATTTTCAGATGGCGCACCGCATAGTGCACCGGCTTACCTGCTTTCTTTCACTTCTGGCTGTTACATCAGCAACGAAAGAACAGACGAGATGGTCTCGTCAGCTCAGCTCATATACCGCCGACATCAGCGATTGGGTTCCCCTTGGTGGTCCGGTAGAGAAAGAACCAGAAATACCTCAGCCGCAAATCAAGAGACAAGCTGTTGCTGAACCTAGGATACTGACAGAGCCCTTCCCTGGAATCGCTAGACCTAGTGGTTTTAATTCTGACGCTTTCTCATCAAGGAACTACTTCAATAACCAAGCTAACAGACAACCTCTCTACTTACAATCTGTGCCTTCTATCCCGTCTGCCCCGCAAAATTACCTTACAGATCAAGGATTCAGCCAAGGCATTCGATTTGGTTTATCACAGCCTAATTTTCCACTGAATCAAGGCTTTGTCGCCCCTCCTTTAGGATTTGAGAACGCACCTCTACCACCCCAGTCAAGACCGGTTCGACCCCAAACTTTACAAGGGATTCCTATGAGTCAAGTAACATTCCCTCAAGCTTCAGGTGTACCTCTATCTCTTCAAGGCAAACCTTTTGCAAATTCCGTGCAGAAAGTGAAATCAGATATGCCCAAGTTTGTTGATGGATACCGTGTAGAAAATACTAGTAATGAATACAGCTTCTCTTCTAAAAAGAAACCGCAATCACTGCAAAAGATTAAATTTGAGAATGGTGAAAAAGTTAAACAAGAAATTATACCACATCGCTTGAACAATGAGAGAGGAGAAGAAGTACAGTTGCTTTATGTTCCATTAGAACAACTAAACAGAGGCCAGTTCAACTTTAGGAGTCCTTTGACATCTTCGCAAATGGTCAATACAGAATTATATTCTCAAAATTTGCCGAGACCAAATAAAGTGAATCAAAATTTCTTGAATGACTACAGACCATCTCCTAAACCCCTTGATACTTTCTCAGGACAAAACTACTTTTCTGAATTCAACACGCAACTTAAAGATTTAGATCAAGTATCAAAATTCACGACACATACTACACCTTTCGCCACCCACCCACCTGTTACTCCTAAGCCGAAAAAATTAAAGCCCCATCAGCCACCTTTAGCTATTTTCATGAAAGATACTGGCAAAAATACTCCTCTAAAAGTTGGTGATGTTTTGTCATCACTGAAGACCGCGGAAACGATTGCTGTGTTAGATTCAGTGAATCCTTTGAATGCGCCAAAAGTTTTTATTGGGCCCTCGAATATGCCACCACCAGAAAACTTCGTGAAATTTGAATTGCCATACCTGTCAAATATTGATCACAGTGACAATAAACTAAAACAATTACCATTCTTTGTTGCTCCTTTAAGCTACAATACTCCAAATGGATTTGCTAAAATTCCCTTCCCTTCACCTCACGTAGGTTCAGTGGTTATTAACTCGCAGATCAAAGAAACAGCACAATCACAAGCAACTTTACAACCAAATATTAATCCGAACTATTACAAAGCCTCATATAAGCCTGAACCAAAACCCGTCACACAGAAGTCAACCTTCAACTACTACAGTACCGCCTCACCAACGATGAAACCTGTACCAAACTATCAGTCCAACTATTACTCGTTTGAACCGCAGACAGTTACTTCACTTCGAACACCTATACAACCGGAGACACAAACGGCGCCTCCCAAAACCGGGTCTTACTTCTTAAGTAATGCTAGTCCTCAGTATAACTCACAAGAGTTTACAAATTTTGCACCACAAAATACTTACAAATCTTCAGAAATTACAAACCACTTTACCCACCCTAGACAACCAGAGCGGACAACAACTTTAAGAACAACTACTACTACTACAACTAAACTGCCATCTACTTATCCAAGTCAGCTATTAGAGACACACAACCCGTATTCAATAAACCAGGCTTTCCACTTCAGCACTCCACTAGACTATCATAACTACTTTGATGACATCAAACAACCTTACGTCACTCCTGGTTCTGTAGGACCTTCGTCTTCATCGCCTACACCAGCTTCACCAAGCCCGTCAACTCCTGAACCAAAATCTGAACATGTGGTCAAAGAAAAACCAAAGTACCAGCATCAGTCCACACAAAACTATTTAAACAACTATTCTCCTGAAATACATTATGAGTCAGATCGTAACACTAAATATCCAGTTTTTAACTCTAATGACTATGCTGGTAAAACTGAGGCGGCTTTACAGCAAACTCAAGCTCCACATTATGTTGACAATGCTCAAACACACAAATATCTTACAAGCGTAGATACATCGAGTAATAAACATAACACAAATATAGATCCTTCAGTGGATCAGTATACTAATGTAAGTCCTGAAGTCAATAATTACAATGTTGACACCTACAACAAATACAACACAAATATCGATACCCCTGTAAACAACTATAAGACAAATGCAGAGTCTGATGTCAATCAGTATAATACAAATATTGACACAGTCGAAAATCATAAGATTGAATACAATCAAAATGTTGATACGTCCTCTGCCGAACCAGGAAATCTTTCAGAAATACACAATCTATCAACTATTTCTGAAGACGGTACTCCACCAAACTACGATGTGAACAACAATTATGGAGTGAATCCTGATATTGCAGAATACAATCCGACTTCTTCAACTTCAACATCAACCACAACAACTCGAAGAACAGCAATAAGATCTCGGGGACGTCCAAGACATAGTACTACACCTCGATCAGACTCATACGAATCCACGACTAGAGTAGTAGTAACAAGAAGGCCTTTGAGAGAAAGACGGCCACAATCAACCAGACAAAGGTATGAACCAAATAAAATCTCAACTGAAAAGCCAATTAGGAAACCTGCAGACTCTAGTGAAAGTACAACGAAAAGTTCGAAAACAAGAATACGTGGGCGTATTCAATACAGACCCTCTGGCAGTGACGAATTGTATGATAGGAGAAAGAATCAAAACACCAAAGAAGAAGACTTAGCATACCAAAGAGATATACTGCACCAGAACTACCCTGTCACCATAATGGAACGCGCTAGCACTGTAGATATTGAAGCCATTACTGAACCTACTCATCAACAATCATCTATTGATGTTCAAGAACATGCGACTGAAACTGTTGACACAGAAAATGCTTACACTCATGAGAGGGCGGCCGTTAGCGAGCAGGAAGAAGTAAAAGATATATCAGCTCTATCATCATTCACTCCAAGAAGTACTCTTCAAACTGAAACCCCATACGTACCAAAGTTACCATCCACGCGTAACGAAGAATATTATTATCAGTCACGAAGCAGTATTGCGCCTGTAGAAGCATCAGGTTACGGTGAAGCAACAAATGATAAAGAGGAAGATATCTATGCTAAACAAACAACACCTGGACCGAAACCAGAAAAAACTGATCCAGTTGCATACGCTACTGAAACTGCAGCTACTGAACAAAACGTACCAAGTTACTCGAGCCTTAACGACTTTGCTACTATTAAACAAGAGGAAGAAAATACTGCTTCTGAAGTTGAAAACACTAAACTTGCTAGTTCTGAAAATACAGAAATAGAAGAAGAAGAAAATGTTGTCCAAACAACACCCTCATATAACCGAGTTCGCGTCCGTCCTGGAGTTATTAGACAGTATCATCAAGCTTCTTCAACTGAAACATCAAAAATCAAAGAAAGAAGGAGGCCCTCTCAGCCAGTCACTTATAGACCAGCATTTGATAGACGCCGAACAACAATGAGGATTGACGAGATCGAAGCTGACTTAAAAACAAAACAAGTTCACGCAAGACCTGAACAAGAATACAAGCACCCCATCTACAAACCAGAGGCTACAACAGAACCAGGCTTGGTGTCATCTTCGACTACAGAGAGTACAACTAAACGCAGCCATTTACGCCGCAGAAGACCATCATACTCCTACTCGACAACATCAACTGAAGCGTCAAGTACTAAACGTGTCTATGATGTGAAGAACCGTTTCAGAGGTCGTCGACCGACAGAAAAATCCTCAGAAAAATCTGTTGTGCAAACTGAATCACCTTCTTCGACTACCAGAGCTTCTTTGCATACCAGATACAGCCACAGACCGAGGCTATCAGAAAGATACAACAAGAAACCAGAACCTGAGGTAGAAATAGAAGACCAAGATTCAAACTTTTCTATCAACAGACCAAATTACGCCGAAGTAGATGGAGAACAATGGTCTCCAAAGATTTCAAGCGATTCATTCAAACCATTTAACCCCAACGAAATCATAGATGAACAAAGAATAGCAACTACTGAGCACACATCAGACAAGGACAGTGAACTAGATATAATCACGGCAAGAAATGAATATGATGATATCCTTTTAACTGTAACACCGGTAAGTAATAACAGAATGAACAAGAAAATTCCTGATATTCCACCAACGCTGGAAGCTTTAGTAGAACAAAGTAAAGTAACTAAGAGTGACACAAGTGACACCATGTCTACTTTCGAGAGTATGCTAGAAGAAGTTATGAAGAGTTTAGAAGAGCAGGATAAAGATGAATACAATAGTAATGTTATGAAGCATAAAGGTGGTGAAATAGGTGAAATACCACCGGAGATAGTAATATCCTCCGAAGACAGTTACTTGCCAAAGTCCACTATTCCATTAGAAGAAATCACAACTGAGCTAACTACGGCTGATGATTCTCCTCTTCTTGCTGAGGTGAGAATTATGTAATATTTAATGACTTCAAATTAATGAAGAATTATGAATATATTGCTTAAAATTATAATACCTTACCGATAGGATTCATGTTGATCAATTGTTTCATAATTATTCAGGCATTCAAACTTTTGTTGTGTATCACTGTAGGTAGATGACTACCTACAGTGATACACAACAAAAGATAGATAGATTTGAAGATATGAATCTTCAAATTGTAGGCCTCCTTCGTCTGTTGCAGAAGAATGCCATGGCGATACTGGCTCCTCCGATCATAGGCAAGCAGGGGAACACCTAGGGGGGTGGATTTTAGTCGGTAAGCTTCCGACAGACCTTTGGGCCCCCCCAAGTGTTCTGCCAAAATTTATGTGCATGTTGAAACCTGCATTTTTTAGGAGTTTTTAAGACATTCTCCAGTTGTGAAGCCTACCAAGCTGCAATTTTTTTTAATAAGAGGAGGTGTGGCAGCAGTGGTTATTACAATTGTGATCATATTATAAGATACAGTTATTTTACTAGTCTGAAAAAAAAAGTAGGCAAAAAGCGCTTAGGACATGTAACGAAATATGGAGCTGTCAGATTAATTATTATGTATTACTAGAGGCTTCTTCTTCCCTTACAGTGCAATTTCAAGAAGCCAAGAAAATCATTTATGTTACTGCTAAAAAGTTATAAATGTAATAGAAATATTAGGAGGGATATAAATCTTTCTAGATTATTAGACTAGAAGATTCAGAAATCTTTGTTGGCGCCAGAAGCATTGGCTTCTGGCGCCAACAAAGATTTCTGAATCTTATTTAGTTTTAAGCTAGAAAGATTTATATCCCTCCTAATATTTCTCTTACATTTATAATTTTTAGCAGTAACATAAATGATTTTCTAAATAAAGTAATGCCTGCTTGACCACACTCATCTAATCAATTTTCAAATTTCAGGATAAGAAAGATCGAAAATCTCGTCGCCGTGGCTTCTGGAAAAAAGTCAACGTACGTCCCGTGACAGAATCTATAGAATTTGCCGAATCACAGTACTACACTAATACCGTCAACCGTCTCGGACAACCTGTTAAAAACGTGAAAACTTTCCATGAAAAGACCTTTAATGATAAACCTAAAGTAACTACCTATAAACCAAAGTTTCAGTACCAGTCAGACTTCATCTCAAGCGGCAATGATTTTACAGATGTTGATGTCATACCTGCAGTGGACATACATAAAATCAAAAGCAATGAATCTGCTACCGAAGGAACAGACGCCAGCGAAGAAAGCAAGAAAACAACTACATATGTAGAAAAGGACACACAAACTGCTAGTCCTGGAGATTTAGATATGGGTACAGGCTCTCCTGATTCTACAGTTGACGATATGTATTTTTCTACTCCCACTGAACCGGTACCTACTAAAGCTGATGATAGATCTGATACATTTAGCTTCATGAATTATTTATTTGGAATGACATCAGAAGGTAGTGACAGTCAAAGTACTTCTGAAGAAAATAACAGCACAAAAACAACTGAATCAGGTATTCAAATCACAACAGAACAGTCCAAAACAAAGATAGTTACTACTGAGAGTGGTTTCATTCCTGAAGAAATAACAGCCTCATTACAAAGCAGTGACAGTACTATTGCCCTAGATGTTTCTGATATTCAGAAAATAAATTCTTCAGAAGATGCCAAAATAGAAAAAGACGCAGAAGATACAACTGTTATACCTGTAGGTAATACAGAAAGTTCATCTGTGTCCTCATTTATGGATCCCGCTAATATTTTAAGCACGTCAATGTCAACTGAAGTCTCACATGAAACAGAAATATGCTTTAGGGGCAAATGTATCAAAACTAGTAAAGATATCCTATAATTTCTAAGAAATCTTAAAAGTGGTGCTAAAGACTTGTGTTCAAAATAGTGAATTTATGTGTGAACAATGTCACAATGTTAAGTGATCAAATCGCTAAGACCAATTATTTCTTCATGTGCGGCACAGTGGCGTAACAATAGGGTGGCAGAGCTGGCAAAATGCCACGGGCCTCCGTTCGAGGGGGCCTCGGGCACCAAAGGGTCTGAACACAGGAGTCACTAATAACAAAATGTATTAATTAATTAGCCACTGGTCTCAGATGATATAGTTACGCCACTGATGCGTCATCAAAATCGATAGATCTGTTACTTAATAAATATTTATTAGTATTAATGTTTAGATTAGGTTCTCGACACGGTGAAATCTTGTAAATAGTATATTCAGAGGCTCTTTACTTGGTTCCACCTAAGTAATCATTAATTTTAATGAAAAAAACTTCTGTGGCAACATGTGTTTTAAAAGTTTATACTATGTAATATATTTTTACGTAATTATTAGGTAATTAAAATTAAATATAAGAATATTTCTAAACGTTTGTACTCTACTTAAGATGTAAATATGACTGAACGATTTTGTAACCATTATTTTTAAGCTTTTCTTATTAACCACTATTTATTTTCCTTATTCATTTTTCTATTTAAAATTTTCTTAATTTTAATATGGGGATACCGAAGATAGCGACCAACTTCATTTATGTTTATTCTATCCCACCCAAATAATGAAATATTTTTCATTCGGTAGATAATCATAAGGCCTATCTGTTAGATATACACTGACATTTTAACTGTATTGTAAAATAAAATAAAATGATTAAAAATATTTTTTTTTTGTTATATTGTTGTACCCGTACACGACGTAAGAGAAAGAGATAGGACAGTTTCTCGGGCCGCATCCCCACCACAGCCGCTATAGAGCTGCTTCACATTAGCGTTTGTCCAGCGCGAGTGTAGGCGTTCGGCGTTCGATGAACGTATGCCCAGCACAGACGTCGCGACAAGGCGGCGTTATAGACAATCCTGATCAAATGTACGTATGAAAATGCCTCACATTTTTTCGTTTTTACCACCATTTTCTTTTTAGAAACAAAACCAATAGTAGAGTTTCCTCGTCGGAATCCATTTTTTTAAATGTTAATACCGAAAACGAACAGAATGAAATTGTGCAGCGTATGCGCCGCGCATCGCAAAAGCGACGATCACGTTGCATTGTGGCAGCGTCTGAGCTGCGCTTGTGCATACTCTGGGTCTAGGAGTAATTTATGGATCTACTAGCGACCCGCCCCGGCTTCGCACGGGTTTAATTTATTTTTTACTCTGTAACTTGATATATTTTCCTTAGTTTACACAAAATAAATTGCTGAACGCACGCATAAATATTTGACAACCAATATATATGTCAATCCTCTTCCATTACTGACATTATTCTACATTTTTAAAAACTTATATACGATACTAACTAAACGTCACTAAATTTTTTGCCTTCCCGGAACCTCTCCACAACACTGGAACTTTATGGTATGGTATTAAAGTTCAAATTGACTTTTAAGAATTATTACGAATCGTTTGTATGGGAGTATAGAAAAGTGTTTTTTTGAGGCACTTTTTCAGGCAATTTTTCAAATTTTTCTCGCCGTAAAAACCATCTTTGAACTTCAACGAACATTTAAAAAAAAGAATTGGCCAAATTGGTCCAGGCGTTGTTGAGTTATGCGCTTACCAACACATTTTGCTATTCATTTTTATATTATAGATAATATGTATGTAACATACATATAAGTATCTTCATCAGCAGTCTGGTTACCATAGTAAAGGCTCGGCCTAGTTTGGGATCAGACGGCCGTATGTGAGATTTATTATTATTCTTATACTTTTATTGAACGCTAACGCTGGACAAACCCTAGTGTGAAGAAAGCCTTAGCGGCTTTTATTTCCTGCAATGTCACCTAAAAATGTGTGTTTCAGAGAAATCGTTACTACAAGGAGAAATATTGTTTAACAGAAAAGTAATGATCTGTGAATAGACTTTTCTTCTAACGCCCTTCTGACGGTAGCGAAACGGCCAGACCATATTTTGACTAAAGTGTAGAGTTTGAGAAGTTAGGGCTTGTAGAGTTAGGACGTGTAGAGTTAGAAGCTTGCCTCTACATGAGATCTGAGAACTTTTGGACAGTGCGAGCCATATGGTCTCGTCTTGACAACATTTTACATGAAAATGTTTTTGGTGGGATACATATTTCTAAACCTATTTAACACGTTCACTGCGTTACGAGATCTTACGAATCTCATATGAGACTTTCGTTCAGTGCGTAGGTGAAATAGTATGACTTTCCCGGTCGCGCAAATGTATTTTCTGTAGGTGTTTTTAAAGTTAGAGTGAGATGACTGAATCTATCCTGATTAGGTATCGTAGGTGTAATATTTTTATCAATGAAAACGTACGAGACTTAATAGGTCTCGTAGCGACCAGATAGTAAAAAACTACATCTAGTGCGATACGAGATCCAAAAGGACTCGTAACAATCTCGTACGAAGCAAAACGGAAAATCAATTAGTGTTGTGTCAACCTGTGTGGTCTGCATTGCTTTCATGATGGATAACATAAAGAACCGAAAATGATCTCGAAGAATATTAGAACTTTTAATTAATATTTCTAAAGAACTTGATATTGTGAATAAGATTGACAAATCTCCAAAATCAAAGACTCTGTTCCGTAAAGTGTTTCAACGTGTTCCAAGAGCAATAAGTGCACATATTAGTACTAGCCCTCACACTGGACGCACCTACCAAGAACTTACCAATGTGTCACCATTAACATGCCAACGAAACACGATCATGGATCAAGAGGTCAGTACTTTACATTTCCACTCTTCAAACTACCCTCATTTGGCTAGTACAAGCAATAGTAATGCAGAGTCGTCACCATTTCAGCAACCTCGTACACCTACTTCTACTACGGTTAACGAGTGTGTGGATAATTTCAGCACCAAACAACGAGACTATTTGTTTTAATATCTCTAGTACACCCAAGCTCAATGATACATCACTCAAACCCCTGAATGAAAGTAACTCTGCTTTTGGTTAGCTTAGCAATATTTCAGTATCGAATATGCTTGCCTTTGAAGAATCGTTTGACGAACAACATTTTTTTTTTTTCATTATGATGTACTCCTAATTAAACGGTTACTCATAACAATTACAATCTAGACCTTGAGGCTAATAAGTAATTTAAATTTAACTTAATTTGCTAAAAACTTACAAACAAAACAACGACAAACAAAATTGACATTGAATATTTGAGCAATTTGTTAATACCTATAAAAAATAAAGGCTTCTTTCGATATTTTTGAAATTTTCGGTCATTCCCATCACTATTTATTTATCGATATTTAACAATGTGTGCGTTACGAGATCCAAATGAACTCGTATATTTTTTTCAAATAGTGCATTTACGAGATCCTAAAGTTCTCGTAAATTTCTTTTGGCAATTTATCAATTAAATATTTCTGCTATCTCCGGGCGGGACCATATACTACAAGATACATTAATTATTTACCGTGACATAAAAAAAAACACAAAATTTAGCAATTTTCAGAAAAATATTAAGATTTAAAGGGAACAGCTCGTACGAGATCCAAAGAGTCTCGTTGCGTCATTACGGAAAGAACAATACGAATACTTTTCGGTCTCGTAATGCAATAGTGACAAGTAGTACCGATTTGCTTTAGCAGTGAACGTGTTAAACATAGTTACAACTCCATTACTTATTTTAACCTAAACGTTTTAAGTCAATATTCAAGAATATGCGTAGTTTGTGTGATCACACCAGGACCTCACCTTGTTTGCGTCGTATTTGGATTATATTTTATCCCGGCAGTGTCAACTCAGACTGCGGAAAAATGCTAGATCGCTTATAATCCTTCTTTTATAAAAAAGAAAATAGAGGTGAAAATCCGGTATTATTATAATATATATTCTGTGCCGTAGGCGGCCATGGGGTTGCCTCCTACCACGTAATAAACCTTTACCCATTCCTTCTAGGATATGGAAGCAATAGTAACTATTAGTGATGTGCCGGATATCCGTATCCGTATATTATTATATTATTATTATTACGTTATTATATTTTATTAGGCTTATGAAATTCTAAATTTATTTTGCTAAAATTAAATATCTAAAGTAGTGAGTTATTAATATTTTCGTCAAATATAAGATACTATTTGACTATGTTTATATAAAGATAAAACCCCAAACCTTTGTGATGAGTGTATTAAAATAGTTATTAAAAAACAAGCGCAATGCGCGTTGAAATATGAAATATATAAACCCAGGATATATTTTCGAGCCACAGTACGTAGTAACTACCTACTTAGTTATCTGTGCCACTGGAGAAATATAAAGTAAGCGTAAAACGAAACGTAAGTTTGACATTTCATTAAAAAAAAGTATATTATTTTGGGTTGCACTAAAGGGTTGCACGAAATTTGAGGTTAAAAATTAATAATATCACCAAAATTTAAACAGTTGACAAAAATGGATATAGAAATTAAAATTAAAGAAGACATGAAAGCTTTGGGCTGCAACTCTGATTTGAAAATCGCACTAGCGTACTATCTTTATATACATTTAGTTGACGAGAAAATAATGTATGACACTGAATACTGCTATAACAAGGATATAGATACGCTATATGTCGTCGCTCGACCCAACAAGCATGAAAAGCCAAATATTTACGTGCCAATACCTACTCAAGACATGATAAGTATAGATTTTATCAACCAAATACAAGAAAATTTGTGCACTGTAGAAACCGGTCCCACTGTAAACCTAGCTTTTATTGAAGGTGACTTTACAACAGTCATATACACGTTTACAAAAGGTTTGGTTAAAAGGGAGCCTGCAGGAAACACGTGTCTACAGCGTGCGAAGGAGTATCGAAGGAGTTTTATTGATAGTGAGTTACAGAAATGCCGGAATGAGATTTTAAATGAAGCTTTAAATGGAGGAGTTGTTGATGATGATGATGATTGTGAAGTTTTGGAATGAGGGAGTATTCAAAGCTTGCTATTGTAATTATTAAAGGTGTATCTCCGTGCCTCGGAGAGTACGTTAATCCGTCGATCCCGGGTGCACTATAAACATCTGTGGCATTCGGTACGGGTGGTTGGAGCCCTAAAAAGTTCGACAACCTGACCTAAATACAGAACTTCGACATCGCCTATTACTTGGGTTGTGGAGGTCTGATGGCAGTCGCTTCACGTAAAATATCGTAGTTCGGCCGTGTCGTAGTTAGACTGAAAGCCGACCCCAACTTAGTTGGGAAAAGGCGCAGAGGATGATGTATCTAGTAGTTCAGTATGCCTTTTTGATATTTGAGCGTGCTCTACTGTATGTACATAATCCCATGTGTCTAAAACAAGTATCTGGATGGTATAAACTCAGCTAGGTAGGAAGTGCATATTGTAAAAGGCTTGTCCGCCAGCAAGCACACTACATTGCATGTGAATTCTTCCAACATTCTTAAGAATATATAAGAAAACAAAAAACTTGTTGCCTCAGCCATCAAGTGCACTGTTGGATGATTGCAAAGAAAGGCAATGCACCTGACTGATGCCCGGTTTCTGGACGGCCGGTCAATGCAAAAATTAACTAAAAATATATGTTAAATATATAAATTGAGTTGATGAAAGCACAATTAAGGTCTTTGATTTGATCATTGGATCAGTTAACAGAGCTTATGGCAAATGTCAAACATTACTGCAAAATCTTATGTCAAATACCATTTGAATGTTAAATAAAATTTATCGTAGATCAGTTAATAGTTATTTCATCAATGTTTCAGAAATTCTAACTGAGTTGACACCACTGTCAACTTGATGGCTATAAAATAAATAGCCTTTATTTTTAGCATATAACTTTAAAAACCAAGTCTTTTTCTTTTTTAAAAAAAGATAACTTCGCATTAAGAATTACTCCTGTGCTGCGGGGGATTTTAAAAATATACAAACAACGGACACAGAACACCCAGACTCAGGTGGTAATCGAACCCATGACCAGCATAGCAGTCAGGGTCACTAACCACTAGGCCTGTTGGTCTAGTGGACTGATTAATTTTAATTATCTAAATCGTCACATTGTCTTGTGACTCAGGCCTCCTCAAGTTCCCTCCATTTTTTTCTTTCAAGAGCAAAGCTCCTCCACTCCTTAGGCACATCATCCTCCTATGGTTTTACTGGCCTACCTCTTGATCTCTTCCCAAAACTTGGGTACCACTCTGTGACATTTTTGGTCAACTTTTCTACCTATGTTCAATCCATATTCCTACGTTAACTTCTTAACCCTTTCCATAACATCATCTACTTTTGTGACTTTTTCTCTGTTCTCAGCCTTCCACCTATCAGGCTCATTATGCTCCTCTCCATGCCCCTTTTTCACAGCTCTGTTAGTTGCACAATATTTTGATCAGTCTCTTAGAAATCGGGTGTTAGTAGTGAAATGTTTCATGGTGTTATTAGTTTTTAAAGAATTATTCTTTTAAAACTTTCTCGACTTATATGCATATTAAGTGTGTAAAAAAAAAACTTAATTGTCCACCTGTGATCACAGTCGGTGCAATGTGATCAAAATGTTGGGTAACCAAAAAAGGTATTGTATATTAGTAAGATTATCGCAATTAAGTCTTGAGTTACACACATAAAATGATTCACAGCAAATGCTTTGACTTTTATCTGATTGTTTTTCTTTGATAGTTTATAAAATAATTAATCGGAGTACACATTTTGTAATACTATTATTGTTATTAAATGTAATGTAATAATAACATGTTTGAAAAGTAGGCAATTAAATATAAATTAACACAATTTGTGAGGTAACCGTCACCTTATTGGAATTTAGATATATATATTATGTAGGCTAATTTCAGTAATTATTAAACAAACTGTTGATGTAAAAACTGTAATTATATTCTCAATAATTAACCTTATTACTTCATATCTTATTATTTTTGTACAATATGTGGGTTTATTTCAAAATCATAAAAAAAATATTTTATATATATTTGTGCATAATTCAAATTCAAAATCATTTATTCAATTAAGACACTAAGTGACATTTATGAACGTTAAATTGAAGCTAGAGTTAAAATCATAGATTGGCACAAACAGACGCCACAGCATGTACTGGATTGTCAAGGTAAATTTGGTGAAAAACACCAAAATCTACTGCCTGTTTGTGTCGATCTATAACTTCTAGTTTCCGAAATGCGTAGGGCCTTATGAGAAGAATACTGGCAAAGAAACTCATGGCCACTCTTTTTAAAAGTCAGATCTTCAGGTACATAAACTTTGCACTAGTTATAAGCACATAAATTCAACAATGTAAAATATTATGCAAGTCTTTAAAATATATTATGCAGCAAGGTAAATATAATGTATTTCTTTTTCTTGTTGAAACCTTAAATTTTATAGCAAATTAAAAATAATTGAATTGGGAAGAAACCAATATATAATAAGTTGTTGCTTGTGTATTTAATTCTTGAAAAATGTAATTCTTTATTTGCTTTGCATAAGTATGTTACAACAATACATATAAACATCAATTCAAGTTAATTAATATAAGTAAAAAATAAATGTTATCTTCAAAATTGAGTTCCCTATGGTGCATTGGAATAAGCAGTCACCTCTCCAAAAACTACACACCAAGTAGTGGGGGTTTGATACCCACAGATAGTTGTTTGCAATCTAAGTGTACTTTGTAAGGTCATTCAAAATTATATTAATCATTACATATTTTTATGTGTCTGTCATGTTTGTAATTTTTTTTTAATAAAATGCTATTTACACTGCTTTTTTTATTTTGTTCTAATTTTATTTCAATATTATTCTAATTTCTATTTATTGTTGTATGGAAGAGTGTTTTTCAAGTCGTAGTTCCAGGATAGATGGACTCAAAATATTTAAGAATAGTCGTTCGCCGATGAAAGTGCACTCCACACTAGTGGAGTGCTCGGAGATCATGGTTCTGTTCATGGTCGAAGATAAGAGTGCGTGAGATTATGCCACTTAAATATGTGAGGAATTACTGTCCGCTAAAAAGGACTTGTATTCTCCTGTCCCGCTGAAGAAGCACCAGGCGTCGGAGAGCCCAGAATGATCAAAACAAATATGTTATATTGTGCCTAGAACGGTGTTCCGTGGGGTGCGCACGTCTCGGCAGTTTTACACCGCATGGTGCATCATTATAACACATTTCACAGTTATGTTTAAAAGATTAGCACGCGATTTTTCGGCTTGTAAACGATTATTTTATATTAATTCATCTGCTCAGAAATTTGGCAAAAAGGCAGTAAATTATTTTTAACAGTTTACACAGTTAGACATAATTCGCCTCGTAGAAGCCCTCGCACGATTCGTGGCAAGGGGAGATTGCGAGAGTGCACGGAGCGTTAGGGAGGTATCAGGTAATACGAGGTAAAAGAGGCGACGAGAACTGGCGAGGGCATCAACTACACTCTCCCACTGGAGTCGCCTCCTCTTGCCTCCTGTAGAGTGTGGAATGTAGCAGATATAGCGTATTATCTATGGTGGAATGTGTGGATCACTGGATCGGGCACAGAACACTTATACTAAAGGGATCGGGATTAAAATGAAAATAATTTGAGATAACAATAGTCTCCGTTTTTAGTAGAAATTTAATAGCCATTATGGTAGTTTTTGTTAAAGAATCTGTATTTTTCGTAGTAATAAAGACAAAACTACCTACTTTTCCTCAGGAAGAACGGAGAGTAAATACAAAGCTACATTGGTATTGGTTATCTTGACAGATTGAATAATGTATTGATTTAAAGAATTTAGTAATAAAATAGAAAGTCTACTCTTTTTGCCGAATTTTATTACTGCATTAAAACCTCTTGTCGAACTTCAAGGGACACTCCAAAAAATTCAAGTTGTAGAGGTGTCGACTTAGGCGGATTTTGTAAGTAAACATTGTACTTGTGAAGGTCACACTAAGATGCATTCTATTCTAACTAGGTTTGAGTTAAACAGGTAAAAAAAATCTAGTTACAGAGGTAATAAACGCATTTGATTTTTATTTTCTTTTAAAAATATATTTTATTAATCTATCTACCACCCAGAACACCTATAAAAATAGACAAATATTAGATACACAATGAAACAGCAACAAAGACGAAAAAGATATTAGTTTTAGTAGTTTTCATTTACAAAAACTTGGTAACATTAATTTCTTTTCAGTTGTTCAACTTCAGATTTTCGAGCTTTGGAATTAAGTTTGAATTATAATCTTATAGTGTACGGAAAAGTAATTTCAACTCGTTTGTTTTTTTTTACTAAGTGCAAATTGTTGCTGTGCAGTGTATGTGTTATTTTATGTTTATTATCTACTGAAAGATAAAGAATTGAGGTTCAATGAAATAAAATAGCAAAATTTTCGGTACATAAAATCGTTTTGGCTTTTATATTGCCCTATACTGTAATTGCTATGTTTTAGGGATGATTAGGATCAATTATTTTTAACGTACCCAGTAAAGTTAGAAGTTTAATTACAAAAGTGAAAACTTAGGATTTCTACATTTTCATTTTGCCGTTTGGACCAGACAAAATTCATTTTACTGGTGAGTCATTTTATAAATATAATAATTGCGTTGAAATCTAATAAGTTAATGATATTAATGATAACGTTATAATAATATAGATCCCATACTTTAGCATTAAAAAATGAAGTTGGCATTATGTTACGCCGGTTGCCATCTATTGTGGAATAGCGGTATTAATTATGGGTGAATATAACTTTTTAGTCTAGTAATGTTTCATGATAGATGGCGCTTAAGTAAAATAGATTACTTTTCGAAAAAAAAAAAACAATTGCTTAGTTTTCTCGATTGTCGTTACTATTTCCGCCTTCTTATCATTAATGTTATTAATAAGTAATCCTTAGCATCACAATTTATGTGCATTATTTGTCAATTCCGTAATAAATGAGTATAGTCCATAATTTTAGCTTTACCATCAATCGTCAGGATGGCCGAGCGGTCTAAGGCGCCAGACTCAAGGTTACCTTGCTCACAGATCGTGAGTCCGAGTTGTTCTGGTCCTCTATGAGGGCGTGGGTTCGAATCCCACTTCTGACAAATTCTTTTGGTGTTATATTCTAATTATTTTTTAATACTCATAAACATTATGTGCGATATAATCCTACTAATATTATAAACGTGGAAGTTTGTGAGGATGTATGAATGTGTGGATGTATGGATGTTTGTTACTCTTTCCCGCCAAAACTACTGAACCGATTGCGATGAAACTTGGTATGTAGATAGCTGGAGACCTGGATTAACATATAGGCTACTTTTTATCCCGATATTAACACGGGATCGGGACTTACGCTGGTGTAACCGCGGGACGCTGCTAGTAACAGAATATGTTTGAAGCTAATATTATAATGACACTAAAGCGTTGTAAGATAAAAAATGTAACTCGTCTGTTAAAACGACACTTACAGAGTAAACTTTTTATTTAATTTTATAAATAATAAAAAACGTTAAAGTATTCTGAATAATGGTGCAGTAACATGTTTTTTAACTTTTGGGTTATATTATGAACTTATGACACCATACGTGAAGAGGTTCGATGTAGGCTGTGCTGTGAGACTAGAAAGAGAGATGAACATGTTCTCTCTTTCACTTTTAAGTAGGTACAGGAACTTGTTAGGTTCAGTGAGATCCAAGAAAGGAAGGCCCTTCGCCTCTTCAATGTATTTTTGTTAAATTAAGTCACTAGCGTAAATAATAACTCAGTGGATTAAGTGCGATTTGTTCATCTTTCGTAGTACCTACCTAACTACACTTCTTGGCTTTACAATCACTAGTTTTATTGTATGTATTTATATTTCTTTATGTATAGGTATCTATGTATGTGTATGTGTATTCTTTAGAAAATAATTAAAATTTTAGTTTACCTTACCTTTTTTTCTTATTTTTTTTTAGTTGTACATTATTACCTACTACTATACAATACAGTTAGGGCAGCCATCCCAGCGGGTTTCCCCGGATTTGTCCTAGTTAAGCGGGCGTCCGGGGAGTGTCCGGGCGGGGTTTTCAAAATGTGCCCGGGTGAAACCCGGACACTCTGTGCCAGGGGCAACTTATAATTATTAGATGAACAAGCTGTTTAATTAAATAAAAAAAAATGGAATTTAAAGACTTGTTCTTTGAAAGTCTAGATCTTTACAATAAACGTATTTTTAGTTTTCTAGTTTTTTGTTTGAACATGTATTTTGTTCTGAGTGGCTTCTCTAGTACATAATATCTCGATGTATATAAAACATTGTACCACACACAAAAATAAGTTCATCAACACCGGGACGCGATCACCAAAATAATATTAATGGATATTAAGTTGACGTCATAACGGTGGATACCGTAGATTAAAATGGTTTACGCAATTGCCAACGTCCATACCACGTTGAATACACCGGTTCTCGTCCGATCACCGAAGTTAAGCAACATTGGGCGTGGTTAGTACTTGGATGGGTGACCGCCTGGGAATACCACGTGATGTTGGCCTTTTGCAATAATTTTGCATAAGCACAAAAATAACGGTATTATTTTGTAATATTGTAAATAGTCTATTACTAGTCACTTTGTACCTTTCACTAAAGATAAGAAAATAAGGGAGGCTAGAGACGTATAGGAATCGTAAAGGCTTCCTATTTTTTAACAGATTTAAGAAAAGGAGGAAGGAGGTTCTTAATTCGTCGCAACCTTTTTTTACGTATGTTTACCGATTCGAAGGCACCTGAACCAATTTGGAAAATTCTTTTTTTTTTTAAGGGGTATACTTCCCAGGTGGTCCCATTTAAATTTGATTAAAATCAGTCTAGCTGTTTTTGAAAAATCAACAAATATCTAAAAATTGTATACCTACATTGATGATATTTTTAACCAATGAAAAAAAACGAGGTTCTCAATTCGACCGTATATTTTTTTTTTATGTATGTTCAGCCCTCACTCTGCTATTTATAAACCGATTTTGATTATTCTTTTTTTCTTAGATAGAGTATACTTCAAGGGTCAGGATCTGATGATTTGATACTGATAGAATTGAGAGAAACCTTTGAAAACATTAGAAAGGAATAGTGTTTCCGTTTACTTTTCATTACTTTATCAGGTATTTGCGTTTAGAAACCATCGCATCATGTAGCTGAGCTGATGTGAAAAAAAATCATAGAATAAAAATCTTTTTAACAAAAAATTAAACCGACGAAAAGAACTAAAAAGCAAATATAAATAAACCTTCAGCCTTAAGTATTGAGCTTATTTACATAAACTATAAAATTTTATATAAACTTATTTGTGTCGGCGCCATAACATATAAACATTGATCTCTTTAGCATTTAGTCTTTTTTATAGTTTTTAGGCCTTTGTCCAGCAGTGGACGGCGATAGGCTGATGATGATGCTAAATAAGTCTAGAAGTTGATTTTTTGAATTTTATTGTTAGTTTCATAAATTATTTACAGAAGTGTCTAGTTTGTTTATTTTATAAGAAGAGAGTATAATTTTGTTTAACCGCCTTTTTGAAGATTTAATACTTCAATATTTCTATGTCCTCACAAAATTAAAAGATAAATTAAAAAAATGATTTTGATATGTTTTACTGTCTTTTTGTTACCACTTTCCATTACCAATAATATCCCGGGACTATCCCGGGTTCCCGAGATTAACTGTAGATAATCCCGAAATCCCTGGATTAGAAAAATCGACCGGGATCGAATCCTCTATTGACAGGGTTGCTCCGCAAACCTTAGAGTTTTTGATTATTATTAATAGTGTGGGTATTCAACAGTCGTTGATACAGGGACAAAGCAAACACTTTGGTTTCTTAAGCACCAGCTCGTTCAATTATATACCGCTAGATGACACTGGTGACGTAACTGTGTGACTTAGCAATGATGATATATATTTTTTAAATGAAAACTATAAATCATAAAGTTACCCTGAGGGTTACTATCTAAGAGATCGACAGAGGTAGAGTAAATTATATGTTTCAAACTCTAATCAGCGTTTTACATACGAGTACTGTGTTCCTAATCGGTTACATTAAAAAAATATTGGTTTAGACAAATTTCACCAGATGGCGTTGAAATACGAATTCTAAAATTAACTTTTTTGTCTAAATTGTTTCTAAACAACTCTGTTTTCGTCTATGCACTACTCGACTATTTGTTTATTATTGACTTTTTTTGTTATATTATACTAGTCTAACAGACTACGTTGTGGTAAGTAATAAACTATAGTCGCTATACATTCAAGTTGTTGTATCAAGCTATTACAACATATTATTATTGTGTAGGTATATATTTAGAGGGACATTCATTGTACGGTCTAATTTATTATCAGGAGGACTTAATAAATGCATGCAACATGCTGTTTCAACCAGGTTGCACTGGCCCTGATCACAGTGAAACGTCAGGCAATTCAAAGGTATGTAATAAAGATCGCGTTAATTGCCATACGTGTACATAACAATATGCATTAGAAGTACCTAGGTAATTATAAAAAAAAACTAAATAAAAATAGCCTTACGCAGACATGATATGACAACCCTAACACGTTTTGTTTAATTGCATGTTATATTGTATAAAATATTAATCTTATTATTAACCTCGATGAAGAAATATCAATCGAACACATTCTGTTTAAGATGTTTGTAGAATAATTTATGTCGTTAATAATACATTATGAATAATAATTTTATAGACAGAGATGCCAATGTCCATACCATGTTAAACAAAACACAGCGTTTGGGACAAATAGGAAGCCACTGTTTACCTACGATCGCTATTCCTATACATCTCTAGCCTCCCTTATTTTCGTATCTTTAGTGAAAGGAACAAAGTGTTTAGTACATAGGCTGCACTAAAAGTATCGGGAATGGAATATTTCCACTGTTTCTGTCATATTAAAATCTTTTTAATTGAAAACTCCTTGGTTTTAAAAATCGAATACCATTTATTTATTTCAAAAAAGATTCTCGGTCTTATCACAAGGTTTTGTCAAACTTGTTGAGTCGTTGAGAAAATGGAATTGACTCGAGAAAATTCAAGAGCGATGATTTATTATGACTTTCGAAGTGGTTTAACGCAAAAACAGTGTGTTGACCGGATGATTTCTGCATTTGGTGATGAAGCCCCATCCAAAACCACAATTTATCGCTGGTTTGCTGAATTTCAACGTAGACGTGTCAAGCTCAGTGATGATCCCCGTCAAGGTCGTCCAAAAACTGCAGTCACCCAAGAAAACGTTGATGCTGTGCGTAAGCTGATTGAGGAAGATCGACATGTGACATACCGCGAAATTCAGGCAACTTTAGACATTGGCATGAGTCAAATACAAATAATCTTGTATGAACAATTAGGTGTAAAAAAGTGGTTTTCCCGATGGATACCGCATTCTCTCTGTGAAGAGCAAAAAGCGGCTCGCGTTACTTGGTGCGTCAGAACTCTCGAAAGATTCCACGCAGGATCCTCAAATGCTGTATACAACATCGTATCAGGTGACGAATCCTGGATATACGCGTTCGAACCCGAAACAAAAAACCAGTCACGAGTTTGGGTGTTCGAAAATGAGTTAAAGCCAACAAAAATCGTTCGTTCACGGAGTGTTGCAAAAAAAATGGTGGCCACGTTTGTCTCCAAAACCGGCCATGTTGCGACTATTTCTCTTGAGGGACCAAGAACGGTTAATGCAGAATGGTATGCTAGCATTTGTTTGCCACAGGTCGTTTCTGAACTCCGTAAAGAGAACTGCAACCGCCGCATCATCCTCCATCACGACAATGCGAGTTCTCACACCGCGCACAGAACTAAAGAGTTTTTAAAGAAAACATAGAATTATTAGACCATCCGCCGTACAGCGCCCTAAGCCCTAATGATTTCTATACTTTCCCTGAAATAAAGAATAAATTGCGTGGTTAGAGATGTTCATCACCTGAAGAAGCTGTGGATGCCTACAAAACGGCCATTTTGGAGATCCCAACTTCCGAATGGAATGGTTGCTTCAATGATTGGTTCCATCGTATGGAAAAATGTGTCAAATTTCGCGGAGAATACTTCGAAAAGCAATAAATACATTTTTAAATAGTAATGTTGTGTCACTTCCTTGATTCCCGAAATTTTCAGTGCCGCCCTCGTAATAGACTATTTACTTTACAATATCACAAAATAATACCGTAATTTTTGTGCTTATGCAAAATTATTCCAAAAGGCCAACATCACGTGGTATTCCCAGGCGGTCACCCATCCAAGTACTAACCACGCCCAATGTTGCTTAACTTCGGTGATCGGACGAGAACCGGTGTATTCAACGTGGTATGGACGTTGGCGATTGCTCAAACAAATTTATTGTTTCGATCCACCATTATGACGTCAACTTCACGTAAAAATATTCATATTTATAAACCAACATTCATAGCGCGATCAAAACCAAATGCCGCCCAGAAAAAATGACGTATTGTGGTCTACAATTATAATTCTAAAAACTCTTTCCTATTACGCGATTATGCTTAATTCAATAAATAATTCAATACATTGATATCATGACAGTCGCATTACATGAAAAAAGTATTATCTTTTAAAAAAAGCATCACCGACTTCAATGTTCTTTTTAGTGGAAAGTAGGTGTAATTTTAACCTACGAAAAAAAGGAGGTTCTCAATTCGACCGTATATTTTTTTTTTATGTCTGTTCAGCCCTCACTCCGTTATTTATGAACCGATTTTCATTATTCTTTTTTTTGTTAGATAGGGTGGTCCCATGTCAAGGAAGTCAGGATCTGATGATGGGATCCTGATAAAATTGAGAGAAACCCTTCGAAAATTGAAGAACCTCCTTTTTTTTCGTCGGTTAAAAATACACCTACTTTCCACTAAAAAGCACATTGAAGTCGGTGATACTTTTTTAAAAGTAATGGCTGTCAGAATGTCAAATCAAGGTTAGTGCGTTTCGTTTCACGCACACTTTTATTGACTTATTTAAAAAATGCGTCAATCCCGAAAATCCCGGGATTCATTAAATTTGATCCCGAAATTTTCGGGAAATATGACCGGGATCCCGGGATCGAATCCCCTACCTGCAAACCAATTCGTTTTCAACTCATAGGTGCGACAACTTATGTTTCTAAATACATATCACTACATATTATAAAACAAAGTCCCCCGCCACGGCTGTCTGTGTGTTCGCCATAAACTGAAAAAACTACGAACGGATTTTACCAATAGACAGAGTGATTCATGAGGAAGGTTTTGATGTATAATTTGTACCTGTGCAAAGCCGGCGCGGGTTGCTAGTCTATACTAAATAGACTAATATAATAAAGCTGAATAGTTAGTTTGTTTAAACGCGCTGATCTCTGAAGCAACCAGTGGCATTCAAAAAAAATTTTTGTATAATATGATAGCGAGATTCCTGATAAATAGTATAATAGGCTATTTAGCTTTTCCTGTTTTTAGAACTAGGATGCCAAGGTAGCCCCCATGCTCTGTATTTATGTCTCCTCATAAGTAATTAATCATGAAGTAAACGACAAAATAATCTGACAGTCGACGCATTTTTGTGATCAGCGTCATCTTTTTGCATTATTATTAAAAAAAAACTGAATTAATCGGACGGTCAATATCCATAATGCGTATAATATTACTTTTATTATAGTTTTATTCACGTCTTTATTAAAACTAAAGTTATGGGTAGGTATGTGCTTAAATTGCTCGTGATTTTACTTGACATGACTTACGCTAGTTAGTTATACCATATAGGGTGCTTTTGGGTTTGCCGTGGCGTTGTAGTGCGTCAGCCATGTTCGCGGAAGCGCAAGTCGACGGGTTCACCGCTATGAAGCGGAAACGTTGCGCTTCATAGCTCCTCCAACATCATCCTGAACGTGTTTTAAGATAGGTGGGACTCCCCCTTATTCACAGGTGGATTTCCATTCATGTATAAATCCTACTAATATTATAAATGTGAATGTTTGGATGGATGGGTGTTTGTTACTCTTTGCCGCAAAAGCCACTGAACCGATTGCGATGAAACTTGGTATTTAGATAGCTGGAGACCTGGATTAACGCATAGGCTATTTTTATCCCGATATTCCCACGGGATCGGGACTTACGCTGGTGAAACCGCGAGGCGCAGCTAGTTAATTATAAATGTAAATAGTTTGTTAATAATTTTAATTAATACTAACACTAGTTTAAGACACACTTTTACTAACATAATATGGATTTAGTCCGAAAGTCCGATTCCATAGATATATTTAATTATAATATAGTATACTAGGTAGCTACCCGGCCACGCGTTGCTGTGGAAATTTGTAAGTAAAAAATTAAAAAAGTACTATCCTATCTCTCAAGTTGTAAAATTTCATTAAAATCGAACCGATTTTAATGAAATTGTTAGGAGTTAATTAGTTTAGGAGTTCATCGCGAACTAGCAAAGTGACACGAAACTTATATTATATTTATAGATAATACATAGATAGTACTGTTACGAATAACCCGCCATCTATTGGCGACTGGGGAAGTCGTATAGAGCTACAAAATAAAGATACACGCCATCTGTTGAGGCAACACGGAACTAAGTAGTTAGTAACCCATTAATAGAAAATACTAGTTTGTTTTAGAGGCTTCTATTTGTTGTGTAGAATTTACAAGAGGTGTCGCGATGTTTCTAGCAATACCGTTTTGCTATATAAAGCGTGGCATTGCGGAGTAGTGAGTTAGTTTTCAAGTGAGTGTCAAGTCAGTTTAGTTTCAAGTGAGTGTCAAGTGAATTAACAGCGACTTAAGTGTAAGTGAATTAAGAAGTTAGTGATAATAAATTATTGTAATTGTGTTGTTGCTAGTTTCCCTGTGTATTTTGTGATCTATAAAATAAAGTGTGTCTATTTCGGTAACAATCTGGTATAATTCTCTAATCCCGATCCTCAGCTCGTAACAGTACCAATAAAGTAGAAGTTGATTCATATATAAAACATTGTCCCATACACGAAACTACGTTTATCAACACAGGGACGCGGTTATTTTTTATATTAAGTTGACGTCATAAAGGTGGATACTGGTCCCAATTCTGTTACTTCACTCGCTAAATTAAAATTCACTAAATTTTCTTCATATAAGATGTAAACCTTGTACACTTCAAAACAAGGTCTTATTACAAATTGAAACAAGTAGGTACAACTTCGTAGGTGTAGATTAAAAACACGTCATCCTTGTTCGTTTTGAACAAGTTTTTATACGGCAATTATACAGCGTTTGAATAAATGGAGACTCTCGCTGCGTGGAAATAAAGTTGAGTATACGTAGACAGGTTTTATTGAAATTTAGCGGCGCTGAGAAATAGATGCTAGTAACAAATATACCTTATTACGAAGAACACTTGGTTGATTTCATATGAAGAAATTAAGTCAGGTTTTAATTTAGTCAAGTGTACAATGGAATCGGCACCACTGTTTGTTAAAATTAGTTAAATAATTGCCAACGTCCATACCAGGTTGAACACACCGGTTTTCGTCCGATCACCGAAGTTAAGCAACATTGGGCGTGGTTAGTATTTGAATGGGTGACCGCCTAGAAATACCACGTGATGTTGGCCTTTTGCAATATTTTTTTTAGGTTGTACCACACACAAAAATAAGTTCATCAACACCGGGACGCGATTACCAAAATAATATTGATGGTATTAATGCCTACAATAACATCACATAAAATAACATTATTTGCAGATGATTCATTTACATTAATAATAGAATGGCTAAATCAGAATGATTTAAAAATTAATTTATTATGTATTCTGTGGTAAAACAAAGATGATGTACAGTAAAAGCTCTTTATTGGCGGGGTATATATTCGTATAGTAGCGGGGTATATGTTCCGTAAATATGCCGCGAATACAGAAACCGTGAATATGGAATGGTATTTTATATGGGAATATAGGGGATACGTTCCTAGGTGACAAAATAAAAAATAAACATATAAAAAAAAACAATTTAATTGAAGTTTTTGACCATACTTATTAAATATTAGGCAACGGTTTAAAAAAAAAAATTATTTTTTTCTTGCTTGGCAGTTTTTAAAAGCTCTTTAAAAAGGCCAAGGCGGTTTATGTCAAAGGCCGAACCAATACAACGGCGATATCATTTAATAACATACTTATAGTTGTAATAAGGTCTATTTTACTTTTTTATTAGTACATTTATCGGCGCGTTTACAAAGGATATTTGGTTGGATACATATTGGAATTCTTTTTATTAATATGCATGTACTATGTACCGATTAGATCTGCGAATAAAGAAATCTTTAGCCGCGAATATAGGAATTGGGTAACAATTTTTTAATCTGCGAATAGTGAAAACGCGAATGAAGGAAGCGCGAATAAGGAGCTTTTACTGTACTTTAAACAACGCATTAGAACAGAACCCATTTTAAATGTGACCTATTCAAGTACTAAAATTGAAGAGATTAACTCTACAAAATTCTTGGGTATTTACATTGACAGCAAAATTTTCTGGAAATCCCACAGAACATGTCTGTAAAAAACTTGTCAATTTTTCATACGCACTCTTTAGATTAAGCAAAACCGTAAATCAGTCCGCTCTTCTAATGGCCTATTACGGTTATACATAGCATCTACGCTACGGTATGGAGTAATCTTTTGCTGGAATTCTACAGAAAAAGAACGGGCATTTATCGCTCAAAGACGTTGCATTAGAAGTATGTGCAATTTGCAACAAACTGACTCCTGTAAGCCTTATTTTAAAAACTTAAGAAACTGACATTACCTTCCCTTTTTATTTATGAGACGGCAATTATTGTTAAAACTAATTTAGAATTATTTGAATACCGTACAAGAGCCCGCCATATTGATGCATTATATCAATAGTTCCAAGTAAAACAAAATTATTACATGAGAGTGTGTTTTGTTTAGGTCCACGCATATATACAACAATATTCCATTAGCGATTAGGAACACTGTAGAAATCAATATTTTTAAAAAATCACCTAAAGGAATATTTAGTGGATAAATGTTATTATGCGTCAAAAGAATTTTTACAAGATAAGTTAAAATAAATTGAAAAAGGCGACGACAGTAATAATAATTATATGTAATAAATATAACTATTATAATAAATACCCATGTGTAAATTTTGTTTAACGCCATGTTATTAATAGCACTCTACTAAGTATCATGACTTTTTCAATACTAACTTTTAAATTTAATAATAATATATATTATTTTGACATCATATTATGTACTTATACCTATTGATAATACTTGGAACGTTAATTTTATGACTATGTTTAAACTCAGTATTAGTTAATTTTAAAATAATTTAATAATTGTTAGTGTGTATTTGTTATAATACTAATAATAACAATAGTAGTTAATAGTAAAAAAATAATAATATAAAGTTAAGTAATAATAATATATTGTATGCCAAATGGCAGGACATAGCTGATCTAAATACTATGTAAACATCTTTATCTGTACCTATGATCCACAATAAACAGTTGGAAGTATTGTTGATATTAAGTTGACGTCATAACGGTGGATACCGTAGATTAAAATGGTTTACGCAATTGCCAACGTCCATACCACGTTGAATACACCGGTTCTCGTCCGATCACCGAAGTTAAGCAACATTGGGCGTGGTTAGTACTTGGATGGGTGACCGCCTGGGAATACCACGTGATGTTGGCCTTTTGCAATAATTTTGCATAAGCACAAAAATAACGGTATTATTTTGTAATATTGTAAATAGTCTATTACTAGTCACTTTGTACCTTTCACTAAAGATAAGAAAATAAGGGAGGCTAGAGACGTATAGGAATCGTAAAGGCTTCCTATTTTTTAACAGATTTAAGAAAAGGAGGAAGGAGGTTCTTAATTCGTCGCAACCTTTTTTTACGTATGTTTACCGATTCGAAGGCACCTGAACCAATTTGGAAAATTCTTTTTTTTTTTAAGGGGTATACTTCCCAGGTGGTCCCATTTAAATTTGATTAAAATCAGTCTAGCTGTTTTTGAAAAATCAACAAATATCTAAAAATTGTATACCTACATTGATGATATTTTTAACCAATGAAAAAAAACGAGGTTCTCAATTCGACCGTATATTTTTTTTTTATGTATGTTCAGCCCTCACTCTGCTATTTATAAACCGATTTTGATTATTCTTTTTTTCTTAGATAGAGTATACTTCAAGGGTCAGGATATGATGATTTGATACTGATAGAATTGAGAGAAACCTTTGAAAACATTAGAAAGGAATAGTGTTTCCGTTTACTTTTCATTACTTTATCAGGTATTTGCGTTTAGAAACCATCGCATCATGTAGCTGAGCTGATGTGAAAAAAAATCATAGTATAAAAAACATTGATCTCTTTAGCATTTAGTCTTTTTTATAGTTTTTAGGCCTTTGTCCAGCAGTGGACGGCGATAGGCTGATGATGATGCTAAATAAGTCTAGAAGTTGATTTTTTGAATTTTATTGTTAGTTTCATAAATTATTTACAGAAGTGTCTAGTTTGTTTATTTTATAAGAAGAGAGTATAATTTTGTTTAACCGCCTTTTTGAAGATTTAATACTTCAATATTTCTATGTCCTCACAAAATTAAAAGATAAATTAAAAAAATGATTTTGATATGTTTTACTGTCTTTTTGTTACCACTTTCCATTACCAATAATATCCCGGGACTATCCCGGGTTCCCGAGATTAACTGTAGATAATCCCGAAATCCCTGGATTAGAAAAATCGACCGGGATCGAATCCTCTATTGACAGGGTTGCTCCGCAAACCTTAGAGTTTTTGATTATTATTAATAGTGTGGGTATTCAACAGTCGTTGATACAGGGACAAAGCAAACACTTTGGTTTCTTAAGCACCAGCTCGTTCAATTATATACCGCTAGATGACACTGGTGACGTAACTGTGTGACTTAGCAATGATGATATATATTTTTTAAATGAAAACTATAAATCATAAAGTTACCCTGAGGGTTACTATCTAAGAGATCGACAGAGGTAGAGTAAATTATATGTTTCAAACTCTAATCAGCGTTTTACATACGAGTACTGTGTTCCTAATCGGTTACATTAAAAAAATATTGGTTTAGACAAATTTCACCAGATGGCGTTGAAATACGAATTCTAAAATTAACTTTTTTGTCTAAATTGTTTCTAAACAACTCTGTTTTCGTCTATGCACTACTCGACTATTTGTTTATTATTGACTTTTTTTGTTATATTATACTAGTCTAACAGACTACGTTGTGGTAAGTAATAAACTATAGTCGCTATACATTCAAGTTGTTGTATCAAGCTATTACAACATATTATTATTGTGTAGGTATATATTTAGAGGGACATTCATTGTACGGTCTAATTTATTATCAGGAGGACTTAATAAATGCATGCAACATGCTGTTTCAACCAGGTTGCACTGGCCCTGATCACAGTGAAACGTCAGGCAATTCAAAGGTATGTAATAAAGATCGCGTTAATTGCCATACGTGTACATAACAATATGCATTAGAAGTACCTAGGTAATTATAAAAAAAAACTAAATAAAAATAGCCTTACGCAGACATGATATGACAACCCTAACACGTTTTGTTTAATTGCATGTTATATTGTATAAAATATTAATCTTATTATTAACCTCGATGAAGAAATATCAATCGAACACATTCTGTTTAAGATGTTTGTAGAATAATTTATGTCGTTAATAATACATTATGAATAATAATTTTATAGACAGAGATGCCAATGTCCATACCATGTTAAACAAAACACAGCGTTTGGGACAAATAGGAAGCCACTGTTTACCTACGATCGCTATTCCTATACATCTCTAGCCTCCCTTATTTTCGTATCTTTAGTGAAAGGAACAAAGTGTTTAGTACATAGGCTGCACTAAAAGTATCGGGAATGGAATATTTCCACTGTTTCTGTCATATTAAAATCTTTTTAATTGAAAACTCCTTGGTTTTAAAAATCGAATACCATTTATTTATTTCAAAAAAGATTCTCGGTCTTATCACAAGGTTTTGTCAAACTTGTTGAGTCGTTGAGAAAATGGAATTGACTCGAGAAAATTCAAGAGCGATGATTTATTATGACTTTCGAAGTGGTTTAACGCAAAAACAGTGTGTTGACCGGATGATTTCTGCATTTGGTGATGAAGCCCCATCCAAAACCACAATTTATCGCTGGTTTGCTGAATTTCAACGTGGACGTGTCAAGCTCAGTGATGATCCCCGTCAAGGTCGTCCAAAAACTGCAGTCACCCAAGAAAACGTTGATGCTGTGCGTAAGCTGATTGAGGAAGATCGACATGTGACATACCGCGAAATTCAGGCAACTTTAGACATTGGCATGAGTCAAATACAAATAATCTTGTATGAACAATTAGGTGTAAAAAAGTGGTTTTCCCGATGGATACCGCATTCTCTCTGTGAAGAGCAAAAAGCGGCTCGCGTTACTTGGTGCGTCAGAACTCTCGAAAGATTCCACGCAGGATCCTCAAATGCTGTATACAACATCGTATCAGGTGACGAATCCTGGATATACGCGTTCGAACCCGAAACAAAAAACCAGTCACGAGTTTGGGTGTTCGAAAATGAGTTAAAGCCAACAAAAATCGTTCGTTCACGGAGTGTTGCAAAAAAAATGGTGGCCACGTTTGTCTCCAAAACCGGCCATGTTGCGACTATTTCTCTTGAGGGACCAAGAACGGTTAATGCAGAATGGTATGCTAGCATTTGTTTGCCACAGGTCGTTTCTGAACTCCGTAAAGAGAACTGCAACCGCCGCATCATCCTCCATCACGACAATGCGAGTTCTCACACCGCGCACAGAACTAAAGAGTTTTTAAAGAAAACATAGAATTATTAGACCATCCGCCGTACAGCGCCCTAAGCCCTAATGATTTCTATACTTTCCCTGAAATAAAGAATAAATTGCGTGGTTAGAGATGTTCATCACCTGAAGAAGCTGTGGATGCCTACAAAACGGCCATTTTGGAGATCCCAACTTCCGAATGGAATGGTTGCTTCAATGATTGGTTCCATCGTATGGAAAAATGTGTCAAATTTCGCGGAGAATACTTCGAAAAGCAATAAATACATTTTTAAATAGTAATGTTGTGTCACTTCCTTGATTCCCGAAATTTTCAGTGCCGCCCTCGTAATAGACTATTTACTTTACAATATCACAAAATAATACCGTAATTTTTGTGCTTATGCAAAATTATTCCAAAAGGCCAACATCACGTGGTATTCCCAGGCGGTCACCCATCCAAGTACTAACCACGCCCAATGTTGCTTAACTTCGGTGATCGGACGAGAACCGGTGTATTCAACGTGGTATGGACGTTGGCGATTGCTCAAACAAATTTATTGTTTCGATCCACCATTATGACGTCAACTTCACGTAAAAATATTCATATTTATAAACCAACATTCATAGCGCGATCAAAACCAAATGCCGCCCAGAAAAAATGACGTATTGTGGTCTACAATTATAATTCTAAAAACTCTTTCCTATTACGCGATTATGCTTAATTCAATAAATAATTCAATACATTGATATCATGACAGTCGCATTACATGAAAAAAGTATTATCTTTTAAAAAAAGCATCACCGACTTCAATGTTCTTTTTAGTGGAAAGTAGGTGTAATTTTAACCTACGAAAAAAAGGAGGTTCTCAATTCGACCGTATATTTTTTTTTTATGTCTGTTCAGCCCTCACTCCGTTATTTATGAACCGATTTTCATTATTCTTTTTTTTGTTAGATAGGGTGGTCCCATGTCAAGGAAGTCAGGATCTGATGATGGGATCCTGATAAAATTGAGAGAAACCCTTCGAAAATTGAAGAACCTCCTTTTTTTTCGTCGGTTAAAAATACACCTACTTTCCACTAAAAAGCACATTGAAGTCGGTGATACTTTTTTAAAAGTAATGGCTGTCAGAATGTCAAATCAAGGTTAGTGCGTTTCGTTTCACGCACACTTTTATTGACTTATTTAAAAAATGCGTCAATCCCGAAAATCCCGGGATTCATTAAATTTGATCCCGAAATTTTCGGGAAATATGACCGGGATCCCGGGATCGAATCCCCTACCTGCAAACCAATTCGTTTTCAACTCATAGGTGCGACAACTTATGTTTCTAAATACATATCACTACATATTATAAAACAAAGTCCCCCGCCACGGCTGTCTGTGTGTTCGCCATAAACTGAAAAAACTACGAACGGATTTTACCAATAGACAGAGTGATTCATGAGGAAGGTTTTGATGTATAATTTGTACCTGTGCAAAGCCGGCGCGGGTTGCTAGTCTATACTAAATAGACTAATATAATAAAGCTGAATAGTTAGTTTGTTTAAACGCGCTGATCTCTGAAGCAACCAGTGGCATTCAAAAAAAATTTTTGTATAATATGATAGCGAGATTCCTGATAAATAGTATAATAGGCTATTTAGCTTTTCCTGTTTTTAGAACTAGGATGCCAAGGTAGCCCCCATGCTCTGTATTTATGTCTCCTCATAAGTAATTAATCATGAAGTAAACGACAAAATAATCTGACAGTCGACGCATTTTTGTGATCAGCGTCATCTTTTTGCATTATTATTAAAAAAAAACTGAATTAATCGGACGGTCAATATCCATAATGCGTATAATATTACTTTTATTATAGTTTTATTCACGTCTTTATTAAAACTAAAGTTATGGGTAGGTATGTGCTTAAATTGCTCGTGATTTTACTTGACATGACTTACGCTAGTTAGTTATACCATATAGGGTGCTTTTGGGTTTGCCGTGGCGTTGTAGTGCGTCAGCCATGTTCGCGGAAGCGCAAGTCGACGGGTTCACCGCTATGAAGCGGAAACGTTGCGCTTCATAGCTCCTCCAACATCATCCTGAACGTGTTTTAAGATAGGTGGGACTCCCCCTTATTCACAGGTGGATTTCCATTCATGTATAAATCCTACTAATATTATAAATGTGAATGTTTGGATGGATGGGTGTTTGTTACTCTTTGCCGCAAAAGCCACTGAACCGATTGCGATGAAACTTGGTATTTAGATAGCTGGAGACCTGGATTAACGCATAGGCTATTTTTATCCCGATATTCCCACGGGATCGGGACTTACGCTGGTGAAACCGCGAGGCGCAGCTAGTTAATTATAAATGTAAATAGTTTGTTAATAATTTTAATTAATACTAACACTAGTTTAAGACACACTTTTACTAACATAATATGGATTTAGTCCGAAAGTCCGATTCCATAGATATATTTAATTATAATATAGTATACTAGGTAGCTACCCGGCCACGCGTTGCTGTGGAAATTTGTAAGTAAAAAATTAAAAAAGTACTATCCTATCTCTCAAGTTGTAAAATTTCATTAAAATCGAACCGATTTTAATGAAATTGTTAGGAGTTAATTAGTTTAGGAGTTCATCGCGAACTAGCAAAGTGACACGAAACTTATATTATATTTATAGATAATACATAGATAGTACTGTTACGAATAACCCGCCATCTATTGGCGACTGGGGAAGTCGTATAGAGCTACAAAATAAAGATACACGCCATCTGTTGAGGCAACACGGAACTAAGTAGTTAGTAACCCATTAATAGAAAATACTAGTTTGTTTTAGAGGCTTCTATTTGTTGTGTAGAATTTACAAGAGGTGTCGCGATGTTTCTAGCAATACCGTTTTGCTATATAAAGCGTGGCATTGCGGAGTAGTGAGTTAGTTTTCAAGTGAGTGTCAAGTCAGTTTAGTTTCAAGTGAGTGTCAAGTGAATTAACAGCGACTTAAGTGTAAGTGAATTAAGAAGTTAGTGATAATAAATTATTGTAATTGTGTTGTTGCTAGTTTCCCTGTGTATTTTGTGATCTATAAAATAAAGTGTGTCTATTTCGGTAACAATCTGGTATAATTCTCTAATCCCGATCCTCAGCTCGTAACAGTACCAATAAAGTAGAAGTTGATTCATATATAAAACATTGTCCCATACACGAAACTACGTTTATCAACACAGGGACGCGGTTATTTTTTATATTAAGTTGACGTCATAAAGGTGGATACTGGTCCCAATTCTGTTACTTCACTCGCTAAATTAAAATTCACTAAATTTTCTTCATATAAGATGTAAACCTTGTACACTTCAAAACAAGGTCTTATTACAAATTGAAACAAGTAGGTACAACTTCGTAGGTGTAGATTAAAAACACGTCATCCTTGTTCGTTTTGAACAAGTTTTTATACGGCAATTATACAGCGTTTGAATAAATGGAGACTCTCGCTGCGTGGAAATAAAGTTGAGTATACGTAGACAGGTTTTATTGAAATTTAGCGGCGCTGAGAAATAGATGCTAGTAACAAATATACCTTATTACGAAGAACACTTGGTTGATTTCATATGAAGAAATTAAGTCAGGTTTTAATTTAGTCAAGTGTACAATGGAATCGGCACCACTGTATGTTAAAATTAGTTAAATAATTGCCAACGTCCATACCAGGTTGAACACACCGGTTTTCGTCCGATCACCGAAGTTAAGCAACATTGGGCGTGGTTAGTATATGAATGGGTGACCGCCTAGAAATACCACGTGATGTTGGCCTTTTGCAATATTTTTTTTAGGTTGTACCACACACAAAAATAAGTTCATCAACACCGGGACGCGATTACCAAAATAATATTGATGGTATTAATGCCTACAATGACATCACATAAAATAACATTATTTGCAGATGATTCATTTACATTAATAATAGAATGGCTAAATCAGAATGATTTAAAAATTAATTTATTATGTATTCTGTGGTAAAACAAAGATGATGTACAGTAAAAGCTCTTTATTGGCGGGGTATATATTCGTATAGTAGCGGGGTATATGTTCCGTAAATATGCCGCGAATACAGAAACCGTGAATATGGAATGGTATTTTATATGGGAATATAGGGGATACGTTCCTAGGTGACAAAATAAAAAATAAACATATAAAAAAAAACAATTTAATTGAAGTTTTTGACCATACTTATTAAATATTAGGCAACGGTTTAAAAAAAAAAATTATTTTTTTCTTGCTTGGCAGTTTTTAAAAGCTCTTTAAAAAGGCCAAGGCGGTTTATGTCAAAGGCCGAACCAATACAACGGCGATATCATTTAATAACATACTTATAGTTGTAATAAGGTCTATTTTACTTTTTTATTAGTACATTTATCGGCGCGTTTACAAAGGATATTTGGTTGGATACATATTGGAATTCTTTTTATTAATATGCATGTACTATGTACCGATTAGATCTGCGAATAAAGAAATCTTTAGCCGCGAATATAGGAATTGGGTAACAATTTTTTAATCTGCGAATAGTGAAAACGCGAATGAAGGAAGCGCGAATAAGGAGCTTTTACTGTACTTTAAACAACGCATTAGAACAGAACCCATTTTAAATGTGACCTATTCAAGTACTAAAATTGAAGAGATTAACTCTACAAAATTCTTGGGTATTTACATTGACAGCAAAATTTTCTGGAAATCCCACAGAACATGTCTGTAAAAAACTTGTCAATTTTTCATACGCACTCTTTAGATTAAGCAAAACCGTAAATCAGTCCGCTCTTCTAATGGCCTATTACGGTTATACATAGCATCTACGCTACGGTATGGAGTAATCTTTTGCTGGAATTCTACAGAAAAAGAACGGGCATTTATCGCTCAAAGACGTTGCATTAGAAGTATGTGCAATTTGCAACAAACTGACTCCTGTAAGCCTTATTTTAAAAACTTAAGAAACTGACATTACCTTCCCTTTTTATTTATGAGACGGCAATTATTGTTAAAACTAATTTAGAATTATTTGAATACCGTACAAGAGCCCGCCATATTGATGCATTATATCAATAGTTCCAAGTAAAACAAAATTATTACATGAGAGTGTGTTTTGTTTAGGTCCACGCATATATACAACAATATTCCATTAGCGATTAGGAACACTGTAGAAATCAATATTTTTAAAAAATCACCTAAAGGAATATTTAGTGGATAAATGTTATTATGCGTCAAAAGAATTTTTACAAGATAAGTTAAAATAAATTGAAAAAGGCGACGACAGTAATAATAATTATATGTAATAAATATAACTATTATAATAAATACCCATGTGTAAATTTTGTTTAACGCCATGTTATTAATAGCACTCTACTAAGTATCATGACTTTTTCAATACTAACTTTTAAATTTAATAATAATATATATTATTTTGACATCATATTATGTACTTATACCTATTGATAATACTTGGAACGTTAATTTTATGACTATGTTTAAACTCAGTATTAGTTAATTTTAAAATAATTTAATAATTGTTAGTGTGTATATGTTATAATACTAATAATAACAATAGTAGTTAATAGTAAAAAAATAATAATATAAAGTTAAGTAATAATAATATATTGTATGCCAAATGGCAGGACATAGCTGATCTAAATACTATGTAAACATCTTTATCTGTACCTATGATCCACAATAAACAGTTGGAAGTATTGTTGATATTAAGTTGACGTCATAACGGTGGATACCGTAGATTAAAATGGTTTACGCAATTGCCAACGTCCATACCACGTTGAATACACCGGTTCTCGTCCGATCACCGAAGTTAAGCAACATTGGGCGTGGTTAGTACTTGGATGGGTGACCGCCTGGGAATACCACGTGATGTTGGCCTTTTGCAATAATTTTGCATAAGCACAAAAATAACGGTATTATTTTGTAATATTGTAAATAGTCTATTACTAGTCACTTTGTACCTTTCACTAAAGATAAGAAAATAAGGGAGGCTAGAGACGTATAGGAATCGTAAAGGCTTCCTATTTTTTAACAGATTTAAGAAAAGGAGGAAGGAGGTTCTTAATTCGTCGCAACCTTTTTTTACGTATGTTTACCGATTCGAAGGCACCTGAACCAATTTGGAAAATTCTTTTTTTTTTTAAGGGGTATACTTCCCAGGTGGTCCCATTTAAATTTGATTAAAATCAGTCTAGCTGTTTTTGAAAAATCAACAAATATCTAAAAATTGTATACCTACATTGATGATATTTTTAACCAATGAAAAAAAACGAGGTTCTCAATTCGACCGTATATTTTTTTTTTATGTATGTTCAGCCCTCACTCTGCTATTTATAAACCGATTTTGATTATTCTTTTTTTCTTAGATAGAGTATACTTCAAGGGTCAGGATATGATGATTTGATACTGATAGAATTGAGAGAAACCTTTGAAAACATTAGAAAGGAATAGTGTTTCCGTTTACTTTTCATTACTTTATCAGGTATTTGCGTTTAGAAACCATCGCATCATGTAGCTGAGCTGATGTGAAAAAAAATCATAGTATAAAAATCTTTTCAACAAAAAATTAAACCGACGAAAAGAACTAAAAAGCAAATATAAGTAAACCTTCAGCCTTAAGTATTGAACTTATTTACATAAACTATCAAATTTTATATAAACTTATTTGTGTCGGCGCCATAACATATAAACATTGATCTCTTTAGCATTTAGTCTTTTTTATAGTTTTTAGGCCTTTGTCCAGCAGTGGACGGCGATAGGCTGATGATGATGCTAAATAAGTCTAGAAGTTGATTTTTTGAATTTTATTGTTAGTTTCATAAATTATTTACAGAAGTGTCTAGTTTGTTTATTTTATAAGAAGAGAGTATAATTTTGTTTAACCGCCTTTTTGAAGATTTAATACTTCAATATTTCTATGTCCTCACAAAATTAAAAGATAAATTAAAAAAATGATTTTGATATGTTTTACTGTCTTTTTGTTACCACTTTCCATTACCAATAATATCCCGGGACTATCCCGGGTTCCCGAGATTAACTGTAGATAATCCCGAAATCCCTGGATTAGAAAAATCGACCGGGATCGAATCCTCTATTGACAGGGTTGCTCCGCAAACCTTAGAGTTTTTGATTATTATTAATAGTGTGGGTATTCAACAGTCGTTGATACAGGGACAAAGCAAACACTTTGGTTTCTTAAGCACCAGCTCGTTCAATTATATACCGCTAGATGACACTGGTGACGTAACTGTGTGACTTAGCAATGATGATATATATTTTTTAAATGAAAACTATAAATCATAAAGTTACCCTGAGGGTTACTATCTAAGAGATCGACAGAGGTAGAGTAAATTATATGTTTCAAACTCTAATCAGCGTTTTACATACGAGTACTGTGTTCCTAATCGGTTACATTAAAAAAATATTGGTTTAGACAAATTTCACCAGATGGCGTTGAAATCCGAATTCTAAAATTAACTTTTTTGTCTAAATTGTTTCTAAACAACTCTGTTTTCGTCTATGCACTACTCGACTATTTGTTTATTATTGACTTTTTTTGTTATATTATACTAGTCTAACAGACTACGTTGTGGTAAGTAATAAACTATAGTCGCTATACATTCAAGTTGTTGTATCAAGCTATTACAACATATTATTATTGTGTAGGTATATATTTAGAGGGACATTCATTGTACGGTCTAATTTATTATCAGGATGACTTAATAAATGCATGCAACATGCTGTTTCAACCAGGTTGCACTGGCCCTGATCACAGTGAAACGTCAGGCAATTCAAAGGTATGTAATAAAGATCGCGTTAATTGCCATACGTGTACATAACAATATGCATTAGAAGTAGGTAATTATAAAAAAAAACTAAATAAAAATAGCCTTACGCAGACATGATATGACAACCCTAACACGTTTTGTTTAATTGCATGTTATATTGTATAAAATATTAATCTTATTATTAAACTCGATGAAGAAATATCAATCGAACACATTCTGTTTAAGATGTTTGTAGAATAATTTATGTCGTTAATAATACATTATGAATAATAATTTTATAGACAGAGATACCAACGTCCATACCATGTTAAACAAAACACAGCATTTGGGACAAATAGGAAGCCACTGTTTACCTACGATCGCTATTCCTATACATCTCTAGCCTCCCTTATTTTCGTATCTTTAGTGAAAGGAACAAAGTGTTTAGTACATAGGCTGCACTAAAAGTATCGGGAATGGAATATTTCCACTGTTTCTGTCATATTAAAATCTTTTTAATGGAAAACTCCTTGGTTTTAAAAATCGAATACCATTTATTTATTTCAAAAAAGATTCTCGGTCTTATCACAAGGTTTTGTCAAACTTGTTGAGTCGTTGAGAAAATGGAATTGACTCGAGAAAATTCAAGAGCGATGATTTATTATGACTTTCGAAGTGGTTTAACGCAAAAACAGTGTGTTGACCGGATGATTTCTGCATTTGGTGATGAAGCCCCATCCAAAACCACAATTTATCGCTGGTTTGCTGAATTTCAACGTGGACGTGTCAAGCTCAGTGATGATCCCCGTCAAGGTCGTCCAAAAACTGCAGTCACCCAAGAAAACGTTGATGCTGTGCGTAAGCTGATTGAGGAAGATCGACATGTGACATACCGCGAAATTCAGGCAACTTTAGACATTGGCATGAGTCAAATACAAATAATCTTGCATGAACAATCAGGTGTAAAAAAGTGGTTTTCCCGATGGATACCGCATTCTCTCTGTGAAGAGCAAAAAGCGGCTCGCGTTACTTGGTGCGTCAGAACTCTCGAAAGATTCCACGCAGGATCCTCAAATGCTGTATACAACATCGTATCAGGTGACGAATCCTGGATATACGCGTTCGAACCCGAAACAAAAAACCAGTCACGAGTTTGGGTGTTCGAAAATGAGTTAAAGCCAACAAAAATCGTTCGTTCACGGAGTGTTGCAAAAAAAATGGTGGCCACGTTTGTCTCCAAAACCGGCCATGTTGCGACTATTTCTCTTGAGGGACCAAGAACGGTTAATGCAGAATGGTATGCTAGCATTTGTTTGCCACAGGTCGTTTCTGAACTCCGTAAAGAGAACTGCAACCGCCGCATCATCCTCCATCACGACAATGCGAGTTCTCACACCGCGCACAGAACTAAAGAGTTTTTAAAGAAAACATAGAATTATTAGACCATCCGCCGTACAGCGCCCTAAGCCCTAATGATTTCTATACTTTCCCTGAAATAAAGAATAAATTGCGTGGTTAGAGATGTTCATCACCTGAAGAAGCTGTGGATGCCTACAAAACGGCCATTTTGGAGATCCCAACTTCCGAATGGAATGGTTGCTTCAATGATTGGTTCCATCGTATGGAAAAATGTGTCAAATTTCGCGGAGAATACTTCGAAAAGCAATAAATACATTTTTAAATAGTAATGTTGTGTCACTTCCTTGATTCCCGAAATTTTCAGTGCCGCCCTCGTAATAGACTATTTACTTTACAATATCACAAAATAATACCGTAATTTTTGTGCTTATGCAAAATTATTCCAAAAGGCCAACATCACGTGGTATTCCCAGGCGGTCACCCATCCAAGTACTAACCACGCCCAATGTTGCTTAACTTCGGTGATCGGACGAGAACCGGTGTATTCAACGTGGTATGGACGTTGGCGATTGCTCAAACAAATTTATTGTTTCGATCCACCATTATGACGTCAACTTCACGTAAAAATATTCATATTTATAAACCAACATTCATAGCGCGATCAAAACCAAATGCCGCCCAGAAAAAATGACGTATTGTGGTCTACAATTATAATTCTAAAAACTCTTTCCTATTACGCGATTATGCTTAATTCAATAAATAATTCAATACATTGATATCATGACAGTCGCATTACATGAAAAAAGTATTATCTTTTAAAAAAAGCATCACCGACTTCAATGTTCTTTTTAGTGGAAAGTAGGTGTAATTTTAACCTACGAAAAAAAGGAGGTTCTCAATTCGACCGTATATTTTTTTTTTATGTCTGTTCAGCCCTCACTCCGTTATTTATGAACCGATTTTCATTATTCTTTTTTTTGTTAGATAGGGTGGTCCCATGTCAAGGAAGTCAGGATCTGATGATGGGATCCTGATAAAATTGAGAGAAACCCTTCGAAAATTGAAGAACCTCCTTTTTTTTCGTCGGTTAAAAATACACCTACTTTCCACTAAAAAGCACATTGAAGTCGGTGATACTTTTTTAAAAGTAATGGCTGTCAGAATGTCAAATCAAGGTTAGTGCGTTTCGTTTCACGCACACTTTTATTGACTTATTTAAAAAATGCGTCAATCCCGAAAATCCCGGGATTCATTAAATTTGATCCCGAAATTTTCGGGAAATATGACCGGGATCCCGGGATCGAATCCCCTACCTGCAAACCAATTCGTTTTCAACTCATAGGTGCGACAACTTATGTTTCTAAATACATATCACTACATATTATAAAACAAAGTCCCCCGCCACGGCTGTCTGTGTGTTCGCCATAAACTGAAAAAACTACGAACGGATTTTACCAATAGACAGAGTGATTCATGAGGAAGGTTTTGATGTATAATTTGTACCTGTGCAAAGCCGGCGCGGGTTGCTAGTCTATACTAAATAGACTAATATAATAAAGCTGAATAGTTAGTTTGTTTAAACGCGCTGATCTCTGAAGCAACCAGTGGCATTCAAAAAAAATTTTTGTATAATATGATAGCGAGATTCCTGATAAATAGTATAATAGGCTATTTAGCTTTTCCTGTTTTTAGAACTAGGATGCCAAGGTAGCCCCCATGCTCTGTATTTATGTCTCCTCATAAGTAATTAATCATGAAGTAAACGACAAAATAATCTGACAGTCGACGCATTTTTGTGATCAGCGTCATCTTTTTGCATTATTATTAAAAAAAAACTGAATTAATCGGACGGTCAATATCCATAATGCGTATAATATTACTTTTATTATAGTTTTATTCACGTCTTTATTAAAACTAAAGTTATGGGTAGGTATGTGCTTAAATTGCTCGTGATTTTACTTGACATGACTTACGCTAGTTAGTTATACCATATAGGGTGCTTTTGGGTTTGCCGTGGCGTTGTAGTGCGTCAGCCATGTTCGCGGAAGCGCAAGTCGACGGGTTCACCGCTATGAAGCGGAAACGTTGCGCTTCATAGCTCCTCCAACATCATCCTGAACGTGTTTTAAGATAGGTGGGACTCCCCCTTATTCACAGGTGGATTTCCATTCATGTATAAATCCTACTAATATTATAAATGTGAATGTTTGGATGGATGGGTGTTTGTTACTCTTTGCCGCAAAAGCCACTGAACCGATTGCGATGAAACTTGGTATTTAGATAGCTGGAGACCTGGATTAACGCATAGGCTATTTTTATCCCGATATTCCCACGGGATCGGGACTTACGCTGGTGAAACCGCGAGGCGCAGCTAGTTAATTATAAATGTAAATAGTTTGTTAATAATTTTAATTAATACTAACACTAGTTTAAGACACACTTTTACTAACATAATATGGATTTAGTCCGAAAGTCCGATTCCATAGATATATTTAATTATAATATAGTATACTAGGTAGCTACCCGGCCACGCGTTGCTGTGGAAATTTGTAAGTAAAAAATTAAAAAAGTACTATCCTATCTCTCAAGTTGTAAAATTTCATTAAAATCGAACCGATTTTAATGAAATTGTTAGGAGTTAATTAGTTTAGGAGTTCATCGCGAACTAGCAAAGTGACACGAAACTTATATTATATTTATAGATAATACATAGATAGTACTGTTACGAATAACCCGCCATCTATTGGCGACTGGGGAAGTCGTATAGAGCTACAAAATAAAGATACACGCCATCTGTTGAGGCAACACGGAACTAAGTAGTTAGTAACCCATTAATAGAAAATACTAGTTTGTTTTAGAGGCTTCTATTTGTTGTGTAGAATTTACAAGAGGTGTCGCGATGTTTCTAGCAATACCGTTTTGCTATATAAAGCGTGGCATTGCGGAGTAGTGAGTTAGTTTTCAAGTGAGTGTCAAGTCAGTTTAGTTTCAAGTGAGTGTCAAGTGAATTAACAGCGACTTAAGTGTAAGTGAATTAAGAAGTTAGTGATAATAAATTATTGTAATTGTGTTGTTGCTAGTTTCCCTGTGTATTTTGTGATCTATAAAATAAAGTGTGTCTATTTCGGTAACAATCTGGTATAATTCTCTAATCCCGATCCTCAGCTCGTAACAGTACCAATAAAGTAGAAGTTGATTCATATATAAAACATTGTCCCATACACGAAACTACGTTTATCAACACAGGGACGCGGTTATTTTTTATATTAAGTTGACGTCATAAAGGTGGATACTGGTCCCAATTCTGTTACTTCACTCGCTAAATTAAAATTCACTAAATTTTCTTCATATAAGATGTAAACCTTGTACACTTCAAAACAAGGTCTTATTACAAATTGAAACAAGTAGGTACAACTTCGTAGGTGTAGATTAAAAACACGTCATCCTTGTTCGTTTTGAACAAGTTTTTATACGGCAATTATACAGCGTTTGAATAAATGGAGACTCTCGCTGCGTGGAAATAAAGTTGAGTATACGTAGACAGGTTTTATTGAAATTTAGCGGCGCTGAGAAATAGATGCTAGTAACAAATATACCTTATTACGAAGAACACTTGGTTGATTTCATATGAAGAAATTAAGTCAGGTTTTAATTTAGTCAAGTGTACAATGGAATCGGCACCACTGTATGTTAAAATTAGTTAAATAATTGCCAACGTCCATACCAGGTTGAACACACCGGTTTTCGTCCGATCACCGAAGTTAAGCAACATTGGGCGTGGTTAGTATATGAATGGGTGACCGCCTAGAAATACCACGTGATGTTGGCCTTTTGCAATATTTTTTTTAGGTTGTACCACACACAAAAATAAGTTCATCAACACCGGGACGCGATTACCAAAATAATATTGATGGTATTAATGCCTACAATGACATCACATAAAATAACATTATTTGCAGATGATTCATTTACATTAATAATAGAATGGCTAAATCAGAATGATTTAAAAATTAATTTATTATGTATTCTGTGGTAAAACAAAGATGATGTACAGTAAAAGCTCTTTATTGGCGGGGTATATATTCGTATAGTAGCGGGGTATATGTTCCGTAAATATGCCGCGAATACAGAAACCGTGAATATGGAATGGTATTTTATATGGGAATATAGGGGATACGTTCCTAGGTGACAAAATAAAAAATAAACATATAAAAAAAAACAATTTAATTGAAGTTTTTGACCATACTTATTAAATATTAGGCAACGGTTTAAAAAAAAAAATTATTTTTTTCTTGCTTGGCAGTTTTTAAAAGCTCTTTAAAAAGGCCAAGGCGGTTTATGTCAAAGGCCGAACCAATACAACGGCGATATCATTTAATAACATACTTATAGTTGTAATAAGGTCTATTTTACTTTTTTATTAGTACATTTATCGGCGCGTTTACAAAGGATATTTGGTTGGATACATATTGGAATTCTTTTTATTAATATGCATGTACTATGTACCGATTAGATCTGCGAATAAAGAAATCTTTAGCCGCGAATATAGGAATTGGGTAACAATTTTTTAATCTGCGAATAGTGAAAACGCGAATGAAGGAAGCGCGAATAAGGAGCTTTTACTGTACTTTAAACAACGCATTAGAACAGAACCCATTTTAAATGTGACCTATTCAAGTACTAAAATTGAAGAGATTAACTCTACAAAATTCTTGGGTATTTACATTGACAGCAAAATTTTCTGGAAATCCCACAGAACATGTCTGTAAAAAACTTGTCAATTTTTCATACGCACTCTTTAGATTAAGCAAAACCGTAAATCAGTCCGCTCTTCTAATGGCCTATTACGGTTATACATAGCATCTACGCTACGGTATGGAGTAATCTTTTGCTGGAATTCTACAGAAAAAGAACGGGCATTTATCGCTCAAAGACGTTGCATTAGAAGTATGTGCAATTTGCAACAAACTGACTCCTGTAAGCCTTATTTTAAAAACTTAAGAAACTGACATTACCTTCCCTTTTTATTTATGAGACGGCAATTATTGTTAAAACTAATTTAGAATTATTTGAATACCGTACAAGAGCCCGCCATATTGATGCATTATATCAATAGTTCCAAGTAAAACAAAATTATTACATGAGAGTGTGTTTTGTTTAGGTCCACGCATATATACAACAATATTCCATTAGCGATTAGGAACACTGTAGAAATCAATATTTTTAAAAAATCACCTAAAGGAATATTTAGTGGATAAATGTTATTATGCGTCAAAAGAATTTTTACAAGATAAGTTAAAATAAATTGAAAAAGGCGACGACAGTAATAATAATTATATGTAATAAATATAACTATTATAATAAATACCCATGTGTAAATTTTGTTTAACGCCATGTTATTAATAGCACTCTACTAAGTATCATGACTTTTTCAATACTAACTTTTAAATTTAATAATAATATATATTATTTTGACATCATATTATGTACTTATACCTATTGATAATACTTGGAACGTTAATTTTATGACTATGTTTAAACTCAGTATTAGTTAATTTTAAAATAATTTAATAATTGTTAGTGTGTATTTGTTATAATACTAATAATAACAATAGTAGTTAATAGTAAAAAAATAATAATATAAAGTTAAGTAATAATAATATATTGTATGCCAAATGGCAGGACATAGCTGATCTAAATACTATGTAAACATCTTTATCTGTACCTATGATCCACAATAAACAGTTGGAAGTATTGTTGATATTAAGTTGACGTCATAACGGTGGATACCGTAGATTAAAATGGTTTACGCAATTGCCAACGTCCATACCACGTTGAATACACCGGTTCTCGTCCGATCACCGAAGTTAAGCAACATTGGGCGTGGTTAGTACTTGGATGGGTGACCGCCTGGGAATACCACGTGATGTTGGCCTTTTGCAATAATTTTGCATAAGCACAAAAATAACGGTATTATTTTGTAATATTGTAAATAGTCTATTACTAGTCACTTTGTACCTTTCACTAAAGATAAGAAAATAAGGGAGGCTAGAGACGTATAGGAATCGTAAAGGCTTCCTATTTTTTAACAGATTTAAGAAAAGGAGGAAGGAGGTTCTTAATTCGTCGCAACCTTTTTTTTATGTATGTTTACCGATTACTCGCAGGCACCTGAACCAATTTGATATTATTTATTTTATTTTTTAATTTATATTAATTTATTTTTTATTTTGTCACCTAGGAACGTATCCCCTATATTCCCATATAAAATACCATTCCATATTCACGGTTTCTGTATTCGCGGCATATTTACGGAACATATACCCCGCTACTATACGAATAGATACCCCGCCAATAAAGAGCTTTTACTGTACATCATCTTTGTTTTACCACAGAATACATAATAAATTAATTTTTAAATCATTCTGATTTAGCCATTCTATTATTAATGTAAATGAATCATCTGCAAATAATGTTATTTTATGTGATGTCATTGTAGGCATTAATACCATTAATATTATTTTGGTAAACGAGTCCCGGTGTTGATGAACTTATTTTTGTGTGTGGTACAACCTAAAAAAATTATTGCAAAAGGCCAACATCACGTGGTATTCCCAGGCGGTCACCCATCCAAGTACTAACCACGCCCAATGTTGCTTAACTTCGGTGATCGGACGAGAACCGGTGCATTCAACGTCGTATGGTCGTTGGCGATTGCTGAAGCAATTTTAATCTACGGTATTCACCATTATGACGTCAACTTCATATCAACAACACCATTAATATTATTTTGGTAATCGCGTCCCGGCATTGATGAACTTATGTTTGTGCGTGGTACAACTAACCTAACCACGCCCAATGTTGCTTAACTTCGGTGATCGAGATCGACGAGAACCGGTGTGTTCAACGTGGTATGGACGTTGGCAATTAATTAACTAATTTTAACATGCAGTGGTGCCGATTCCATTGTACACTCGACTAAACTAAAACCTGACTTAATTTCTTCATATGAAATCAACCTAGTGTTCTTCGTGCTAAGGTATATTTGTTACTAGCATCTATTTCTCGGCGCCGCAAAATTTCACTAAAACCTGTCTACGTATACTCAACTTTATTTCCACGCAGCGAGAGTCTCCATTTATTCAAACGCTGTATAATTGCCGTATAAAAACTTGTTCAAAACGAACAAGGATGACATGTTTTTAATCTACACCTACGAAGACGCTTACTAAAAACACAGAGCAAAAGAGATGGCATTCAACGGATAGCGGCTCTCGCAACGTGGTATTAAAGTTTATTTAAGCGTATCAGACTTTAGTCGACAAATAAATTGCTTATTTCGATAGCGACATAATTATGTTACCTACTTGTTTCAATTTGAAATAAAACCTTGTTTTGAAGTGTACAAGATTTACATCTTATATGAAGAAAATTGAGTAAATTATAATTTAGCGAGTGAAGTAACAGAATTGGGACCAGTATCCACCTTTATGACGTCAACTTAATATAAACAATACCATCAATAATGATTATTATTCTGGTAATCGCGTCCCTGTGTTGATAAACGTAGTTTCGTGTATGGGACAATGTCTTATATATGAATCAACTTCTACTTTATTGGTACTATCTATGTATTATCTATAAATATAATATAAGTTTCGTGTCACTTTGCTAGTTCGCGATGAACTCCTAAACTAATGAACCGATTTTAATGAAATTTTACAACTTGAGAGATAGGATAGTTTCTTTTTTAATTTATATATATAATTTTACTTACAAATTTCCACAGCAACCCGTGGCCGGGTAGCTACCTAGTATACTATATTATTATTAAGCATATCTATTGAATCGGACTTTCGGACTAAATCCATATTATGTTAGTAAAAGTATGTCTTAAACTAGTGTTAGTATTAAATACAATTATTAACAAACTATTTACATTTATAATTAACTAGCAGTGCCTCTTGGTTTCACCAGCGTAAGTCCCGATTCCGTGGGAATATCGGGATAAAAGTAGCCTATGCGTTAATCCAGGTTTCCAGCTATCTAAATACCAAGTTTCATCGCAATCGGTTCAGTGGTTTTTGCGTCAAAGAGTAACAAACACCCATCCATCAAAACATTCACATTTATAATATTAGTGGGATTTATACATGAGTGGAAATCCACCTGTGAATAAGGGGGAGTCCCACCTATCTCAAAAAACGTTCAGGATGCTGTTGGAGGAGGAGCGCAAACGCGTGAGCACGGAAGCGCAACGTTTCCGCTTCATAGCGGTGAACCCGTCGACTTGCACTTCCGCGAACATGGCTGACGCACTACAACGCCACGGCAAACCCAAAAGCACCCTATATGGTATAACCAGGGCTACATCACTCGCTCGAGGTCGCGTTTTATATACCTACCAATTTAGCTCACCGTCCACGGTAAAAGTGTCAGTGGGGGTCTCTGACTAGTATATAGTTATCTGTGAGTGGGGGCGACAACGCATAGCTGAGAGCACGCACGCACGGCAGAACGGTATTCTCCGTAAATAAAAACAAAATGTTAAATCGAACTTATTATGAAGTGGAGATGTTTTGTTATTGCTAAATGTATTTATTATGTTAAATTGCGTTATTGCTAGAGGTTAGTGATCTGTAAAATCCTTTAAAAATAAGTTGCAAAAATGATTTTAGCTATTACTTTTTGTCAATATAATTTAAAAATACTTTAGGTGTTTATTCTTTACTCACCATTGCCGCGTGGCTGTACTAATAATAAATAATAGTTATCTTCTCAACAAAAAAATAAATGTTACTTATATATATACATACTATACAATGTTGTAGTAAAACAGGTTTTACGAAGTTACTATTATCTTATCCGTGGTATAACTAACTAGCGTAAGTCATGTCAAGTAAAATCACGAGCAATTTAAGCACATACCTACCAATAACTTTAGTTTTAATAAAGACGTGAATAAAACTATAATAAAAGTAATATTATACGCATTATGGATATTGTCCATCCGATTAATTAAGTTATTTTTAATAATAATGCAAAAACATGGCGCTGATCACAAAAATGCGTCGATTGTCAGATTATTTTGTCGTTTACTTCATGATTAATTACTTATGAGGAGACATAAATACAGAGCATGGGGGCTACCTTGGCATCCTAGTTCTAAAAACAGGAAAAGCTAAATAGCCTATTATACTATTTATCAGGAATCTCGCTATCATATTATACAATTTTTTTTTTTCCAATACCACTGCTTGCTTCAGAGATCAGCGCGTTTAAACAAACTAACTATTCAGCTTTATTATATTAGTCTATTTAGTATAGACTAGCAACACGCGCCGGCTTTGCACAGGTACAAATTATACATCAAAACCTTCCTCATGAATCACTCTGTCTGTTGGTAAAATCCGTTCGGTAGTTTTTCAGTTTATCGCGAACACACAGACAGACGTGGCGGGGGACTTTGTTTTATAATATAGTATATATAAGTTGTCGCACCTATGAGTTAAAAACGAATTGGTTTGCAGGTAGAGGATTCGATCCCGGGATCCCGGATCTCGGGATCCCGGTCATATTTCCCGAAAATTTCGGGATCAAGTTTAATGAATCCCGGGATTTTCGGGATTGATGCATTTTTTTAAATAAGTCAATAAAAGTGTGCGTGAAACGAAACGCACTTACCTTGATTTGACATTCTGACATACATTACTTTTAAAAAAAGTATCAGATACCGATTTCAATGTGCTTTTTAGTGGAAAGTAGGTGTATTTTTAACCGACGAAAAAAAAAAGGAGGTTCTAAAATTTTCGAAGGGTTTCTCTCAATTTTATCAGGATTCCATCATCAGATCCTGACTTCGTTGACATGGGACCACCCTTGAGGTATACTCTATCTAACAAAAAAAAAGAATAATCAAAATCGGTTCATAAATAACGGAGTGAGGGCTGAACAGACATAAAAAAAAAAATTACGGTCAAATAGAGAACCTCCTTTTTTTTCGTCGATTAAAAATACACCTACTTTCCACTAAAAAGCACATTGAAGTCGGTGATGCTTTTTTTAAAAGATAATACTTTTTTTCATGTAATGCGACTGTCATAATATCAATGTATTGAATTATTTATTGAATTAAGCATAATCGCGTAATAGGAAAGAGTTTTTAGAATTATAATTCTAGACCACAATACGTCATTTTTTCTGGGCGGCATTTGGTTTTGATCGCGCTATGAATGTTGGTTTATAAATATGAATATTTTAATGTGGAGTTGACGTCATAATGGTGGATCAAAACAATAAATTTGCTTAAGCTATTGCTAACGTCCATACCACGTTGAATACACCGGTTCTCGTCCGATCACCGAAGTTAAGCAACATTGGGCGTGGTTAGTACTTGGATGGGTGACCGCCTGGGAATACCACGTGATGTTGGCCTTTTGCAATATATTTGCATAAGCACAAAAATTACGGTATTATTTTGTGATATTGTTAACTAAATAGTCTATTACTAAATACTTTGTACTTTTCACTAAAGATACGAAAATAAGGGAGGCTAGAGATGTATAGGAATAGCGATCGTAGGTAAACAGTGGCTTCCTATTTGTCCCAAATGCTGTGTTTTGTTCAACATGGTATGGACGTTGGCATCTCTGTCTATAAAATTATTATTCATAATGTATTATTAACGACATCAATTCTACAAACATCTTAAACAGAATGTGTTCGATTGACATTTCTTCATCGAGTTTAATAATAAGATTAATATTTTATAAAATATAACATGCAATTAAACAAAACGTGTTAGGGTTGTTATATCATATCTGCGCAAGGCTATTTTTATTTAGTTTTTTTTTTATAATTACCTACTTCTAATGCATATTGTTATGTACACGTATGGCAATTAACGCGATCATTATTACATACCTTTGAATTCCCTGACGTTTCACTGTGATCAGGACCAGTGCAACCTGGTTGAAACAGCATGTTGCATGCATTTATTAAGCCATCCTGATAATAAATTAGACCGTACAATGAATGTCCCTCTGAATATATACCTACACAATAATAATATGTTGTAATAGCTTGATACAACAACTTGAATGTATAGCGTCTATAGTTTATTACTTACCACAACGTAGTCTGTTAGAGTAATATAATATAACAACAAAAGTCAATAATAAACAAATAGTCGAGTAGTGCATAGACGAAAACAAGAGTTGTTTAGAAACAATTTAGACAAAAAAGTTAATTTTAGAATTCTTATTTCAACGCCATCTAGTGAAATTTGTCTAAATCAATATTTATTTAATGTAACCGTACACTACACAGTACTACTCGTATGTAAAACGCTGATTAGTTTGAAACATATAATTTACTCTACCTCTGTCTATCTCTTAGATAGTAACCCTCAGGGTAACTTTATGATTTATAGTTTTAATTTAAAAAATTTATATCATCATTGCCAAGTCACAAAGTTACGTCACCAGTGTCATCTAGCGGTATAAAATTTAACGAGCTGGTGCTTAAGAAACCAAAGTGTTTGCTTTGTCCCTGTATCAACGACTGTTGAATACCCACACTATTAATAATAATCAAAAACTCTAAGGTTTGCGGAGCAACCCTGCAAACAGAGGATTCGATCCCGGTCGATTTTTCTAATCCAGGGATTTCGGGATTATCTACAGTTAATCTCGGGAACCCGGGATAGTCCCGGGATATTATTGGTAATGGAAAGTGGTAACAAAAAGACAGTAAAACATATCAAAATATTTTTTTTATTTATCTTTTAGTTTTGTGAGGACATAGAAATATTGAAGTTTTAAATCTTCAAAAAGGCGGTTAAACAAAATTATACTTTCTTCTTATAAAATAAACAAACTAGACACTTCTGTAATTATTTATGAAACTAACAATAAAATTTAAAATAAATTCTTTTTAACAAAAAATTAAACCGTCGAAAAGAACTAAAAAGCAAAAAATAAATAAACCTTAAGTCTTAAGTATTGAGCTTATTTACATAAACTATCGAATTTTATATTAACTTTTCAAACAACAAACTGATTAATTATCAAAATTTTATTTGGCGCCGACTCAAAATAAGTTTATATAAAATTAGATAGTTTATGTAAATAAGCTCAATACTTAAGACTTAAGGTTTATTTATTTTTTGCTTTTTAGTTCTTTACGTCGGTTTAATTTTTTGTTAAAAAGATTTTATTTTATGGTTTTTTTCATCATCATGATGATGATGAAAAATGATGATGATTGTTAGAAACAGTCTCGAAACCACTGATATATATGAAAATCACTAACTAACAGTAACTGCCAAGTTGTTCGTACCTCTGTTCACACTTAAGTCAAGTTCTCATCTTATTTCTCCTTTTATAAACCCACAATTTGTTAATATTTATCAATCGACCAATAGTATTGCGTTACCGGTATAACCAGTCAAAATAATATCTATTAACTTATTTTTATTAAATAGTGAACTGTGTTATCATCTATTATAGTTTGGCCCTATTTTTAATAAAATAAATAAGAGTTTTAGATGTGGCGACAACACGGCCCTCCTGCGTGCGCATCCGTCCCGGATAGCGTCATGGTGTGGTATAGTTGCTGAGGACAAAGTATTTACCATTACATTGTATCTATTTCAATATATTTCTTTGCATCGATCACTTTTTTTGGTTAACAGCAACGAGGGCTCTTCCATCTACTATTCCATCGACGGCCAGTAGATAAAGAGCTCCCCGCTTCATTTAGACAATCCCCGGACACTACTACGACCTTAATGCTTACATAACTGTTCCATCGGCGGTCAGTTATACAGCCAACGTTAAGACTCGAAGTTTACCCTAGGCGATGCCTTTGGCCAACCCTAGTTGCATATCACAACAAGTCTTAACATCTGGCTGTAAGAATTTACTCGTGCGTGTATAACTATTCCATCGGCGGTAAGTTATACAGCCAGCGTCAAGCACCCGAAGCTTCCCCTAGGCGATGCCTTTGGCCAACCCTAGTTGCATATCACAACGGGTCTTAACGTCTGACTTTACACGAGTAAATTCCGCATATAGGTTACACAGTGTTGTCCAAAGCAAATGTACTAGACATAATCATACATATTTTTTTATGTTGGGTATGGGTATGGTATGGTTTAGGTTCAGTGGTTTTTGCGTCAAAGAGTAACAAACACCCATCCATTCAAACAATCACATTTATAATATTAGTGGGATTTATACATGAATGGAAATCCACCTGTGAATAAGGTAACAACCTATGTCAAAAAACGTTCAGGATGCTGTTGGCGGAGGAGCGCAAACGCGTGAGCACGGAAGCGCAACGTTTCCGCTTCATAGCGGTGAACCCGTCGACTTGCGCTTCCGCGAACATGGCTGACGCACTACAATGCCACGGCAAACCCAAAAGCACCCTGAATGCATTATTATACTGGACACGCAGTACCCTGTATGCCCGCCGTGCAAACTTAGGTCACAAGCTGCACGAGTAAATAACTGACAAAAGGCTTTAAACAGCGTAATTTTAACGGTGTAAGTACAGCGTGCAAACCTGCGAGCCAGCATATTACAGCGGACAGCCAGCGACCTGCGTACCCTATCGATATCCACATTGTCTTTTAAGTCATCGGTGACCCAGTGGCCCAAGTACTTAAACCTCTGAACCCGACCTAAAGGAGATCCGAAGAGCGGGAGCTTTGGAAGCTGTTTGTATGTAAAAGCACTTGATTTAAAAACTAGCCATTTACTCTTATGGGGATTGTACTTTAGCCCATGGGCCACCGCATATCCTTCACAGATTTTAAGGAGTTCCTTCATCGCGCCAACAAATGGGCTTAGCAACACCATTTCATCGGCGTAGCTAATGTTGTTTACACGAACACCATCTACGTGACATCCCATTAAGCTCCTCTAACAATTTGTTTATATACCGATTGAACAAACGAGGGGAACTCAACCAAGGTGGGTGGGTTTCTCTCAATTCTATCAGTATCAAATCATCAGATCCTGACTTCCTTGACATGGGACCCTTGAATATATAAAATAAAATATAAAATACATTAATGATTATACACTATCTAAGAAAAAAAGAATAATCAAAATCGGTTCATAAATAACGGGAAAAAAATAAAATAAATTATACGGTCGAATTGAGAACCTCCTTTTTTTTTCGTCGGTTAAAAAAAAGATTGCGACGAATTAAGAACCTCCTTCCTCCTTTTCTTAAATCTGTTAAAAAATAGGAAGCCTTTACGATTCCTATACGTCTCTAGCCTCCCTTATTTTCTTATGTTTAGTGAAAGGTACAAAGTGACTATAATAGTTTTTATAGTAATAGACTATTTACTTTACAATATCACAAAATAATACCGATATTTTTGTGCTTATGCAAAATTATTGCAAAAGGCCAACATCACGTGGTATTCCCAGGCGGTCACCCATCCAAGTACTAACCACGCCCAATGTTGCTTAACTTCGGTGATCGGACGAGAACCGGTGTATTCAACGTGGTATGGACGTTGGCAACTGCGTAAACCATTTTAATCTACGGTATCCACCGTTATGACGTTAACTTAATATCAACAATACTTCAAACTGTTTCTGTGGATCATAGGTACAGATAAAGATATTTACATAGTATTTAGATCAGCTATGTCCTGCTATTGGCATACAATATATTATTATTACTTAACTTTATATTATTATTTTTTTACTATTAACTACTACTGTTATTATTAATATTATAACAATTACACACTAACAATGATTAAATTATTTTAAAATTAACTAATACTGAGTTTAAACATAGTCATAAAATTAACGTTCCAAGTATTATCAATAGGTATAAGTACATATGATGTCAAAATAATATCTATTAATATTAAATTTAAAAGTTAGTACAACAAGTTTTGAAAAAGTCATGAATAGTCATGATAGTAGAGTGCTATTAATAACATGGCGTTAAACAAAATTTACACATGGGTATTTATTATAATGGTTATATTTATTACATATAATTATTACTATCGTCGCCTTTTTCAATTTATTTTAACTTGTCTTGTAAAAATTCTTTTTACGCCTAATAACATTTATCCACTAAATATTCCTTTAGGTGATTTTTTTAGAATATTGAATTCTACAGTGTTATCGCTAATGGAATATTGTTGTATATATGCGTGGACCTAAACAAAACACACTCTCATGTAATAATTTTGTTTTACTTGGAACTATTGATATAATTTATCAATATGGCGGGCTCTTGTACGGTATTCAAATAATTCTAAATTAGTTTTAACAAAAATTGCCGTCTCATAAATAAAAAGGGAAGGTAATGTCAGTTTCTTAAGTTTTTAAAACAAGGCTTACAGGAGTCAGTTTGTTGCAAATTGCACATACTTCTAATGCAACGTCTTTGAGCGATAAATGCCCGTTCTTTTTCTGTAGAATTCCAGCAAAAGATTACTCCATACCGTAGCGTAGATGCTATGTATAACCGTAATAGGCCATTAGAAGAGCGGACTGATTTACGGTTTTGCTTAATCTAAAGAGTGCGTATGAAAAATTGACAAGTTTTTACAGACATGTTCTGTGGGATTTCCAGTTAATTTTGCTGTCAATGTAAATACCCAAGAATTTTGTAGAGTTAATCTCTTCAATTTTAGTACTTGAATAGGTCACATTTAAAATGGGTTCTGTTCTAATGCGTTGCTTAAAGTACAGTAAAAGCTCCTTATTCGCGCTTCCTTCATTCGCGTTTTCACTATTCGCACATTAAAAAATTGTGACCCAATTCCTATATATTCGCGGCTAAAGATTTCTTTATTCGCAGATCTAATCGGTACATAGTACATGCATATTAATAAAAAGAATTCCAATATGTATCCAACCAAATATCCTCCAAATATCCGCGGCGATAAATGGACTAATAAAAAAGTAAAATAGACCTTATTACAACTATAAGTATGTTATTAAATGATATCGCCGTTGTATTGGTTCGGCCTTTGACATAAACCGCCTTCGCCTTTATAAAGAGCTTTTAAAAACTGCCAAGCAAGAAAAAATTACAATTTTTTTTAAACCGTTGCCTAATATTTAATAAGTATGGTCAAAAACTTCAATTAAATTGGTTTTTTTTATATGTTTATTTTTTATTTTGTCACCTAGGAACGTATCCCCTATATTCCCATATAAAATACCATTCCATATTCACGGTTTCTGTATTCGCGGCATATTTACGGAACATATACCCCGCTACTATACGAATATATACCCCGCCAATAAAGAGCTTTTACTGTACATCATCTTTGTTTTACCACAGAATACATAATAAATTAATTTTTAAATCATTCTGATTTAGCCATTCTATTATTAATGTAAATGAATCATCTGCAAATAATGTTATTTTATGTGATGTCATTGTAGGCATTAATACCATTAATATTATTTTGGTAAACGAGTCCCGGTGTTGATGAACTTATTTTTGTGTGTGGTACAACCTAAAAAAAATATTGCAAAAGGCCAACATCACGTGGTATTCCCAGGCGGTCAACCATCCAAGTACTAACCACGCCTAATGTTGCTTAACTTCGGTGATCGGACGAGAACCGGTGTATTCAACGTGGTATGGACGTTGGCAATTGCTGAAGCCATTTTAATCTACGGTATTCACCATTATGACGTCAACTTCATATCAACAACACCATTAATATTATTTTGGTAATCGCGTCCCGGTATTGATGAACTTATTTTTGTGCGTGGTATAACTAACCTAACCACGCCCAATGTTGCTTAACTTCGGTGATCGATATCGACGAGAACCGGTGTATTCAACGTGGTATGGACGTTGGCAATTAATTAACTAATTTTAACATGCAGTGGTGCCGATTCCATTGTACACTCGACTAAACTAAAACCTGACTTAATTTCTTCATATGAAATCAACCTAGTAGTCTTCGTAATAAGGTCTATTTGTTACTAGCATCTATTTCTCAGCGCCGCTAAATTTCAATAAAACCTGTCAACGTATACTCAACTTTATTTCCACGCAGCGAGAGTCTCCATTTATTCAAACGCTATATAATTGCCGTATAAAAACTTGTTCAAAACGAACAAGGATGACATGTTTTTAATCTACACCTACGAAGACGCTTTCTAAAAACACAGCAAAAGAGATGGCATTCAACGGATAGCGGCTCTCGCAACGTGGTATTAAAGTTTATTGCGTATCAGACTTTAGTCGACAAATAAATTGCTTATTTCGATAGCGACATATGTTACCTACTTGTTTCAATTTGAAATAAGACCTTGTTTTGAAGTGTACAAGGTTTACATCTTATATGAAGAAAATTTAGTGAATTTTAATTTAGCGAGTGAAGTAACAGAATTGGGACCAGTATCCACCTTTATGACGTCAACTTAATATAAAAAATAACCGCGTCCACAGGGACGCGGTTATTTACACGAAACCACGTTTATCAACACAGGTTGATAAACGTAGTTTCGTGTAAGTATGGGCCAGTGTTTTATATATGAATCCACTTCTACTTTATTGGTACTATCTATGTATTATCTGTAAATATAATATAAGTTTCGTGTCACTTTGCTAGTTCGCGATCAACTCCTAAACTAATGAACCGATTTTAATGAAATTTTACAACTTGAGAGATAGGATAGTTCTTTTTTAATTTTTTACTTAAAAATTTCTACAACAATATAACTAACTAGCGTAAGTCATGTCAAGTAAAATCACGAGCAATTTAAGCACATACCTACCCATAACTTTAGTTTTAATAAAGACGTGAATAAAGCTATGATAAAAATAATATTATACGCATTATGAATATTGTCCATCCGATTAATTAAGTTATTTTTAATAATAATGCAAAAAAATGACGCTGATCACAAAAATGCGTCGACTGTCAGATTATTTTGTCGTTTACTTCATGATTAATTACTTATGAGGAGACATAAATACAGAGTATGGGGGCTACCATGGCATCCTAGTTCTAAAAACAGCAAAAGCTAGATAGCCTATTATACTATTTATAATTATATTTATTAATTGAGTTAGAGGTCGTGGGTTCGATTCCCACCCAGGACAAATATTTGTGTGATGAGCACGATTATTTGTTCTGTGTCTGGGTGTAATTTATCTATAATATGTATGTATTTAGAAATATATAAGTATGTTTATCAGCAGTCTGGTTACCATAGTACAGGCTCTGCCTAATATGGGATCAGACGGCCGTGTGTGAGATGTGTCCAGTTATTATTATTATTATATTATTATTCTCTATTTATAATTATAAACAAACTAACTATTCAGCTTTATTATATTAGTCTATTTAGTATAGACTAGCAACCCGCGCCGGCTTTGTACAGGTACAAATTATACATCAAAACCTTCCTCATGAATCACTCTGTCTATTGGTAAAATCCGTTTGGTAGTTTTTTCAGTTTATCGCGACAGACGTGGCGGGGGACTTTGTTTTATAATATGTAGTGATATGTATTTAGAAACATAAGTTGTCGCACCTATGAGTTAAAAACGAATTGGTTTGCAGGTAGAGGATTCGATCCCGGGATCCCGGTCATATTTCCCGAAAATTTCGATATCAAATTTAATGAATCCCGGGATTTTCGGGATTGATGCATTTTTAAATAAGTCAACAAAAGTGTGCGTGAATCGAAACGCACTTACCTTGATTTGACATTCTGACAGCCATTACCTTTAAAAAAAGTATCACCGACTTCAATGTGTTTTTCAGTCTAAAGTAGATGTATTTTTAACCGACGAAAAAAAAAGGAGGTTCTACAATTTTCGAAGGGTTTCTCTCAATTTTATCAGGAACCCATCATCAGGTCCGGACTTCCTTGACATGGGACCACCCTTGTGGTATACCCTATCTAACAAAAAAAAGAAAAATCAATATCGGTTCATAAATAACGGGAGTGAGGGCTGAACAGATATAAAAAAAAATATACGGTCGAATTGAGAACCTTCTTTTTTTTCGTCGGTAAAAATACACCTACTTTCCACTAAAAAGCACATTGAAGTCGGTGATGCTTTTTTTAAAAGATAATACTTTTTTCATGTAATGCGACTGTCATAATATCAAAGTATTTAATTATTTATTGAATTAAGCATAATCGCGTAATAGGAAAGAGTTTTTAGAATTATAATTCTAGACCACAATACGTCATTTTTTCTGGGCAGCATTTTTTTGATCGCGCTATGAATGTTGGTTTATAAATATGAATATTTTGACGTTGAGATGACGTCATAATGGTTTTGATCCAAAACGATAAATTTGATGAAACGATCGCCAACGTCCATACCACGTTGAATACACCGGTTCTCGTCCGATCACCGAAGTTAAGCAACATTGGGCGTGGTTAGTACTTGGATGGGTGACCGCCTGGGAATACCACGTGATGTTGGCCTTTTGCAATAATTTTGTATAAGCACAAAAATTACGGTATTGTTTTGTGATATTGTAAAGTAAATAGTCTATTACTAAACACTTTGTACCTTTCACTAAAGATACGAAAATAAGGGAGGCTAGAGATGTATAGGAATAGCGATCGTAGGTAAACAGTGGCTTCCTATTTGTCCCAAATGCTGTGTTTTGTTCAACATGGTATGGACATTGGCATCTCTGTCTATAAAATTATTATTCATAATGTATTATTAACGACATCAATTCTACAAACATCTTAAACAGAATGTGTTCGATTGATATTTCTTCATCGAGTTTAATAATAAGATTAATATTTTATACAATATAACATGCAATTAAACAAAACTTGTTAGGGTTGTCATATCATATCTGCGCAAGGCTATTTTTATTTAGTTTTTTTTTATAATTGTTATGTATATTGTTATGTACTCATCTCATGCATATTGTTATGTACACGTATGGCAATTAACGCGATCATTATTACATACCTTTGAATTCCCTGACGTTTCACTGTGATCAGGGCCAGTGCAACCTGGTTGAAACATCATGTTGCATGCATTTAATAAGTCATCCTGATAATAAATTAGACCGTACAATGAATGTCCCTCTTAATATATGCCTAGCCTACAAGTATAATATAACAACAAAAGTCAATAATAAACAAATAGTCGAGTAGTGCATAGGCGAAAACAGAGTTGTTTAAAAACAATTTAGACAAAAAAGTTAATTTTAAAATTCGTATTTCGACGCCATCTAGTGAAATTTGTCTAAACCAATATTTATTTAATGTAACCGTACACTACACAGTACTACTCGTATGTAAAACGCTGATTAGAGTTTGAAACATGAAATTTACTCTACCTCTGTCGATCTCTTAGATGGTAACCCTCGGGGTAACTTTATGATTTATAGTTTTCATTAAAAAAATATATATCATCATTGCTACGTCACAAAGTTACGTCACCGGTGTTATCTAGCGGTATATAATTGACCGAGCTGGTGCTTAAGAAACCAAAGTGTTTGCTTTGTCCCTGTATCAACGACTGTTGAATATCCACACTATTAATAAAATAATAAAATAATCAAAAACTCTAAGGTTTGCGGATCAACCCAGGGATTTCGGGATTATCTACAGTTAATCTCGGGAACCCGGGATAGTCCCGGGATATTATTGGTAATGGAAAGTGGTAACAAAAAGACAGTAAAACATATCAAAATCATTTTTTTATTTATCTTTTAGTTTTGTGAGGACATAGAAATATTGAAGTTTTAAATCTTCAAAAAGGCGGTTAAACAAAATTATACTTTCTTCTTATAAAATAAACAAACTAGACACTTCTGTAAATAATTTATGAAACTAACAATAAAATTCAAAAAATCAACTTCTAGACTTATTTAGATAAACTATCATCATCATCATCATCAGCCTATCGCCGTCCACTGCTGGACAAAGGCCTAAAAACTATAAAAAAGACTAAATGCTAAAGAGATCAATGTTTATATGTTATGGCGCCGACTCAAATAAGTTTATATAAAATTTGATAGTTTATGTAAATAAGTTCAATACTTAAGGCTGAAGGTTTATTTATTTTTGCTTTTTAGTTCTTTTCGTCGGTTTAATTTTTTGTTGAAAAGATTTTTATTCTATGATTTTTTTTAACATCAGCTTAGCTACATGATTCGATGGTTTCTAAACGCAAATACCTGATAAAGTAATGAAAAGTAAACGGAAACCCTATTCCTTTCTAATGTTTTCGAAGGTTTCTCTCAATTCTATCAGTATCAAATCATCATATCCTGACTTCCTTGACATACCCTATCTAACAAAAAAAGATTAATCAATGTATACAATTTTTAGATATTTGTTGATTTTTCAAAAACCGCTCTACTGATTTTGATAAAATTTAAATGTTACCTGGAAAGTATACCCTTTAAAACAAAAAAAGAATTTTCCAAATATGTTCAGGTTTCTTTGAGTAATCGGTGAACATATATAAAAAAAAGATTGCGACGAATTAAGAACCTCCTTCCTCCTTTTCTTAAATCTGTTAAAAAATAGGAAGCCTTTACGATTCCTATACGTCTCTAGCCTCCCTTATTTTCTTATCTTTAGTGAAAGGTACATAGTGACTAGTAATAGACTATTTACTTTACAATATCACAAGAAAAAACTACGTTTAAAAAAACCGACTTCAAAAACTAAAAAGTATAAAATAACTTAATAAAGATTTAATTTAATACACCTCTTATGCAAACCTAATACCTTTAATATTAATAAAATACTATAATTTGTATGTGCTACCTATTGAGGTTTGAAGTCGGTGCCAAGCCCGAAACAAAATAAAACCTAATTAGGTTTGCATAAGAGGTGTATTAAATTATATCTTTATTAAGTTATTTTATACTTTTTAGTATTTGAAGTCGGTTTTTTAAACGTAGTTTTTTTACTTTTTACTGTCTGTAATAGGTTGTTCTGTAAACTACAGTAGGATTTTTCGAGATTACATCAGGAAGACTATAACATTTCGTAGTTTTTTATTGTCATATATTAAATAGTAATTTTTTAAGTAACTATGGGTAGGCATACGAAAGGTGCCCCGCGACTTAAACAATATAGATTCCAAGAAACGGGAACGGAAATAAATTATTACACACACCAGATGATAACAAAGCACTACAGGAAATGCAACAATTAAGACAGTAAAATCTACGTAAATTTTTATTTATTTATGAAATTTCTTTTTATTTTTTCGTTCCGAGATTTTTATGCAATCGTATTGGTTATAATATTTCTCAGTTTCTCTACTCCGCACACTCGCTCCGCTTCAATGACAGGTAAGCCTAAGACCCACTTATCGGGACACGGGTTAATAATATATAATAATACATAATCAACCTAAATGAAAACTCCAAAAAAAGCCGTACAATAACTAAAATTACATCGTCCACGTAAACAAAAATGTTCATAAAAAAACTACTGGGCCAAACTATGTTAAATTTTTATGGGACCAAATCGCAACTATTTTGCTTCAAACTAAAGAAGAATCACGTAAATCGAATCATAAATCTCTGCGTAATCGGTGTACATACATAAAAAAAAAATACCAATCGAATTGAGAACCTCCTCCTTTTTGAAGTCTGTTAAAAATAATACCGTTATTTTTGTGCTTATGCAAAATGCCAACATCACGTGGTATTCCCAGGCGGTCACCCATCCAAGTACTAACCACGCCCAATGTTGCTTAACTTCGGTGATCGGACGAGAACCGGTGTATTCAACGTGGTATGGACGTTGGCAATTGGCACAGGCATTTTAATGTACAGTATCCACCGTTATGACAACTTAATATCCATTAATATTATTTTGGTGATCGCGTCCCGGTGTTGATGAACTTATTTTTGTGTGTGGTACAATGTTTTATATACATCGCGATATTATGTACTAGAGAAGCCACTCAGAACAAAATACATGTTCTCTTTTTATTTGAATTAAAACTAAAAACCTAAAACTAAAAACAAGAAAACTAAAAATACGTTTATTGTAAAGATGTAGACTTTCAAATAACAAGTCTTTATTTAAACTTTATAGATAGATAGAAACTCTTTATTGCACACCGAAAAGTATTATACATTCTAGTACCTAACATAACTGTAACAGTACAGTATAAATGTAAAAGGGAATTATTATGTGGCAGACTTCAACGCAAGCACACAACCGCATTGCAATTTCCGACTTTGGATTCGCCAAATACTTTGAACAAGCCCAACGTCCATAAAAATATTTAGTTTAAATTGTCTAATAAATAATTCCGACCTTTTATGATATTATGATAAGTAGTAATGTAAGAGCGAGGGGAAACTTGTAGTGTCTACATGGTTTAGTAGATGGCGCTGATCACAAAAATGCGTCGACTGTCAGGTTATTTTGTCGCTTACTTCATGATTAATTACCTATGAGGAGACATAAATACAGAGTATGGGGGCTACCTTAGCATCCTAGTTCTAAAAACATTAACTGAAATAACGTGTAACTGCAGTTAGCAGTAACAGCGGTAAAACACTACTTACGCTTGTATACCCCTATGAACAATCAAATTGTTGAGTGGTTTTACCATTATTTATGATTTTAATAATAATAATTATAATAAAAATGTTTATTTCTCACCACAGACCAAAAAATACAAACAATGGTATATGCAAAATATAGCTAAAACGGACAATTTCTGGTTGTGGATCGCTGGTGCCTGTGGTAGGTAGTTACACCTGTAATACAGGACACCAGGTCCCATCTCTTTGGATATGCAAAATTTAATTAGCTTGCTTTGATTTGATAATGAATTGTTATACCAGGTACAAAAATTCTAAAACAGTATAAGAGTTTGAAGACAACATATACGTGGGGACAATCGAAAATATAACTAGGATTAACATGGTGTGTATGAGAGTGTTGGGGTACTTGTGCTTAGTGTGTGTGTGTGAGAGTGAGTAAGTTTGTGTGTGTGTGTGTGAGAGTGAGTAAGTTTGTGTGTGTGTGTGTGTTTGTGTGTGCGTGTGTGTGTGTGTGTGTGTGTGTGTGTGTGTGTGTGTGTGTGTGTGTGTGCGCGAGTGTGAGAGATGTAATTGGGAGTATAGGGATGAGATTTATGGATTACTCTAGAACGTCCATGAGAGCTTCTGTCGCAGTGTATGATTGGTTTTGAAGCCAAGTTTGAAGTCTAATTTTATAATTATATTTGTTTAAAGAGTGCAGGGTCAGAATTTTGTGTAATTTGTTATAAAGATAAGGTCCGAGAAAGATAAAAAACCTATGACTAAAAGAGGTCTTTAGTGAGGTAGCTGTAGCGACGATATGGTTTCGGCGAGTGGATTCTAGAGTGTAATTAGAAATGGAGTGTTGTTTGATTGCAGTGGCCAGTACGAACAACTGCCGCACAGTTAGTACTTGGCAGAACTCATAGAGCTTGATTGTGGGGTAAAGACGTGGCTTATAGCAACATACCTTAAGAACAGCCCTCTGCGCACGTTCGATCTGTATAAAGTAAGTTTTGGCAGCACCACCCCAGGTAGAGATGCAATAACTTAGGATTGATTGGCACAGTGCTTGGTAAACCAATTTTAAGACATTTGGATCTGCTGAGTGTCGCAGTTGTTTAAAGATGTAGATGAGCTTCCGCAATCTATTTGATAGGTGTATTATATATTCTCTGAAAGTGAGGTTGCAGTCAATCACAATGCCAAGGTACTTTATTGATGTGACCCGTTCAATGTTGTAGAGATTGACAACATGGGTGTTATTGCTACTGTTATTGGATTGGTTTAATTCAGCAGTGACATTCAGTGAGCCAGCTAGTGCCATACTTTTGTTACGGATAGCGAAATTTAATAATTTCGTTTTTGCCAAGTTTAAAGTAAGCAAGTTGTTTTTTAGCCAATTGCTAACCGTGTCAAAACCTTTTTGAGCGAGGCGATAAGTTTCTGCCCAGGTTTCCGCTGTAAATACAAGAGCTGTATCGTCCGCATAGGAAAATATTGCACCGTTTTCCAGATTGAGGTTACACAGATCATTCATATAAATCAAAAACAAGCTCGGGCCAAGAATACTGCCCTGGGGCACACCAAAGGTAACAGGTAAGTCAGAACTAAGATAAGTGCCAATCTTAGCACACTGAGTTCTGCCAGTGAGATAGCTTTGAAAAAGGGAAAGCTGGATTCCGCGTATACCCAGGGATTCGAGTTTAGACATTAGGATGGGAACCGAGACCGTGTCGAATGCCTTTGCTAGATCGAGGAACAGGGCAGCACATTTTTTACTGCTATCCAGGTTTTGAACAATATGGTTAACTAGTTTGTGAACAGCATCGGCAGCAGACATATTTTTCCTAAAGCCAAATTGATTAACCGAAAACAGTTTCTGCGACTCCAAATACGCAACTAGCCTCACATTAATAATTTTCTCCAGTATCTTGGATATCGCGGGTAGAACTGAAATCGGCCTGTAATTTTCGACACGGTCATGATCCCCGGATTTGAATATAGGGTGGAGTAGTGCTTTTTTGAACAAGTTTGGAAAAATACCAGTATTAAGGCTCAAGTTACAAATATACGTCAGCGGTGGGACAATAAGATTTCTATGTTGTTTAAGAAATCCAGAGGAGATTCCGTCCCAGCCAGATGCGCTATTGCTCTTTAATGAAAGAATTATACGTTCCACTTCCAACTCATCAGTCTCCAGCAATACAAAGGATCCTGTTTGAGAAACCGATGAAGCTAGCGACTGAGGGTCTCTGTGAGTTTTTTCTACAAGCAGTCTTCCTACATTGGCAAAATATGAATTTATATCATTTATGGTGTCCTGCTTATCATTATTGGGCTCCAGGAGATCGAAGGCTGAAGACTTGAGTTTATTTATGTTTGTCACACTTTTAATAACATTCCACAATTTCTTAGAATTTCTGCCCGCTCTTTTAAATTCAAGTTGTTCAAAATCTCTTTTAGCCTTACGTAGAATATTTGTGCAAAAATTACGATACCTTTTATAGGATATCTTAAGGACTTCATTTGAGGGATCCTTTTTCAGTTTTTTATATAAATTGTCTCTGTGGCGCATGCATTTAAGTAATCCTTGAGTGATCCAGGACTTAATTGGCCTACGTCTGCGAGATATTGATATGGTTTTTGTGTTATTAGATAAAGCTAAAAGAATAGGTTCAATTAAACGTTTAGTTGCCAAATTGGGATCCTTCGTTGCGTAGACTGATTCAAAACCTATGTTACACCTATCATTTGTAAGTTTATCTTCATCTATTTTCGTAACTTGGGGTGGCTTACATGATGTGGTTTTATTTATTGAGAGAGATAGTAGAACTGCAAAGTGATCTGTGACAGTGGATTCGAGTATCAAAACCGAACTTGAAAGACCGGTTTTTATATTGGCGTGGTCAAGACAAGTGGAACCATGAGTTGGCGAAATATGTCCTGGGAGAAGTCCATGATGAACTAAGAGTTCCAGATAGTCCAATGAGTAAGAAGCTTTATTATTGTGAGAAATATCAATGTTTATATCACCCCTGATTACAATGTTCCTAAAAAATTTCAGATCAGAAAGAACACAATCCATAGATTGTATAAATTTTGAGGGGTCCTTAAATGCATGTGGCCTGTAGACAGCGATTACGGCTATATCGGTTCCTATCGTAATTATTAGGCAGTTGGATTCGGCGACGTCGGGTTCTTGAACTTTCAAGTCCGCTAAGTTATCTCTAACGTATACAGTTACTCCATCATTCTGGTTAAAGGTTTTTGATGATTTATGAGAGTTGTATCCATCTAGAGTCGGAATGAAGGGATTATGAGAGAGCCAACATTCTGATAGAACAATTAAATCACAAGGTACGTTAATTCTCTCCAGTAATGTTAAAAACCCCGCATAGTTTGCACTTATGCTACGAATATTTTGCGATAAAATAGTGAAACATGTATTGGTTATCGGTAGCAAATTAGTACATTCGTCAGGGTTGCATGTAACCACGTTAGAAAAAGTAACGTTATCAAGGTTTTTCAGTATGTCATATACATTTAACTTATCGAAAAGTATTGCTTGAAACTAGGAGGACAAAATATTTGGTTCATTATTGCATTTATATGAGGGGCACACCAAAAACCAATAAGTACGACTAGCGAAATCAGCACCATACGACTCGCAGCTCTAAAAACAACTGCTTGTCGAAAATTTGACAATTTTGTAAATAATTTCCAAAGACGGTATGAGAACTGTACAAGATGATGTATGAGTTTGTGGTTGTGAGACTGTTTGAGTGTGTATGTGTAAATATGTATTATAAAATAAGAGAACATTTGCAAAAGAGGGTAATAAGAATCCTTAAAATAATTATGAAAAGACAGGCAGGGCTTTGTTGATATGACACATTGAGTACGTAGTCAACTTTCGGCAATCTTGACTAGGTCTTTCTCGGAGTTCACTATAAAGCGTTGAGCGCCGTCTTCCTTGCGCAAGTAAACTTTGCCATATGCTGACCAACAGTGTTTATATTTGTGCTGGGCGCAGAAGTCTCGGGCCAGAAAGAATAACTTTCGAGCTTTTGCTGGCAGGTTATCAGCTATGTAGATTGGTACCTTGGGGCCGTCGGCTCGCAGATGAATTGTATTTAGTTTGCTATTTATGTTGTTTTTGTTAAAGGTCCTGACTGATTGAAGTAATTTAGATTTGAGTATGACTGTAGTAAAATCAACAATTATGGTGTTATTCATTGAGTTTTTCGAGTTTATTCTATACACGTCCTTAATATCAGATTGGACGACTGTGGTGTCTAATACATTACCGATGTTTCTGACTATGTTGGTTAGATCCATTTTTGATTCATTCGCAATTTTTGGCACATTTTTGATTTCTAAACTGGTTAGTTTTGACTGTTTTTCCAGCTGGTCTATCTTTTCTTCAAGTCTACTAATGTAAACCCGGGTTTCCTTTCTCTCGTCTTCATATTCCTGCATTTTTATCAGCATCTCGTCGTATTTAGTAGCAGTAAAGTCCACGGAGTCTTGCAGTTTGCTGTATTGATTCTTAATTTCTTGCAGCGAGGATTCAATATTTGCGTAAAATAATGTTTGTTCTCTTTTTAGATCTTTAATTATAGCTGATATTTCATCCTTGAAATCATTCATACAGAACAGATTTTCTTGGTCATCCCGTTTCCTTTTATTACGACAAGTAATGTTTGTATCCATGCAGCCTCCACTCGACTCCGCAGATATACTAATGTTTGGCTCAGATTGGTGGTGAATAGGCGATTGCCTACTTATTAAAGCCGGTGTCGCTGGCGGTGTTCGTTTTAGTGGCATTGTAGATATTTATATTTTGTAACTATGTAATTTTAAACCTGATATTAAGACTCCAAACAAACCAAAGTACGTACAGGCAGCCGTCTTCAATGATACTCCGGCGAGTTCGCGAGAAAAACGTCGTAACTGATCGTTATAGGGCGTCACTTACGCGTACCGCTTGATCCTCTTCACTAAAACACTTAGCGACGGTATTTTATATTGTTGTGGAATAAAGTTTTGTCAGAAAAACCTATTGATTATAAAGTTTTAATTACTAAAATTATTTAACTATATTGACACTGCTTGCACTTAGTCAATTCTTGCAAAATAATAGCACAAGATACACTTTTAACAAGGCTTTATAATTAAAAATAACTGAGCAAATTGACTATGATGTTAACTGCGCGGTAGCCAGAGCGAGAGAAAAAGTTTAAACACTACATTTTACAGTATTACTCAAAAACAGATTGTTATTATACATGAAATTGAAATTATAACTGTAGTCTGTAGATTTTATACATTGAATTAGAAAATTTCTTCGCCAACGTCCCACAGTATGAAAAATGACCTTAAAAACGGACATCCCCTTTTTTTTATTCTTTTGATAAAGAATATGATTTAAAATGCACTAGTAGAACTCCCGAAGTTCAAATGTCCTTAGATCCGGAGATACAATTTTTTTATCGTTTTTTCTATGGAATTCAGGAAAACCATAGAAATAGTTGTTGTTCAAAAGGCGTTCAGTTTTTATTATTGATTAATAATCCATATTATCAAAGTGTAAATTATCTATAATATGCAGTCAGTAACAAAGTTCTAGCACTTAAAATAACATAAAAAAACGATTTTAACCATAATATAGTAATTATTATTTTTTCATCAAGTCTTACTTTAGTAGGATTCAACTCTTTAATTAGACTATAGAACAGGTCCCTCTTAACAGGCCTTCAAAACCTTAAATCTTAATTCCTTGGGATTCGTGACTTATGAGGTTGTAAAGAAAGTATCCTAGGGTTGCCACCGAGTTTTTTTTATTGTGATTTGATATTAAGTAAAAGTTATAGATAAATAGAAAGTAGGTTGATATCTTTTGTAAAATATAAGATTGAAATATATGAACGTAGCTTGTTTAACATTACATTGCTTGTAAATTCTTTAAAATGGAAATAAATTCCGATGAAAAGGAAAATGTGGTATGGGGAAGGGGGTGAATGTGTGAATGGTGGTGATGTGGTATGCTATACCTAAACCCTATACCTAAACATTTTTTTTGGAAGAATGGGGGTGAGGCACCATGGAGCCGAAAATAAAGAAAAACTAACTTAAAAAAAATATAATTTTTAACTTTACACATTGCACCTGCTGTTATGATAAACGGAGGCAAAATACAGTCATAACTTGTAAACGGATAGTTTTTTTACAAAAAATCCTATTGTAATTGCATGCTAGAGTCATGCCCTTTCAGTGATTAAAGTTAGCGTTCCTTTTTCAAATACACCCTATAGAGGGTGTTAGTGAAACGCTCCCGAAAACGAAGACAGACGATAGTACTAATGGTACCTTTGATTATGGGTAAGAAAAAAATTCGATCCTGATTTTATTTAGGTGTCTATTTAAATTTTATTTGATTATTACACATAATTCAGTGAAATAATCGTATTATTGAATATTCATTACATACGCACAAAATGGCCGATGCAATCAACGAAGCTAAATAGCGAATCATTATAGTATCCCGTTTGGCAATCCGATATATATATATATATGTCGGATTTTCGAGCTGGGGGTAGCTTTCATTCGTACCCATGGGCGGTAGAATGCGGGTCTTGTTGAATGAGACAAGTTATTAACTTTTCGAAACTCTATTGTCGTAGTATGTGGAATTGCGATCGTACGTCCAGAACTGCGCTCCACACTCGCGCCTGTTGCTTTATATAGGCATCGATCGCTCCAACTACCCTCTACTACAAATTTAATAGCGAAACTAGTTTCAAGTAAATCAAAATGTAAATAGTTTAACAAAATCAACCAAATTCGTTAGACAAATCAAATCACATTATCAAAATATAGGTGTGACAATATGGGCGCGCCGTCATATATATATAATAGGTTAGTCACAAATAGATCATAAATTATATCTAAAAATTATTGAGATAGAGAGAACTAAAATTTTTGACAACCCTGTAACCATAGAAATTAGATAAAACTTTAGAAGCATATAACTCCAAGATCCAAAGAGATTAGGGTCTAATTTTTTTTATGTAATTAGCAAGATATCAAACAACTTTAGTTTACTTGGTTTTGAATCCAACTATGGCAAAATACTACAGTAAAAAAATAAAAACTAAAAACCTTTTATTCAAAATATCTTTTAAGTTAAAGGATTTTAAAACAAATAGTTTCGTACATCATATGCCCGCGTAAAACCTACATACACGTATACTAGTAGATCTACATATTTATTTTTTTACTATAGATTTTAATAATTTACTAAATACCAAGAATAATTTTAAAATCTTTGAATCTAATTACATTTGACCTTCGGGTGTTCTACTCGTGCATTTAAAATCAGTTTATTTATCGAATAAATAAATAAAAAGGGTCATTTTTCATACTGTGCGTCCATACCAGTTGAATACACCGGTTCTCGTCCGATCACCGAAGTTATGCAACATTGGGCGTGGTGATGGGTGACCGCCTGGGAATACCACGTGATGTTGGCTTTTTGCAATATTTTTTTTAAGAAATTGTTATTGAAACAAAATCTTTAATTAGAAATCGGAGCCTACTACATATTCCTAGCCAAGGGTTTACGATCTAATGTAAAGTTTAGGTAAGTTATTGCGAGAAAAGCAACGTAAATAGCAGCAGCCAATACAATACATGTCATCAATCAATCAGCCTATTGCAGCCCACTGCTGGATTGATGAAGTTTGAGTGCGAGTTTTTATTAATCTTTAAATCGCCCTCTATGGCATGGTGTGCGTAATCTATACTAAATAGACTACAATAAAGTAAAGCTGAAGAGTTTGTTTGTTTAAACGCGCTGATCTCTGGAACAACCAGTGGCATTCGAAAAAATATTTTTGTATGCTATCTTGCATTAAGTTACACAGTTACACCTCACATTCTAGTCTACATATATCAGGTATGTGCCCGCTCATTTCACTCTATTTTTGTTATTACTGTTCTCATTTCTCAACAGTGATATATTATTAGCCGGGACAGTAGTATCGTGAGCAAGCTTATGCCAGAGCGGGTCATAACTTACTAAGTCGAATGCCTTCGATAAGTCCAGAAAACCAGCTATTATTGGAGTCTTTCTGTCTATGTAATATTGGACAGTCTGCTTGAGACATAGGATAGCACTTTTAGTGGATAAATTCGGCCTGAAACCAAATTGACTATCCTCTAGAACGATTTTTAGTTAGGATTTTATCAAGCAGTCTTGACTATCCGATCTTTTTGCAGTCACAGTAGCCAGCGAGATGGGTCTATAGTTGCAAGTCTTCTATCATATTTGTAGCTGGTTTCCAAAATATAGTTCTATAAAAACGCATATCAGCGAGGAGACTCAAGTTGTCTCCATATTTCATGTATTATTAAAGAAATATATTCTATTGCGTTCATAAATAATCCACCATGTAATTAAATTTAGAATTTGTACTTGAACGCCATCTAGTGAAATATAACAAAACCAAAATGTTTTACATTTAACTTTATAGTAGTACTATTACGCATTCTGTACTTGTAATTAAGACTTTGACACAGTATCTTGGGCAGGACTCGAAAAGGTTAGTAGATATTCCTGTATAGTATTTATCTTCCTATTACTCCTATGTGCAATAATTTACAATCATCACATAAAATTATGTTATAAGCGACATCTAGTAGTATCTAGCAGAACGAGCTGGAGGCTAAGCTGCTAACTATTAGTAGTGTTTGTTTCTGTAAACGGCTACAACGATCATAGATTGTAGATTTCAAAAGAATAAAAAATGACATAATTTTTTTTTAGATGTAGTGGAATTTAATCCCTACTGGCGTCGTAACACGTAAATCAAGAATCACCTGAGTATTGCCACCGTGTAATGTTGACTGTTACATAATTAAGTGCTTAAGTGTTCGATTCACATTTACTTAAAATAGTTTATCTTTTTTCAAGCAAAAGTATCTTTCCATTTGATAAGAGGTTTGGGTCTTGGGGATAGTCCGGTAATAACACTTAAGTCAATATTTTTTTACTAAATTGATGAGTTGAACACAGCTCACGTGAGATTTAAGTCAGGTTCTGTAATGCAAATCTCGAAAATCTAAGATTTTCAAATCATTTTTACCTTATTTACCTGACGCGCGTCTGTTACGTCATGACGTAGGTATCTGAATGTTATATTTTGCAGACACGTCATACGTTACATTGTTGAACACACCGGTTCTCGTCCGATCACCGAAATTAAGCAACATCGGGCGTAATTATTAATTGAATTAAGCATAATCGCGTAATAGTAAAAAATGTTGAGAATTATATTTAATTCTAGACAACAATACGTAGTTTTTTCTGGGCAGCATTTTTTTTGATCGCGCTATGAATGTTGGTTTATAAATATGAATATTTTGACGTTTAGATGACGTCATAATGGTGGATGAAAACGATAAATTTGATGAAACGATCGCCAACGTCCATACCACGTTGAATACACCGGTTCTCGTCCGATCACCGAAGTTAAGCAACATTGGGCGTGGTTAATACTTGGATGGGTGACCGCCTGGGAATACCACGTGATGTTGGCCTTTTGCATGTTTTAGTCCTTCAAAAACATACTTTTGTTTTTATCCGACTGCGGCGAAGTCAGAAAAGGGGGATTTTAAAACATTCAGACAATCCAGATTTTACGTCCGCTGAGGTTAAAGGAGTGAAAGCCGCAAGGTAATTATTATTATACTTGTTATATTATAATCTAAAGGATAGGTAAGATATGTATAGTTAGTTATATTCATGAAGTTTTATTGAACTTTTCATCATGAATGTTTTTTTATCATGAATGTACCTATTTTCGGTAGATTGTCCGATTGTGCTTTGACAAAACTACATTCAGTCACTGTCCTAGATGATTTCTAATATCACTAGAATGCTTAAATTGCACTAGATAAGAGCAAAAACCACAGGAACACCTATCTTTCTTCGTAACACTACGAATATAGGCGCCGATAAATGACAGAACGTGGAATGTCACGTCATGTTTTGTTTGGACCAATTGTGAAGCGTTTTGCAAAGTTGAATTTCGCGCCCTTATTTTGCATATTTTATTTATTATTTTTTGCAATTAAACACGAACTAAATAAGAAAATAATTGTTTAGATATAATATCTGGACAATAAAGATTGAAGAGATAATTAATCAAGTAAATTTAAACAACATGCATATTCCCTATTCGATGGAGCCGACTGCACGCACGAAAAAACATGACTCATGCGGCGTTACCTCGCTCTGAGGCGTTTCTATGACGTTGTCACGTTCAACTATCGTCAGTAAACCGACTTTACAGACAACCGTTTTTTTTTTTTTTGGTCTAGTTAAATTAAATAACCTCGTTTGAAACATTAGTTGCCTTCTGCTTACTGCTGTGGTAATTTATACTGCTAATGTGAGAATTCACTTTTGCTTTCCTTTTTTATTACAAATGTTTGAAAACTCCCCCTTTTCTGACTTTGCCGCAGTCGAATAAAAACAAAAGTATGTTTTTGAAGGACTAAAACATGCAAAAGGCCAACATCACGTGGTATTCCCAGGCGGTCACCCATCCAAGTACTAACCACGCCCAATGTTGCTTAACTTCGGTGATCGGACGAGAACCGGTGTATTCAACGTGGTATGGACGTTGGCGATCGTTTCATCAAATTTATCGTTTTCATCCACCATTATGACGTCATCTCAACGTCAAAATATTCATATTTATAAACCAACATTCATAGCGCGATCAAAAAAAATGCTGCCCAGAAAAAACTACGTATTGTTGTCTAGAATTATATATAATTCTCAACATTTTTTACTATTACGCGATTATGCTTAATTCAATCAATAATTAAATACATTGACATTATGACTGTCACGTTACTATAAAACTGCAAAATTTAGTTTATTTAATGGCAGCCCCGACGGATATTCTTTTAATTTTGTTACGTTTACTATCTTTCGTTACATAATCTGGTTAAGTCGGGAGTTTTAAATTATTTAATCCTTTTTCGATTACGTTTTTATTATTATTATTTTATTTTTATTCAAAATTTTTAATTTTGCTTTTTATTTTAGACTTTTTAGAGAGCTTGTACGTATTATCCACTTATCTATATAGTTTATTTCATAGTGATAATATATTATGTATACATATTTACAACTATACTTTGCCTTTGATACGTAATGATATCGAGTTACAACAAAGTACCAACTTTGTTATAACTCGATATCATTACGTATCAACCACAAACCCATTACTGAAAACCGCATCAAAATCGGACTATTAGTGTTGGAGATAAATGGCAACATTGGTTTGCACAAACACACAAACATCTCTCACCCTAAACGCGTATACGAAGGTATACGCGTTTAGGGTGAGAGATGTTTCGTGCCGACGTAGGTAAAAAAAGTTAATTTTAGAATTTGTGCTTCAACGCCATCTAGTGAAATTTGACTTAACCAATATTTATTAAATGTACACCGTACACTACACAGTACTACTCGTATGTAAAACGCTGATTAAAGTTTGAAGCATATATAATTTACTCTACCTCTGTCGATCTCTTAGACAGCAACCCTCAGGGTAACTTTATGGTTTATAGTTTTCACTTAAAAAATATTATATTATCATTGCTAAATTACAAAGTTACGTCATTAGTGTCATCTAGCGGTATAAAATTGAACGAGTTTGTGCTTAAGGAACCAAAGCTATTGCTTTGTTTGTCCCTGTAATCAAAAACTGTTGAACTGCCACATGATTAATAATAATAACCAAAAACACATAAGGTTTGCTGAGCAATCCAATTCGTTTTTAACTTATAGCACAGATATACTGGATACTAAATAGCCAGTACTTGTAAGTGCAACCACTTGAAATTTTAAAAAAAGTTCCAGTGCTGAGTGAATAGGTTTCTCTTGGATACTCGTGTACCATCTTCGTCTTCATCGTCACTTTCCATCAGGTGAGTTGGATCGCCTATCCCACGCAAGTGTTACACCAGCGCGGGAGCGTTATCAATCGAGCAATCAACACAGCACACTGAGAATGCTTTGATGAGTGGTTGATTATTATGTACAATGGCTTTGAAGAAGAGAAGTATTAGTATAGTGCATAAGTTAAGGTTACTCATAAATATTATATATATAAATATTGCAAATATATACCCATATTCGCAAATGAAGGAATAAATAATTAAAATAAATAAATAAAACATCTTAAACAGAATGTGTTCGATTGACCTATCTTCATCGAATTTAATAATAAGATTAATGTCGATGTCCTTTCTCAGGCTCTAGACTATCTGTGTACCAAATTTAATTTAAATCGGTTCAGTAGTTTTGGCATGAAAAGGCGACAGACAGACAGACAGAGTTACTTTCGCATTTATAATATGTATTAGTAAGGATTAAACAAAACGTGTTAGGGTTGCCATATCATAATATCTGCGCAAGGCTATTTTTAATTAGTTTTTTTTTATAATTATCTACTACTCCTAATTAAAAATTTTGAATAAACCCACGACGGTGAAAACGTAATCGAAAAAAGGATTAAATAATTTAAAAACCCCCGACTTAACCAGATTATGTAACGAAAGATAGTAAACGTAACAAGATTAAAAGAATATCCGTCGGGGCTGCCATTAAATGAACTAAATTTTGCAGTTTTGTAGTAACGTGACTGTCATAATGTCAATGTATTGAATTATTGATTGAATTAAGCATAATCGCGTAATAGTAAAAAATGTTGAGAATTATATATAATTCTAGACAACAATACGTAGTTTTTTCTGGGCAGCATTTTTTTTGATCGCGCTATGAATGTTGGTTTATAAATATGAATATTTTGACGTTGGATGACGTCATAATGGTGGATGAAAACGATAAATTTGATGAAACGATCGCCAACGTCCATACCACGTTGAATACACCGGTTCTCGTCCGATCACCGAAGTTAAGCAACATTGGGCGTGGTTAGTACTTGGATGGGTGACCGCCTGGGAATACCACGTGATGTTGGCCTTTTGCATGTTTTAGTCCTTCAAAAACATACTTTTGTTTTTATCCGACTGCGGAGAAGTCAGAAAAGGGGGAGTTTTAAAACATTCAGACAATCCAGATTTTACGTCCGCTGAGGTTAAAGGAGTGAAAGCCGCAAGGTAATTATTATTATACTTGTTATATTATAATCTAAAGGATAGGTAAGATATGTATAGTTAGTTACATTCATGAAGTTTTATTGAACTTTTCATCATGAATGTTTTTTTATCATGAATGTACCTATTTTCGGTAGATTGTCCGATTGTGCTTTGACAAAACTACATTCAGTCACTGTCCTAGATGATTTCTAATATCACTAGAATGCTTAAATTGCACTAGCTAAGAGCAAAAACCACAGGAACACCTATCTTTCTTCGTAACACTACGAATATAGGCGCCGATAAATGACAGAACGTGGAATGTCACGTAATGTTTTGTTTGGACCAATTGTGAAGCGTTTTGCAAAGTTGAATTTCGCGCCCTTATTTTGCATATTTTATTTATTATTTTTTGCAATTAAACACGAACTAAATAAGAAAATAATTGTTTAGGTATAATATCTGGACAATAAAGATTGAAGAGATAATTAATCAAGTAAATTTAAACAACATGCATATTCCCTATTCGATGGAGCCGGCTGCACGCACGAAAAAACATGACTCATGCGGCGTTACCTCGCTCTGAGGCGTTTCTATGACGTTGTCACGTTCAACTATCGTCAGTAAACCGACTTTACAGACAACCGTTTTTTTTTTTTTTTTGGTCTAGTTAAATTAAATAACCTCGTTTGAAACATTAGTTGCCTTCTGCTTACTGCTGTGCTAATTTATACTGCTAATGTGAGAATTCACTTTTGCTTTCCTTTTTTATTACAAATGTTTGAAAACTCCCCCTTTTCTGACTTTGCCGCAGTCGGATTAAAACAAAAGTATGTTTTTGAAGGACTAAAACATGCAAAAGGCCAACATCACGTGGTATTCCCAGGCGGTCACCCATCCAAGTACTAACCACGCCCAATGTTACTTAACTTCGGTGATCGGACGAGAACCGGTGTATTCAACGTGGTATGGACGTTGGCGATCGTTTCATCAAATTTATCGTTTTTATCCACCATTATGACGTCATCCAACGTCAAAATATTCATATTTATAAACCAACATTCATAGCGCGATCAAAAAAAATGCTGCCCAGAAAAAACTACGTATTGTTGTCTAGAATTATATATAATTCTCAACATTTTTTACTATTACGCGATTATGCTTAATTCAATCAATAATTCAATACATTGACATTATGACAGTCACGTTACTATAAAACTGCAAAATTTAGTTCATTTAATGGCAGCCCCGACGGATATTCTTTTAATCTTGTTACGTTTACTATCTTTCGTTACATAATCTGGTTAAGTCGGGGGTTTTTAAATTATTTAATCCTTTTTTCGATTACGTTTTCACCGTCGTGGGTTTATTCAAAATTTTTTATTAGGAGTAGTAGATAATTATAAAAAAAAACAAATTAAAAATAGCCTTGCGCAGATATTATGATATGGCAACCCTAACACGTTTTGTTTAATCCTTACTAATACATATTATAAATGCGAAAGTAACTCTGTCTGTCTGTCTGTCGCCTTTTCATGCCAAAACTACTGAACCGATTTAAATTAAATTTGGTACACAGATAGTCTAGAGCCTGAGAAAGGACATCGACATTAATCTTATTATTAAATTCGATGAAGATAGGTCAATCGAACACATTCTGTTTAAGATGTTTTATTTATTTATTTTAATTATTTATTCCTTCATTTGCGAATATGGGTATATATTTGCAATATTTATATATATAATATTTATGAGTAACCTTAACTTATGCACTATACTAATACTTCTCTTCTTCAAAGCCATTGTACATAATAATCAACCACTCATCAAAGCATTCTCAGTGTGCTGTGTTGATTGCTCGATTGATAACGCTCCCGCGCTGGTGTAACACTTGCGTGGGATAGGCGATCCAACTCACCTGATGGAAAGTGACGATGAAGACGAAGATGGTACACGAGTATCCAAGAGAAACCTATTCACTCAGCACTGGAACTTTTTTTAAAATTTCAAGTGGTTGCACTTACAAGTACTGGCTATTTAGTATCCAGTATATCTGTGCTATAAGTTAAAAACGAATTGGATTGCTCAGCAAACCTTATGTGTTTTTGGTTATTATTATTAATCATGTGGCAGTTCAACAGTTTTTGATTACAGGGACAAACAAAGCAATAGCTTTGGTTCCTTAAGCACAAACTCGTTCAATTTTATACCGCTAGATGACACTAATGACGTAACTTTGTAATTTAGCAATGATAATATAATATTTTTTAAGTGAAAACTATAAACCATAAAGTTACCCTGAGGGTTGCTGTCTAAGAGATCGACAGAGGTAGAGTAAATTATATATGCTTCAAACTTTAATCAGCGTTTTACATACGAGTAGTACTGTGTAGTGTACGGTGTACATTTAATAAATATTGGTTAAGTCAAATTTCACTAGATGGCGTTGAAGCACAAATTCTAAAATTAACTTTTTTTACCTACGTCGGCACGAAACATCTCTCACCCTAAACGCGTATACCTTCGTATACGCGTTTAGGGTGAGAGATGTTTGTGTGTTTGTGCAAACCAATGTTGCCATTTATCTCCAACACTAATAGTCCGATTTTGATGCGGTTTTCAGTAATGGGTTTGTGGTTGATACGTAATGATATCGAGTTATAACAAAGTTGGTACTTTGTTGTAACTCGATATCATTACGTATCAAAGGCAAAGTATAGTTGTAAATATGTATACATAATATATTATCACTATGAAATAAACTATATAGATATGTGGATAATACGTACAAGCTCTCTAAAAAGTCTAAAATAAAAAGCAAAATTAAAAATTTTGAATAAAAATAAAATAATAATAATAAAAACGTAATCGAAAAAGGATTAAATAATTTAAAACTCCCGACTTAACCAGATTATGTAACGAAAGATAGTAAACGTAACAAAATTAAAAGAATATCCGTCGGGGCTGCCATTAAATAAACTAAATTTTGCAGTTTTATAGTAACGTGACAGTCATAATGTCAATGTATTTAATTATTGATTGAATTAAGCATAATCGCGTAATAGTAAAAAATGTTGAGAATTATATATAATTCTAGACAACAATACGTAGTTTTTTCTGGGCAGCATTTTTTTTGATCGCGCTATGAATGTTGGTTTATAAATATGAATATTTTGACGTTGAGATGACGTCATAATGGTGGATGAAAACGATAAATTTGATGAAACGATCGCCAACGTCCATACCACGTTGAATACACCGGTTCTCGTCCGATCACCGAAGTTAAGCAACATTGGGCGTGGTTAGTACTTGGATGGGTGACCGCCTGGGAATACCACGTGATGTTGGCCTTTTGCATGTTTTAGTCCTTCAAAAACATACTTTTGTTTTTATTCGACTGCGGCAAAGTCAGAAAAGGGGGAGTTTTCAAACATTTGTAATAAAAAAGGAAAGCAAAAGTGAATTCTCACATTAGCAGTATAAATTACCACAGCAGTAAGCAGAAGGCAACTAATGTTTCAAACGAGGTTATTTAATTTAACTAGACCAAAAAAAAAAAAAACGGTTGTCTGTAAAGTCGGTTTACTGACGATAGTTGAACGTGACAACGTCATAGAAACGCCTCAGAGCGAGGTAACGCCGCATGAGTCATGTTTTTTCGTGCGTGCAGTCGGCTCCATCGAATAGGGAATATGCATGTTGTTTAAATTTACTTGATTAATTATCTCTTCAATCTTTATTGTCCAGATATTATACCTAAACAATTATTTTCTTATTTAGTTCGTGTTTAATTGCAAAAAATAATAAATAAAATATGCAAAATAAGGGCGCGAAATTCAACTTTGCAAAACGCTTCACAATTGGTCCAAACAAAACATGACGTGACATTCCACGTTCTGTCATTTATCGGCGCCTATATTCGTAGTGTTACGAAGAAAGATAGGTGTTCCTGTGGTTTTTGCTCTTATCTAGTGCAATTTAAGCATTCTAGTGATATTAGAAATCATCTAGGACAGTGACTGAATGTAGTTTTGTCAAAGCACAATCGGACAATCTACCGAAAATAGGTACATTCATGATAAAAAAACATTCATGATGAAAAGTTCAATAAAACTTCATGAATATAACTAACTATACATATCTTACCTATCCTTTAGATTATAATATAACAAGTATAATAATAATTACCTTGCGGCTTTCACTCCTTTAACCTCAGCGGACGTAAAATCTGGATTGTCTGAATGTTTTAAAATCCCCCTTTTCTGACTTCGCCGCAGTCGGATAAAAACAAAAGTATGTTTTTGAAGGACTAAAACATGCAAAAGGCCAACATCACGTGGTATTCCCAGGCGGTCACCCATCCAAGTACTAACCACGCCCAATGTTGCTTAACTCCGGTGATCGGACGAGAACCGGTGTATTCAACGTGGTATGGACGTTGGCGATCGTTTCATCAAATTTATCGTTTTCATCCACCATTATGACGTCATCTAAACGTCAAAATATTCATATTTATAAACCAACATTCATAGCGCGATCAAAAAAAATGCTGCCCAGAAAAAACTACGTATTGTTGTCTAGAATTAAATATAATTCTCAACATTTTTTACTATTACGCGATTATGCTTAATTCAATTAATAATTACGCCCGATGTTGCTTAATTTCGGTGATCGGACGAGAACCGGTGTGTTCAACAATGTAACGTATGACGTGTCTGCAAAATATAACATTCAGATACCTACGTCATGACGTAACAGACGCGCGTCAGGTAAATAAGGTAAAAATGATTTGAAAATCTTAGATTTTCGAGATTTGCATTACAGAACCTGACTTAAATCTCACGTGAGCTGTGTTCAACTCATCAATTTAGTAAAAAAATATTGACTTAAGTGTTATTACCGGACTATCCCCAAGACCCAAACCTCTTATCAAATGGAAAGATACTTTTGCTTGAAAAAAGATAAACTATTTTAAGTAAATGTGAATCGAACACTTAAGCACTTAATTATGTAACAGTCAACATTACACGGTGGCAATACTCAGGTGATTCTTGATTTACGTGTTACGACGCCAGTAGGGATTAAATTCCACTACATCTAAAAAAAAATTATGTCATTTTTTATTCTTTTGAAATCTACAATCTATGATCGTTGTAGCCGTTTACAGAAACAAACACTACTAATAGTTAGCAGCTTAGCCTCCAGCTCGTTCTGCTAGATACTACTAGATGTCGCTTATAACATAATTTTATGTGATGATTGTAAATTATTGCACATAGGAGTAATAGGAAGATAAATACTATACAGGAATATCTACTAACCTTTTCGAGTCCTGCCCAAGATACTGTGTCAAAGTCTTAATTACAAGTACAGAATGCGTAATAGTACTACTATAAAGTTAAATGTAAAACATTTTGGTTTTGTTATATTTCACTAGATGGCGTTCAAGTACAAATTCTAAATTTAATTACATGGTGGATTATTTATGAACGCAATAGAATACATTTCTTTAATAATACATGAAATATGGAGACAACTTGAGTCTCCTCGCTGATATGCGTTTTTATAGAACTATATTTTGGAAACCAGCTACAAATATGATAGAAGACTTGCAACTATAGACCCATCTCGCTGGCTACTGTGACTGCAAAAAGATCGGATAGTCAAGACTGCTTGATAAAATCCTAACTAAAAATCGTTCTAGAGGATAGTCAATTTGGTTTCAGGCCGAATTTATCCACTAAAAGTGCTATCCTATGTCTCAAGCAGACTGTCCAATATTACATAGACAGAAAGACTCCAATAATAGCTGGTTTTCTGGACTTATCGAAGGCATTCGACTTAGTAAGTTATGACCCGCTCTGGCATAAGCTTGCTCACGATACTACTGTCCCGGCTAATAATATATCACTGTTGAGAAATGAGAACAGTAATAACAAAAATAGAGTGAAATGAGCGGGCACATACCTGATATATGTAGACTAGAATGTGAGGTGTAACTGTGTAACTTAATGCAAGATAGCATACAAAAATATTTTTTCGAATGCCACTGGTTGTTCCAGAGATCAGCGCGTTTAAACAAACAAACTCTTCAGCTTTACTTTATTGTAGTCTATTTAGTATAGATTACGCACACCATGCCATAGAGGGCGATTTAAAGATTAATAAAAACTCGCACTCAAACTTCATCAATCCAGCAGTGGGCTGCAATAGGCTGATTGATTGATGACATGTATTGTATTGGCTGCTGCTATTTACGTTGCTTTTCTCGCAATAACTTACCTAAACTTTACATTAGATCGTAAACCCTTGGCTAGGAATATGTAGTAGGCTCCGATTTCTAATTAAAGATTTTGTTTCAATAACAATTTCTTAAAAAAAATATTGCAAAAAGCCAACATCACGTGGTAATCCCAGGCGGTCACCCATCACCACGCCCAATGTTGCATAACTTCGGTGATCGGACGAGAACCGGTGTATTCAACTGGTATGGACGCACAGTATGAAAAATGACCCTTTTTATTTATTTATTCGATAAATAAACTGATTTTAAATGCACGAGTAGAACACCCGAAGGTCAAATGTAATTAGATTCAAAGATTTTAAAATTATTCTTGGTATTTAGTAAATTATTAAAATCTATAGTAAAAAAATAAATATGTAGATCTACTAGTATACGTGTATGTAGGTTTTACGCGGGCATATGATGTACGAAACTATTTGTTTTAAAATCCTTTAACTTAAAAGATATTTTGAATAAAAGGTTTTTAGTTTTTATTTTTTTACTGTAGTATTTTGCCATAGTTGGATTCAAAACCAAGTAAACTAAAGTTGTTTGATATCTTGCTAATTACATAAAAAAAATTAGACCCTAATCTCTTTGGATCTTGGAGTTATATGCTTCTAAAGTTTTATCTAATTTCTATGGTTACAGGGTTGTCAAAAATTTTAGTTCTCTCTATCTCAATAATTTTTAGATATAATTTATGATTTATTTGTGACTAACCTATTATATATATATGACGGCGCGCCCATATTATCACACCTATATTTTGATAATGTGATTTGATTTGTCTAATGAATTTGGTTGATTTTGTTAAACTATTTACATTTTGATTTACTTGAAACTAGTTTCGCTATTAAATTTGTAGTAGAGGGTAGTTGGAGCGATCGATGCCTATATAAAGCAACAGGCGCGAGTGTGGAGCGCAGTTCTGGACGTACGATCGCAATTCCACATACCTCTTGGTAATATTGTTTCTTACGTATTGGTCTTAATGTTAACTTTGTAAATTGATAACGACAATAGAGTTTCGAAAAGTTAATAACTTGTCTCATTCAACAAGACCCGCATTCTACCGCCCATGGGTACGAATGAAAGCTACCCCCAGCTCGAAAATCCGACATATATTTATATATATCGGATTGCCAAACGGTATACTATAATGATTCGCTATTTAGCTTCGTTGATTGCATCGGCCATTTTGTGCGTATGTAATGAATATTCAATAATACGATTATTTCACTGAATTATGTGTAATAATCAAATAAAATTTAAATAGACACCTAAATACCATCAGGATCGAATTTTTTTCTTACCCATAATCAAAGGTACCATTAGTACTATCGTCTGTCTTCGTTTTCGGGAGCGTTTCACTAACACCCTCTATAGGGTGTATTTGAAAAAGGAACGCTAACTTTAATCACTGAAAGGGCATGACTCTAGCATGCAATTACAATAGGATTTTTTGTAAAAAAACTATCCGTTTACAAGTTATGACTGTATTTTGCCTCCGTTTATCATAACAGCAGGTGCAATGTGTAAAGTTAAAAATTATATTTTTTTTAAGTTAGTTTTTCTTTATTTTCGGCTCCATGGTGCCTCACCCCCATTCTTCCAAAAAAAATGTTTAGGTATAGGGTTTAGGTATAGCATACCACATCACCACCATTCACACATTCACCCCCTTCCCCATACCACATTTTCCTTTTCATCGGAATTTATTTCCATTTTAAAGAATTTACAAGCAATGTAATGTTAAACAAGCTACGTTCATATATTTCAATCTTATATTTTACAAAAGATATCAACCTACTTTCTATTTATCTATAACTTTTACTTAATATCAAATCACAATAAAAAAAACTCGGTGGCAACCCTAGGATACTTTCTTTACAACCTCATAAGTCACGAATCCCAAGGAATTAAGATTTAAGGTTTTGAAGGCCTGTTAAGAGGGACCTGTTCTATAGTCTAATTAAAGAGTTGAATCCTACTAAAGTAAGACTTGATGAAAAAATAATAATTACTATATTATGGTTAAAATCGTTTTTTTATGTTATTTTAAGTGCTAGAACTTTGTTACTGACTGCATATTATAGATAATTTACACTTTGATAATATGGATTATTAATCAATAATAAAAACTGAACGCCTTTTGAACAACAACTATTTCTATGGTTTTCCTGAATTCCATAGAAAAAACGATAAAAAAATTGTATCTCCGGATCTAAGGACATTTGAACTTCGGGAGTTCTACTAGTGCATTTTAAATCATATTCTTTATCAAAAGAATAAAAAAAAGGGGATGTCCGTTTTTAAGGTCATTTTTCATACTGTGGGACGTTGGCGAAGAAATTTTCTAATTCAATGTATAAAATCTACAGACTACAGTTATAATTTCAATTTCATGTATCATCAGCAAATAGATAATAACAATCTGTATTTGAGTAATACTGTAAAATGTAGTGTTTAAACTCCCTCACCCCTTAAAATCATAAATAATGGTAAAACCACTCAACAATTTGATTGTTCATAGGGGTAAACAAGCGTAAGTAGTGTTTTACCGCTGTTACTGCTAACTGCAGTTACACGTTATTTCAGTTAATGTTTTTAGAACTAGGATGCCAAGGTAGCCCCCATACTCTGTATTTATGTCTCCTCATAGGTAATTAATCATGAAGTAAGCGACAAAATAACCTGACAGTCGACGCATTTTTGTGATCAGCGCCATCTACTAAACCATGAACATTATGGTGTTAACGGTATTGCTTTGGAACTAATTGTACTAAGATTGAACTAAGGATAGAATTCAACATGTAGATGTCAATGGAGCGAGGTTTTCTGGATTACCGGTTACTATGGGCGTTCCTCAGGGCTCTATATTATTTCCTCTACTTTTTCGCATATATATAAACGATTTACCTTATTATTTAAAAGATCTCTGTGATATAGTTCTATTTGCTGATGATACGTCACTTATTTTTAAAGTCGATCGTAAGAAAACAGTTTTTGACGATGTGAATAGGGCACTAAATGATGTATTATATTGGTTTTCAACTAACAATCTCTTACTAAATGCAAATAAAACAAAGTGTGTGAGATTTACTATGCCAAATGTAAAACAGCCAGGTACTAATTTAACTCTAAATAATGAAATGTTAAATATTGTAGACTCAACAGTATTCTTAGGAATTACATTAGACAGTAAACTACAATGGGGAGCCCAGATAGACAGCCTTGCAGGTAGGCTTAGTTCGGCAGCTTATGCAGTTTGGAAGGTACGTCAGCTCACTGATACGGACACAGCTAGGCTAGTTTATTTTAGTTACTTTCACAGCGTTATGTCCTATGGTATACTACTTTGGGGCAAGGCGGCTGATGTTGAAACGATTTTTATTCTCCAAAAACGAGCCATCCGCTCCATATACAACTTAGGTGCTAGAGTCTCTCTTCGAGAGTTGTTTAAGGATATAGGTATTTTAACTGTTGCATCACAGTATATATTTGCAAATATTATGTTTGTTAGGCACAACATTAATAATTATAAGAAAAACAGTGATATACACAATATTAATACAAGAAACAAGTTTAAACTCGTTGGGACCTATCATCGCTTACATAAAGTACACAACTCGTTCGAAGGTCTTGGTATACGTTTTTATAATAAAATTCCTATACATGTAATCGACATTCCTGTAGATAAATTCAAGCGAACGGTAAAAAATCACCTTATTAGGAAATCCTACTATACGATCAACGATTATCTAAACGACAAACAGTCTTGGGCTTAAGGTGTCATTAGGTATATACACACAAACTTCTTTGTCTTATAATTAAGCTAAATTATTAACAAACCATTGTCAGATGAAAGTAATGCGTGACGATTATTATGGTAATTTGACTATTAGTGATTTTTATCAGTATCTCGACTATGGTTCGTCATGCTCACTAAAATGTCATTGCTTGCGGCGTCGTCATGGGGCGGGTCATTTCTTTCCCTCTGATATGGCGAAGGAGATGATGGCTGGTCCATGCGTCATACTCGTGAACGGGTGCTGCTTGGGGTGACTGGTCGGCCTAGTCAGCGATGCTTTAGCCTATACTATTATTTTGGTTCGATCAACTGCAACTCTAGCCTCTTAATCCAGTCACGAATTATTTTTAACAGTAGATTTTGCAACTGAATGAAGGTAGATGTGCACCTTGAATGATTTCTATGTTTAATAGGTTCAAACCTTCAACGGTATCACTGAGTGATTTTTATTTTTTAGTACGTTAGCTTTTGGAGCATTTCAATAAAATGAAATTCAGGTGGCATCAGCTTGCATCCTGTCTACCTCTCGTGTAACACTAACACTATTGTACCTGAAGATCTGACTTTTAAAAAGAGTGGCCATGAGTTTCTTTGCCAGTATTCTTCTCATAAGGCCCTACGCATTTTGGAAACTGGAAGTTATAGATCGACACAAACAATCAGTAGATTTTGGTGTTCTTCACCTAATTTACCTTGACAATCCAGTATATGCTGTGGCGTCTGTTTGTGCCGATCTATGATTTTAACTCTAGCTTCAATTTAACGTTCATAAATGTCACTTAGTGTCTTAATTGAATAAATGATTTTGAATTATTTTTTTTGGTCTAGTTAAATAACCTCGTTTGAAACATTAGTTGCCTTCTGCTTACTGCTGTGGTAATTTATACTGCTAATGTGAGAATTCACTTTTGCTTACCTTTTTTATTACAAATGTTTGAAAACTCCCCCTTTTCTGACTTTGCCGCAGTCGGATAAAAAGACTAAAACATGCAAAAGGCCAACATCACGTGGTATTCCCAGGCGGTCACCCATCCAAGTACTAACCACGCCCAATGTTGCTTAACTTCGGTGATCGGACGAGAACCGGTGTATTCAACGTGGTATGGACGTTGGCGATAGTTTCGTCAAATTTATCGTTTTCATCCACCATTATGATGTCATCTCAACGTCAAAATATTCATATTTATAAACCAACATTCATAGCGCGATCAAAAAAAATGCTGCCCAGAAAAAACTACGTATTGTTGTCTAGAATTATATATAATTCTCAACATTTTTTACTATTACGCGATTATGCTTAATTCAATCAATAATTAAATACATTGACATTATGACAGTACCTTACTATAAAACTGCAAAATTAAGTTCATTTAATGGCAGCCCCGACGGATATTCTTTTAATTTTGTTACGTTTACTATCTTTCGTTACATAATCTGGTTAAGTCGGGGGTTTTAAATTATTTAATCCTTTTTCGATTACGTTTTCACCGTCGTGGGTTTATTCAAAATTTTTAATTTTGCTTTTTATTTTAGACTTTTTAGAGAGCTTGTACGTATTATGCACATATCTATATAGTTTATTTCATAGTGATAATATATTATGTATACATATTTACAACTATACTTTGCCTTTGATACGTAATGATATCGAGTTACAACAAAGTACCAACTTTGTTATAACTCGATATCATTACGTATCAACCACAAACCCATTACTGAAAACCGCATCAAAATCGGACTATTAGTGTTCGAGATAAATGGCAACATTGGTTTGCACAAACACACAAACATCTCTCCCACATTACACCCATTTTTTCGCATTAAAAAGTAGCCTATGTCCTTTCTCAGGCTCTAGATTATCTGTGTACCAAATTTAATTTAAATCGGTTCTGTAGTTTTGGCATGAAAAGGCGACAGACAGACAGACGGACAGACAGACAGAGTTACTTTCGCATTTATAATATTAGTAAGGATTAAACAAAACGTCTTAGGGTTGCCATATCATAATATCTGCGCAAGGCTATTTATAATTAGTTTTTTTTTATAATTATCTACTCCTAATGCATATTGTTATGTACACGTATGGCAATTACTACCAATGCCTACCGCCGCCCATGGGGGCCTGTAACTCAAGAGGCACAAGTGCATTGCCGCCCTTTAAGGTGTGAATAGAGGAAGCGCGGAAGAGGGGGGAAGAGCAGGAAGACAGGAGAGGGGCATTAGGGGGAGGAAAAGGGGCAGAGGGGAAGGGTTAGGGCCTCCGGTAACCAACTCCCACGTGAGCGCTATTGTTGGTTTATAAATATGAGTATTAAGACGTTGAGTTGACGTCATAATGGTGGATATAAACGGTAAATATACTGTAACATGCGCCAACGTCCATACCACGTTGAATACACCGGTTCTCGTCCGATCACCGAAGTTAAGCAACATTGGGCGTGGTTAGTACTTGGATGGGTGACCGCCTGGGAATACCACGTGATGTTGGCCTTTTGCAATAATTTTGCATAAACACAAAAATAACAGTATTATTTTGTGATTTTTTGAATGATGTGAATGATTAGGGTAGAATGATGGAACAAGTCAATAAAAAATACATGCATATTCCCTACATTCATTGTACGGTCTAGTTTATTATCAGGATGGCTTAATAAATGCATGCAACATGCTGTTTCAACCAGGTTGCACTGGCCCTGATCACAGTGAAACGTCAGGCAATTCAAAGGTATGTAATAATGATCGCGTCAATTGCTATACATGTACATAACAATATGCATTAGGGGTAGGTAATTATAAAGAAAAACTAAATAAAAATAACCTTGCGCAGGTATGATGTGGTAACCCTAACACGTTTTGTTTAATAGGGTAGATGACTGTCAAGTCAAATCAGTATCTTCTTAGTAAACGTCAAAACGGTAGCGTCCGTACATTTTTGTATGAAATACTAAGACATGAACTCACTTAGTATTGCCAAATCGTTTACTTTTAATGTTAATTTAACAATTATAATCTAAATTAAAATCATTAAAATAAAACCGGACGACGATTTTTACAGTATTTTAAGTTATTTTATTGCGACACTTGACGAAATAATTTATTTTGAGCATAGGCATCTACCCAATTGCATATTATATTGTATAAAATACTAGCTGCTCCGACAGACTTCGTACTGTCCAAAGTTATTGATTGACGGCAAATGTGTGACAGCTGCGGACATGTGTTTTTATTATTATTTACTCTGTGTTTTGTACAGGAAAAGAAAAGTGTTGTTTTTTTTCTCTCCATAAGAACCTTACTTGCGCCTTAACGAAAATATGAAAAAAAAAATAGCCGAATAGGTCGAGCCGTTCTCCAGTTTTACGCATAGCAACACATTTGCCAATTCATTTTTATTTATAAGCCTAAGATTAATCTTATTATTAAACTCGATGAAGAAAGGTCAATCGAACACATTCTGTTTAAGATGTTTGTAGAATTGATGTCGTTAATAATACATTATGAATAATAATTTTATAGACAGAGATGCCAACGTCCATACCATGTTGAACAAAACACCGCATTTGGGACAAATAGGAACTATAGGAAGCCAGTGTTTGCCTACGATTCCTATACATCCCTAGCCTCCCTTCTTTTCGTATATTTAGTGAAAGGTACAAATTGACTATTGAAAGACTATTTACTATGCAATATCACAAAATAATACTGTTATTTTTGTGTTTATGCAAAATTATTGCAAAAGGCCAACATCACGTGGTATTCCCAGGCGGTCACCCATCCAAGTACTAACCACGCCCAATGTTGCTTAACTTCGGTGATCGGACGAGAACCGGTGTATTCAACGTGGTATGGACGTTGGCGAATGTTACAGTATATTTACCGTTTATATCCACCATTATGACGTCAACTCAACGTCTTAATATTCATATTTATAAACCAACATTAATAGCGCTCACGTGGGAGAGCCATGCTTCGGCACGTATGGGCCGGCTTGACTCCGCATGATACCACGGCTTCACAGAAAACCGGCAATAAAACAATGGTTGCATTGCTTTTCGCCGCGTGAGCGAGGTGATTACCGCAGGCCCTAACCCTTCCCCTCTCCCCCCTAACCCCTCTCCTCCCCTCTAATGCCCCTCTCTCGTTTTCCTGCTCTTCCCCCCTCTTCCGCGCTTCCCCTATTCACATCTTAAAGGGCGGAGTTACAGGTGCCCCCATGGGCGGCGGTAAGCATCGGTAGTAATTGCCATACGTGTACATAACAATATGCATTAGGAGTAGATAATTATTAAAAAAAGGGAAGGTAAGGGGTTGAAAGGTGGGGATGAAAAGTTGTATGGAAGTATTGTCAATTAGCCTAAATAATTAAAAATTCTACCCAAAGACAAACAAAATATTAATCTTACTATTAAATTCGATGAAGATAGGTCAATCGAACATATTCTGTTTAAGATGTTTGTAGAATTGATGTCGTTAATAATACATTATGAAAAATAATTTTATAGACAGAGATGCCAACGTCCATACCATGTTGAACAAAACACAGCATTTGGGACAAATAGGAAGCCACTGTTTACCTACGATTCCTATACATCTCTAGCCTCCCTTATTTTCTTATCTTTAGTGAAAGGTACAGAATCTCGCTATCATATTATACAAAAAAAATTTTTCGAATGCCATCAGCGCGTTTAAACAAACAAACTCTTCAGCTTTCGATTTTAAGACTAATAAAACTGATAAGACGTGCACAAGTGCACATTGAGTTATTAACTGTTTAAGATGAAGCAAACTATTGTTGCGGTGACTCTGTGTGTGTTGATCTATAATTTTTAATTATAATAATTATTTATTAAATCGACGATTTCGAATAATTGATGGTCAATTTTATGAAATAAAGATTTTTTTTTAATTGAATTAACTGTCTGTATTTCATGTTAAGCATTAATTTAATAATTATGCATAATTATATAATTTATTTTTTGATGGTGAATTAAAAAATATATATATATGAATTGAGAACCTCCTGTTTTTTTCGTCTTTTAAAAATAATTAACTATTGTTTATCATTTATGTTATAAAACAAAATAAAGTTGACAAAACTCATTTTTCCCGTACCGGGAATCGAACCCGAGCCTCCTGGGTGAAAGCCAGGTATCCTAGCCACTAGACCATACGGGAGTTACTGGAGACTGCAAAATACAGATTTTCTTTATACTTCGTTAAGAAATAGTGCCTCTAACTTGTGTGACATGAGTTTTTCAGCCTAATGTGTAATCGACATTCAACCACAGTATAAAAAAATTATCATTATAAAGCAAAGTCCTCCGCTGCGCCTGTCTGTCTATTCGCTATAAACTGAAAAACTACTCAACGGTTTTACAGTAAAATGTGTATAGACTTATTTTTATGCTTATTACACCCGGTTGGTAAACCTATTATCTAGCTATTTTGTCTTTAAAACTATAAATCTTATTGCTTGTGCTTCTGTGGCTATGCTTGCTAGTTTTAATTTGTAATCTTTAAATGAATCTAGTGCTTCTGGTTTTATTAATTTTGCCTTTAAATCTGTTTGTTAGCTGAAGTAGTAAGTCATCTTAACTGCAGCATTTCTTTCTATGCTACATCGGCGTCTGGTGCTTAGTAAATCATTTGAGCTAGTCTCCATTCTATTCTACATTTAAATCTGTTGCTTCTGAAATATTGATTACATTATATTTATCTGTATGTTTCTTTTTATTAGGATAACAGCCGCTAAAGAAATGATTCCAAAGAACTACACTCATGAAACTACTACTTCGAGGTTCAAGTATTTCTTTTACATAGAATGAATACATAAAATAAAGACATGGTCATAATTTAACTTAATTTCTACGTTGCGTTGTCTTTATCATTTGTTTATTTATATTAAACTGTAAGAAGATAAGTAACACTTTTTATGGCAGCTCCGTACAATATCGAATGAATTATGATAATGCTTAGTTTTTTGTATTTCATTGACAACAGGATCGTGTAGTATATTATAGTGTATTGTAATTCAAATTCTTTTTTAGCCTACTGAAGTTATTCTGAAGGCAAAAATGAGTGATAAAATACCTTAATCGTAGAAAATTTAATTTCTATGAACTGGTAGTAATATCTACGTGCGAAAAGTATCTGCGGTGTTATGACGTTATCACACTGCTTGAAGTTTCTATCAAAAACATTCTCTTCTAAAATAAACAGTAATTTTACAAGGGTCTCCAAGGCCTCCGTGGCGCAATTGGCTAGCGCGTTCGGCTGTTAACCGAAAGGTTGGTGGTTCGAGCCCACCCGGGGGCGTTAGGTTTTTGATCTTTTCTTACAGAATTACATTAGAATTTATACTTTTATTTCACTAACAACTTCATTTAATTTTCATTTCAAAATTACATAACTGATGTTTAATAATCAAACATCGTCGTCGTCGTCGTCGTGATCGTCGTATCATTATGTAATTTGGTTTCGATTTAAATGAAGTCTGTATGAAATATCTTAACTTGTAGAATAATTTTGTTATTACATCCACTGTATAAATTTATCGTAAATAGCACTCAGAAGTTAAATGATAGGTAGTTCATTCTATTTAACAACATAAAATATGTATCAACGCCATTTTTTTTAGTTCACGGCATTAGAAATTCAACAAAAAATTATATTAAAATCCAATTAGTAAGGCTGAGTTCCGTCATTTTTATTTATAACGCACACAATTTAATGTAATCACAACTATGTATTTTTTTCGAGATAAATATAAAATATACATCAGCGCCATCTGTTATATAAATATTAGCTAGATGGCGTTGTCCTAAATTAAGTTAATTAAGATTTTTCTGTTAAAATGAATGTGTATGGAGGCGTTTTTTTTTGTGGAATTATGTTATGCGTTGTGGAGATATTACATAATACATAAATTCTCCATACGTTGTTAGTTCGCTCGGACGGATTTCCCTGCAACGGCTGCAACAGCCACTTTGAGTTACAATTATGTTCCCCTGACCTGTTCAAGATATCTCTCTTCTCCCATTGCATTTCGTTCTTATCTCCCTTCCTTTTCAATATCCTCTCAGTTTTCCCATCCTTCACCCAAAGTGCCGCTTTGACGGCACAAGGCTTTTGCCTCCTTTTACATTACTAAGACTAAGTTTCGGTTGGGACCAGGTGCGTGTTTAATATGTTCTACAGTTGTTTGTATATGTATTTGCTAATGGCGCCCCGCTCTAAGATGATCCTCATCGATTGATTAAATTGTAAAACTCATACTAGAGGTTCAAATTCAAATTGTTTTATTGTGAATCACAGGTACAGAGGATGTTACACAGGAGGTACTGCTCGTGACGTGTTTGCGTAAAGGAAACATTGATGTTAACGCCGTTGACTGATTAAAAATGTAGGAAGCGCTAACAGCTATTTCTAATAAAATCGTCAGAGTGTACGGTGGGTTGTACGTAAGTACCCCATTTATTGGAACCCTTAGAGAGACTACAAAATTGGTAACTTTCATTGTACAGATAGACAAACTGTAGAAAAGTGAATAGTAATATTTGAGATATGTACTTTGTCTGGTTACCGGCCTTATAGTAAAAATAATTTTAAAAGGCCACTAAAAGGCGCAAATAAAACTTAATCTTATCATCACCCAACACATGTAGTCTGATATTTTAATGCAAGCGCACTCGGAGCGGAACATTATATTTTATATTAAACTAGCAACCAGCCCCGGCTTCGCACGGGGGTGCAGAGACATCTTCAACAATCATCATCATATTCATATTTCAATAAATTTATAAATCTTAACAAATTATACACCTAAACCTTCCTCATAAATCACTCTGTCTATTAGGGAAAACCGCCTGAAAATCCGTTTAGTAGTTTTTGAGTTTATTGCGAACAGAGAGGCAGACGCGGCGGGAGACTTTGTTTTATGATATGTAGTGATACTTGACTCTGATATAGTGATGACTTCAGAACTTACTTCAGAAGTCAATAACTTTAAATATTATTACACAAAAACACGTCAATTTCTTTTATGGACAATAATTTCAATCAGTTATTCTCAGTTGAAATCATTTATCTCGCAAGAGTTCTTCATAATGATGAAGTGCAAAGTTTACGGCGACTCCAACTCCTTCTAGCGGTGTGCTATCGGACTACCTCTATGTCATAAAAATTGGAGCCCGTGGGATAGATTTGAATTTCCACGCGGATGAAGTCGCGGGCGGCTACTAGTGTTTAATCTTCTAATAATAAACAATTTGTAGTGTCAGCTCATATTTGTTAAATTTATCGTAGTAATTGCCAACGTCCATACCATGTTGAACACACCGGTTCTCGTCCGATCACCGAAGTTAAGCTACATCGGGCGTGGTTAGTACTTGGATGGGTGACCGCCTGGGAATACCACGTGATGTTGGCTTTTTGAAACTTAGTTTTTTGAACCCAGTTATTAAAATTAATAGTGAGTTCATATTGTCACTAGAGAATAATGAGCACTGATAAATTATTAAACTTGAAATATTTTGACTATGCTTCGTGCTGGCTAAAAATCATTACTTACTTTATTATAAGACCGCTTGGTGGTTGTCTTACACTATTTAAAAAAAAGATATCTGGGCATTTACTGATTTTCGGGTGCAGTCCATTTTTAAAATATATTAGCAACCCGTCCCGGATTCGCACGGGTACAAATTATACACTTAAACCTTCCTCATGAATCACTATGTCTATTAGTGAAAACCGCATGAAAATCGCTAGTTTTTCTGTTTAATCGCGAACAGACAGACAAACAGACGCGGCGGAGACTTTGTTTTACAATATGTAGTGAATTGTTCCAAATATTTGTTTCTAATAAGCCATCTCACTTTCACGCCTATAATATTTTAATATTGTGCTCTCTTTTTAACAAGTAACAAGTGCCCTACACCACATAGGAGATCGCAAGTTTGCAAGATTTAGTAACTAAACTGTAATTAAAACCTCTTATGTGTTCATCAAGTACATAAGAGATTTTGATAAACAGTTAGCTGTAGGCAAACACTTAAGATTTTTAAAATATGATACGTAAGTTATTGAATTAAATAGATATTTACATGAGAGTTTTTTCAGACAGTAGATCTTTGAAAATGCGTTTCAACTGCTTACAAACCTAATTTTTGACCAAAAGAGCTTTTAAATTTGCAACGACGATATATAGTTTGAACGAGGCGTCGAATACATGTAGTCTGATATTTTAATGCAAGCGCTCTCAGAGCGGAGCATACCTAGAAATATTTATATTAAATACATGTGATATATTATATAGTGATGACCTTAGAACTTAGTTCATTAACATCAAATATTATTACACATGAACACGTCTACTTCTTATAAGAGCCATAATTTCGTCTTAACTTTCATCGGGGATATAGCTCAGTGGTAGAGCATTCGACTGCAGATCGAGAGGTCCCCGGTTCAAACCCGGGTGTCCCCTGATAACTTCTTTTTGCCTTTTCGTTCCTCGTCGTAATCAAATCACGATATAAATATAATTATCAAGAGGTGTGAGAAAGAAAATATAAATAGATTTGGACATATTTGCAATAAAAATTAATTCTTCATGTTACCTAAACAAATACATAAAATTACCCTTACATGTACTACGTACGAAGTACTACGCTTACCAGCTTATAAACATTTTTGACTTCACGCATATATGATAAAAAGTGATCATTACAAGGGCATTTGAAAAAGTCAGAATCTTGGAACTTTAGTGGAACACCGATCCTAACTTAAAAGTCGGTAAAAAGTGGGGTAAAAACAGGTAGCAATGCTGAAATTATATTTCAGTTTATGATATATGGCAGCCTCCTGATAGTCTATTGTGTAGTAACTATATACTGCATGTGCTTTAAGTCAAAATATCCTTAAAAAAAAGCAACATTGGAACTGCCGACAGAAGTGAAAACCTAAACGAAACGACGAACTTAAAACGTCACACTAGCAGGATGGCAAATAAAGTACTCTGTGACAATGCCTTTCCCAAATAGCAGCACACAGCACAAGTCCGGTGACAGTTTTGTGTATGACAAGTGTTACAAATGTTACAATCTATAATATAAAAATGAATCGCAAAATGTGTTGGTAAGCTCATAACTCAACAACGCCTGGACCAATTTGGCCAATTCTCTTTTTTAAATGTTCGTTGAAGTTCAAAGGTGGTTTTTACGGCGAGAAAAATTCGAATAATGGCCGGAAAAACCCTAAAAACAGCCCTTTTCTTTTCCCATACAAACGTTTTCTAACTAAAACGAGCTTTGTTGCTATTGTATAAAGTTCATATTGAATTACAAGCACTCACTGTTGTTTAAACAATGTAGGTATGTTACCCTATACCTAAATACCTACTGTTCAATTGCTCATATTAAATAAATTAAAAAAAATTCAAATGGTTTGCTAAGCGCAAAACTCGAGAACGGCTTGACCAAATCGGCTAATTTTGTTTTTCATATTTTCGTTAAAGCACAAGGAAGAAAAAAAACACTTTTATTTTCCTATACAAACCACATCTAGGTAAATAAAAATGAATCACCAAATGTGTGTCGATGTCAGTGTCAATCAATAACTTTTGACAGAACGAAGTCTGTCTGGGCAGCTAGTTGATAATAAAACCGAATAAAATACTTTTAAGTAGGTGTTACTTTTATTATATTTATTTAATTTGTAATAGCCTTAAAATGGCATGCGATGTATTTACACTATATAGAAGTATAAAACAAAAAATTGCCTTTTAACTATTTAACTTTAAGAGTTAGTGTTATGTTAGTGTTAAGTTTTCAGTTATAATAAAGTACTCTGTGCAGGATGGTGACATTATATAATAAGGAGCTGACAGAAATCAATGTTTAGATTAGCACCCTCTAGTGGATCTATATATGTACTATTAGCTTGAGGGTCACGAGTTCAGTGCTTTTTTCCCCATAGCAAAAGTGCACAAACGTGCCCAAAGAAGTTTTCACTCAAAAATCTTTTATCTGTAAAATATAAACATGTAGCTTTACTTAACCTTAACTACATATTACTTTTCAACCGAATTTTATACTCATACTCATTTGTCTGTAGGTCTATAACACCGTAGTGATGAAATGAAAGTTTTAAAAACAAATGTAGGTTCCTAGGTTTTCTTTTCATGGGAGTACTAGGTGGTTCTAGTAGTCTGTATTGTAGGTTCCTAGGTTTTCTTTTCATGGGAGTACTAGGTGGTTCTAGTAGTCTGTAATGGGTCACCGTTGGGCTAAATATTTTTTTCAATTCCAATATGGACGGAAACAAGCTAAAGACTAACTTAGAACTGTGTTAAGGTTTTTTAGTGTGGCATATTGCCTTAATTCATTATTTATAACTGCATTTTATCTATCAGTAGCATTTATGAATAACTAGCTACGCCCCGAGGTTTCACCCGCGTAAGTCCCGATGCCGTGGGAATATCGGAATAAAAAGTAGCCTATGTGTTAATCAGATCTCCAGCTATCTACATACCAAGTTTTATCGCAAACGGTTTACTAGTTTTTGCGTGAAAGCGTTACAAACATCCATACATCCATACATCCTCACAAACTTTTACGTTTATAATATTAAAATAATAATAATAATAGGACTAGTAGGATGATGATGCACGGAATTGGGTCAATATAAAAGATATTGTATGCTAGTTATTAGCTCTCTTTTACAACTATGGAAACAACATAAATATACATATTTCTACAACCACCCTGGGCTTCTAACAAACAACCTTTACAATAGATGGCGACCCAGAGCCAGACCGGTTTGACATTGTTACTGTAACCGTGCTCAACCAAAAGTTCCTGCAACCATAAACGAAGAGTTCCGGCAAATCTATAGAAAATGTTCCGACAATATAAAGTAGCTGAATGAAAATGGGAGACGAGTCCAGGGTATTCCCGGCCCTAGGACTTTTAGCGAGCCCTGCTTTCCTTATTACAAGGTTTATATTAGCTTGAACTGCATCTATCTATGTATGCATGTAACGGATTCATTCGATAGTTTTCACCAACTTGAAAATGTCCTATCAACTTGAAAATTTGCAGACGTATCAAGGACTCATGATAATACAAGAGATAAAATAAATAATTGTAGTTTTAGAAACGAATAAATACGCTTTAATAGCATTTCGTGCATACTACAGAATAAATATATGAAACTAAATCGTGTTTCAGATAAGATTGAATATTTCGGAATATATTGTGTGGCAGTCGTGGCCGAGTGGTTAAGGCGTCTGACTCGAAATCAGATTCCCTCTGGGAGCGTAGGTTCGAATCCTACCGGCTGCGGATCTTTTTGAGTTAATAATAGCATGCGTGACTTCGTCAATTATAGCACATGAAAGCGTTATGTAGCCTTACATAATAAGGGTGTTTATCCAAGATGAAAAAAACTCACTAAGTACTGGACCGACTTGAAAATTCTTTAGCAGTAGAATGCTTTATATATATAGGTATCACTACCATGAATGTGTATCCAAACACAGACAAAAAAAAAAACCTAAAAACACCATACAAAACTATATTTATATCCTAACAAAATAATGTACGCCAAAAAATATGAATCCGTTTTCAATACCACCCGACAAGCCGCTCTTAGCTAATTATATCAATAAACGTACCTATGTGAAGCACGACTAAAATCATAGTTACCATATTACCATAGTGGTGCTACTTGTCATGTTGAACCAGTTCGCTAGATGTCGCTGTTCTATATTTTTTTGACTGAGACACTGAAGAATTATATTCTAAAGAGCTAGATTCAGCCTTCTCAAATTTTATATGCTGATTGCATATAAAATTTGAGAAGGCTGAATCTAGCTCTTTATATTTATTATTTATATTTTATATATATTATTTATATTTATATATTATTTATATTTATATTTTATCTCGAGAGTGTTCTTCGTAATAATAGAGTCCAAAATTTTCGGAGACGTCCAACTCCATCATGCGGTGTGCTATTGGGTTACCTCCGTATCATAAAAATTAGATAATGCTACTTTTTTATTCCGGAAAAGGGTACGTTTAATTTGAATTTCCACGCGAATGAAGTCGCAGTCAACAGCCAGTAATAAACAATCTCAATAATAAACAATTTTAGTGTCGGCTTCATTAAATTCAGTAAGCTAATCGCCAACGTCCATACCATGTTGAATACACCGGTTCTCGTCTGATCACCGAAGTTAAGCAACATCGGGCGTGGTTAGTACTTGGATGGGTGACCGCCTGGGAATACCACGTGATGTTGGCTTTTTGAAACTTAGTTTTTTGAACACAGTTGTGAAAACCACGGAGCAGATACAAAGGTGAAAACCAATATCCAATTGAGAATATTGTGTGCTGGTCAAATTATAATGATTATTTTTTAGTTAGACTACTTAACTGTTCATTGCTTCGTGGTGGCTAATATACTTTACTTACATTATTATGAGATCGCATTTTGTCCCAATTAGTACCATATAGTGTATACGAGGCATCAATTCAATTACCTCACTGTTTGACTTGGAACATGATATTACTCGAATAAAAACTTTCGTGAGTGGTATTCATATTATTTCAATTATACGGTTTTACTCACGTGTATATTTCGGGGATGCCCGACTAGTTTCGGACCCGACGGGGGTGCCAACTGATTAATTTTCTAAATTTTATATGTACCTACGTAAGTAATTAATCATTTTATTATTTGGCGCCGACTCAAAATAAGTTTATAACAAATTTGATAGTTTATGTAAATAAGCTTAATACTTAAGACTTAAGGTTTATTTATTTTTTGCTTTTTAGTTCTTTTCGTCGGTTAAATTTTTTGTTAAAAAGATTTTTATTTTATGATTTTTTTTCATCATCAGCTAAGCTACATGATGTGATGATTTCTAAACGCAAATACCTGATAAAGTAATGAAAAGTAAACAGAAACATTATTCGTTCCTACAATTTTCGAGGGTTTCTCTCAATTTTATCAGGATCTGATCATCTGATTCTGACTTCCTTGACATGGGACCATCCTGGAGGTATACCCTATCTAACAAAAAAAAAAAAATCAAAATCGGTTAATCGGATATAAAAAAAATATATATATATATATATATATAATACGGTCGAATTGAGAACCCCCTTTTTTTCCGTCGGTTAAAAATACAGTTTTAACCACATTTTTGACAATAGATATTATTATTATTCCTCTGAGATTATTATAAAGGATTTATGTCCACAGAGACAGAAAAGCATTATCTGTCTACGCCCACAGATTACTACAGACTTTTTTTTTATCCGACCGTAGATAAGGCGCATTTCTTGTTTTTTTTTTTGTCATTTGCTTTTTTCTTGTATACAATGTTCTTTGTTTAATATGTCTTGTGTGCGTCCAATGTTTGAGCGAAATCAAAGAATTTTTTTTCTTTCTTTCTGGTATGTATTCGGGGTATCCATTTAGTCGGTAAATACTGCGGTGCATGTCATAAAGGTTGAATTAGTAGTGATTAGTAGGTGAATAGTAAGTGATTGTTCGTATTTAACCGATTACATTTTACCGACACTCAGACTTCCAAGAAGTCATACTTGCAAATTGACCGTAATACAAAAGGTTTATAAACAAGCACTAAAAAGGGGCAATTGTAGGGTCGATAAACCCTGGAATAATTAATACAAAATGTGCTGTTGTGTCTGAAACAAATTTAGCTTCTGTGTAATCCTATTGTAGTCCTGTGTAGTTAATTTGCACACTTAGAAAACAAATCTATGTAATTACGTAAATAGGATTTTTTCTCGTGTAAGCCAAAACATGTTGAAAACAAAGTTTAACGAATTTAATAATAATTATTAGTTGTTATTAGTTAATTAATTAAAGGTTTTGTAATTATTATTAAAAAAGTTAAAAAAAACAATTTCATGAGTAAAATATAACAAAAGGGTACGTGTGGCCCATGAGGGGATCGAACCCGCGACCTTCGCGTTATTAGCACGACGCTCTAACCAACTGAGCTAATGGGCCATTGGAACGAGTGACGAAATAGTACATCGTAACTCTCACAATTAATCTATCAATGTATAAAATCAATCAATGTATAAATGTAATCAATGTATCAATGTATAAAACTAAACTATACTTCTGATCTCTACAGGGGCCGACGTCCTTTTTTCTTAGAGTTCCTTGCTTGTTCTCCACCAAAGGACCTACGTATTGGCGACTAGTTTTACGACTGACGTGGTAATTAGTTTAATTTAAGTCTAGGAGGAGTACCGCTGAGTAAAGCAGTTAAATTAAATACCTGGAATACTGGGTCACCGAGGATCTCTCCGATGATTTGGACATTGAGAGGGAGCGAAGGGCATTAAGTAAGGGCTGTAAGATGCAATATGTTGGGTCGCAGGTTTTCAAGGTGTTCAAGCTTTTTACACCTGCGGCCTCTGGGCCTGTTATCCGCAGAGATCTTTCTGCGCCCTTCGGGTCCTCTACAATAATGGAATGTTTGCTAAGGCCAGCATGAACTGCCATAAAGCAGTAAACAGGAAAAGAGCGGCTTTCCTAATGCGTTGAATACGGGACAGCACTAATGGCCTCCTAAATACCATTTTAGAAAATTGTCGAATAGTGAGACATTGGAATACAATTAATCTTGGAAAGTGCAGCTTTAATATAAAAATAATAATAAATTTAATTAAAAAGCTATGGAATAAATCCTGAAATAAAGGTCTTACTATTTTATTGTTAAGTAAGTGAATATTATATTAATGAAATACAGAGTTCACATGTGTGAATTAAATAGAAATGTCATATAAAAAAGTAATAATAAAAACACATAAATATCAAAATAGCCAACATCACGTGGTATTCCCAAGCGGTCACCCATCCAAGTACTAACCACGCCCAATGTTACTTAACTTCGGTGATCGGACGAGAACCGGTGTGTTCAACATGGTATGGACGTTGGCGAAGTAATCTACGAAATACATATTATTTTTAAAAGGATATTAAAAAACTGCTTATAACGTCACACATCGATACTTTTTAACTTACTACTCTGCAATTATTTATAATAATTATAATCTTGGAACATTCAAGAGTAGAGTGAATAAGTTTCTCTTGGATAGGCGTGTAACATCTTCGTCTTCATCATCAGTTTCCATCAGGTGAGTTGGAAGAAAAACGCCTATACCATAACACAATAAAAAAAACAACTGTTTTATTAGCTTCACTTAAAACTAACTATTGCCGCGTTCCAATTTCCAATAAACAAAAAACGATTCGTTTTGCTTACGGACCGTCAAATTTCGTTAAATTTTCGACTAAAATTTTAACGTCGATCGCTCTCTAAATTTAAAAATTTTCACTTAAGTTTTCAAGGGTTTTAATGCACTCGCAGGCCTGTCCTCATGTTTTCTAGTTGAACGTGGCGTGTTAAGCAGTGACCGACTAGTGGGCACCGAACACCACATCTATACGCGACACCAGTAACTCGCGTTTACTGGTTGAAATGATTTCGATGAAAATGATAGTCATCCATTCTAACTTTTAAACGTTCGCGTTCCATGATATAATTATGTTTTTACACGGGAATTAACGCGATCACGAAAGAGGTATTATATACCTCTGAATTGCTTGACGTTTCGACCAGGTTGCACTGGCCGTGGTCACAGGCTGACTGGCTCAGTGGTGCACGCCCTCCGTCGTCGGAATCGTGAGGTAGAAGGTTCTACATCCACCCACACATTTTCAATATTTTTGATATTTTTGTTTCACCATGTACCGTCACATACTATACTAACAGTGTTCCTATTTTGTAAGCAAACAGATGTGTCCTTTTTTGGTGTTTATCCTAAAGCGAGGTGGTATGTTTTTTACCACTGGATTCCACGCTCTAGATAATTTGAGACCATCTTCCCGATTGAAAGTTTTGTGTTTTTTAATTTCAATCGCTTCACGTACAACTCTTGAGTAAAAGTGACGTTTAGTGGAGAGGATTTGCGTACGGTGAAACTCAATCCAGTGATTGGTGCCCGCTTCAAGTGCTTGTTTTGCAATCGCTGATTTGCTAACCTGTCGGTTCTTCACAGCAGCGATATGTTATTTGACCCTTTCAGCGATATTCTGCTTTGTTTAGCCTATGTAGGAACCACCGTAGCTTCAGTTTATTTTGTATACACCTAGAGTTTCCTGACAGTGCCAACACCATTCTGATTTCTGAATATGATGGCGAGTCTGCTGGACTGTTGGTTTATCAATCATAGTTGTGTTGTCTTCAATGGGATTGGGAACAGTGATTGTTAATGTGTTTCGTTGTGTCTGCCTAATTATCTTTCACAAAAACCAAGGTAAGTACTACTGTTATTACTGTGCTACTAGCAAAATGGATATAAAATTTGAAATAAATTTATTATTATTAATTAAAAATACATATTAACTTTATCCGAAAAATTTCAAGTGCGTATTGTCAGTTAATAAGGTTGCTGTATCAAAAATTACAAATTTTCCTACATTTGTTATTAACCGTTCCTGTAATACTTTGTGTAAACTATTATTTTTCAGAAAATCTGAATTTCATACGTCATAGGAAAGGACCTAATAAGCAAAAGGTGCGGTATACAATAATAAATAATATGTATATGCAATGTTGCCGTCTTGTTTCCGACTAAACACTATCATTTACATTGTGTTCACCAGTGTTCACCAATTCAATTCCAGGTACACCAATTCAGTGTCACATGACCGTGGTGTATGGCGTCATTCCTGACTGTTAACAAGTCGTTTCAGTTATAACAGCATAGTGTACGTTTAGGAAAACTAGTCGCCAACGTCCATACCATGTTGAACACACCGGTTCTCGTCCGATCACCGAAGTTAAGCAACATCGGGCGTGGTTAGTACTTGGATGGGTGACCGCCTGGGAATACCACGTGATGTTGGCTTTTTGCATTTATGTATTTTAGAGGAGAGAAGTAAAATAACTAATTCCGATTAGGATGGTATTATTTTATGATATACTAACCGTCCCCGCAGTTTCACATGCGTTTATGATCACTGCTCCGCTCTTATTGGTCGTAGCGTGATGTTATATAGCCTTCCTCGATAAATGGGATATCCAACACTAAAAGAATTTGCAATTATAACCTAGCTCCTGAGAAATCTGAAACAAACTCGTCAGCTTTATAATATTAGTATGGATTAAATGGAACTTTTTATCCCGATATTCCCACGGGATCGGAACTTACGCGGATAACACCGCGGGGCGCTGCTAGTGTTAGTGTGTGCTTTAGGTTAACCATTTTTCCAAATTTATCGTTAACCTGAGACTATGAATATTAGGGAAGCTAGTTATTTAACGGCCCGTCTATCGGTGAGCAGTTAACGGTTGATATAAACAAGAGCAAACATGTGCTGTTTTTCTCACGGAGCCTTAATCTAACAGTGGTTTTCAATACTATCTGAATTGGGCGGCTTTCATTCAGGGCGGACAGCAAATGTTCATTAAACGTTGTTTAGACTGGAAACCTGCAAGAAATATTAAAGACTAACTGCACCCTGCGGTTTCACCATCAAGTTCCGATCGGGGTAAAAAGTAGCCTATGTGTTGATCCAGGTCTCCAAGTTTTATCGCAATCGGTTCTGTAGTTTTTGCGTGACAGAGTAACAAACATCCAAATATCTAAACATCCTCAGAAACTTTCATGTCTATAATATTAGTAGGATTTAACTGAGAAATGTAAATCACATGAAGACCATTATAAAATCAATATAGGTAAAAAATATTACCTAAAGTTAAGGTTTGTATTGGTACTTATATTTTGTAAACAAGTTGAAACACAACTAAAAAAGTAGGTCCTACAGCACCGCCTTGTGCTACCTGGTAATACCATTGTGTGGTCAATTCTCCAATTTCGCGCGGTTTTAAACAATTTACAAGCCTGTCCTTAAGTTTTGTATTTGTAACTGTTATGTAAACAGTGTCAAATGCTTCTGAAAAGGTTATGAAACTCAAAATTTTAGCTTTAGGTGAAATTATAAATGTATCAGGAAATATTTAATAACAAAACATTAGGTTTAGAATTTAGAGTAACTGTTTTACCTTTACATAATAACAATAGTCTTTTGTTACTGACATTTAAATTAATTTGCCAACATCCATCCCATGTTGAATAAATCGCGGCCCTCCGATTACCGAAGTTAAGCAACATGGGGCGTGGTTAGTGTGGTTAGTACTTGTATGGGTGACCGCCTGCGTATACAACATGACGTTTGATTTTACTGGATCATTATTGAATTAAAATTTATTAATATAAATTTGCCCAAAGCTTATCTCGTGTTTTCGTACATTTTGTCAATCAGTTCAGGTATCCCTGATGGATGATCCATGAAAAGTGCCCTTAATAAAAGTAAAATAAAGTACTATTGAAATGCAAAAAGCCAACATCACGTGGTATTCCCAGGCGGTCACCCATCCAAGTACTAACCACGCCCGATGTTGCTTAACTTCGGTGATCGGACGAGAACCGGTGTGTTCAACATGGTATGGACGTTGGCATTTGTGGCATTAAAATTAACATTATCTTGCTACTACTCAAACTATTGTTAATCGCAAACTTTATATACCTGTAATTATATACCTGTCTAGATAGAGTAACTCAAACAAATAGTGCACAGAAAATGGGATACAATCACGCACTAAGTGTGAGTACGCACGTGTAGTTATTGTCAACAATTTGTCATTGTGTGCGTGTTTAGGGATGCCTGCTCTAAATTATTTATTTACCTTGTTTTATTATAGTAAGGAGATGAATATTATATAAAATAATGATTTAAAAGAAAACGAATTTACTACAAAACGTATTAATCAACAAAAACATAAAAAGTGTTTTAAAATATCGGTAATATGTGTTAATGTTCTTCATCTGCTAGAAACGAAAATTGACCGGCTTAATTCAAATTACAAAAATACCAATATAAAGTGAAAATAAGTGATTAAAAACTTTAACAGTTTGTGGCGACTTCCGTATACATGTTTGCGTTCTAGTATTATCTTTCGGCGTAATGCATGGCGTATTGATTCTAAATCTGAAAAATCTTGCAAGATGGTATCCGGCTCTTCATTTACGGTATCCCTTAAACAGGAAGGTTTCGGATCAGTGTAAATATCAATCCCTATATTGGAAGTAGGCTGGACCTGGTAAAAATAAACAATTAGAATTATTAGATTAAATTAGTCGTAATTAGCAATTACGACTATATTTTGAAGTTTATGTTTCCAACGTCGATAACACTAAACACTGTAAAGCATACGATAAGATTAATAAACTAAGTCAAAATTTTGGTAAAATAAACTGTAGTATGTGGATTTTATGAATTTATAAAATGTTTTAAAAAAGCTATATGTTTAAAACAACCCTCCACATAGTGACTTAATACTAAACCCACTCGGGCATTTTTATGTAAGAAATAAATAGTAATAAGTCAACAGCGTCATCGTTTTACGATTACCCATAGTTTTTGTAAAATTACCCCGTAATAAACTGACAACACTGGCTAATCTGTCATACATACAAATATTGAAATATTTATTCGTATTTTCTAAGAAAATAATGTAAATTTAGACAAAACTTACCGATAAAAAGTAATCTTAGTGTTGTTATAAGTTTTTCCAGGTTATCCTGGAAAAACTTATAACAACACTAAGATTACTTTTTGTGCCGGTTTGTGCCGAAACTATTTTCGACACAATTGAATAGCACAAACCGGCATGATGATTGGTTTTCCGTAAGCTCGTCGCCCATTACAGATTCAAATGACAATGATGTCTATGACACGCGACTCAACGAAATATAGTCGTCTTTTTAGCGCCGTTCTATGCGGCCCAATATGTCATCTAGACATGTATATAATCAAAGTATACAATCATGAATTACGTCATACGTCAAGGTCACGTGGCTCTGGCGTGGTGTGTGTGAAAGTGAAGTGATCAGGATTACAATGTAATAATAATATTACTTGAGACACCTCACACATGGCCGTCTGATCCGAAACTAGGCAGCCTGCCCTATGGTAACCAGACCGCTGATAAACATAAATACATCCATATTATAAACATATTATTTGTCCTAGGTGGGAATCGAACCCACGACCTCTGGCTCTACTATCAGGATCACTGTAGACCAGAAGGCCGGTCAATAATCTAAACTAATATTATAAAGAGGAAACATTTGTGTGTATGTTTGTAATGTTTTCACCTGGACCGATTGCCGATGCCGACCGATGAAACTTGGTATGTAGATAGCTGGAGACCTGGATTAACGCATACGCTGCTTTTTATCTGGACATTCCCACGGGATCGGGACTTACGCGGGTGAAACCGCGAGGCGCTGCTAGTAGTAAATATGCCAAACATATCTGAGGCCACGGCAGTGCCCCCGCCAAGTCGAGCAAAATAATTAAAAACGACGAATATACAATTTGCTACAGAAAGGTGTAGTCATACAGGGTTATGACGATGCCATTGCGATAAGTAGTCTCTGCCTATTTAAGGCATTATATGGGCTTTCCCCTTTTATGATGATCGGTTGGCTAGTGAAGGGATGAAAGTGTAACATACAAACATATTCACATTTATAATATTACTGGCAACCCGCCCCTGCTTCGCACGGGTACAAATTATACACCTAAACCTTCCTCATGAATCACTCTGTCTATTAGTGAAAACTGCATGAAAATCCGGTAAGTAGTTATTCAGTCTATTGCGAACAGACAGTCAGACAGACAGACGCGGCGGGGGACTTTGTTTTATAGTTTTTAACAGATTAACCCAGCGGTATTACGAGGTCCCGCAAGGCGGTATTCTAGGCCTCACTTTTTTTACTAATTTACAATATGAAAGTAAATATATGTTGATTGTCATCAATATATATTTACTTTCATATTGTGATAGAATGACTTAGGGTGTCCCCCAAGTCATTCTATTTATTAAAGAAATAAAGATTTGTTGTTAGTTAACTAATTAGGTAACATTTCGATCTCACAACTTCTTGTGGTAGAAGAACTGCGTTGCGACTTGTGAGAATATATATGTTATTGTTTTAATGGGATCTCATTGCGGACTTAGGTTTATAGCGTCATTTCTGATTGTTAAACAAGTAGTTTCATTTGTAGTAGCATACTGTAAATTTCAATTTAATTGTCGCCAACGTCCATACCATGTTGAATACACCGGTTCGTCCATACCATGTTGAATACACCGGTTCTCGTCTGATCACCGAAGTTAAGCAACATCGGGCGTGGTTAGTACTTGGATGGGTGACCGCCTGGGAATACCACGTGATGTTGGCTTTTTGCATGTTGATTGATAACAAAATTCAATATTAATATTTTTGAGTAAGTGACTGTGACTATCCTTATTATGTAACGTCATAATTTTTCACTGTAGTTAATAATATTTATTCATATAATTCGGCTTTTCACTTAAGTGCTTATAATAATAATAATATGAATTTTAGGTTTCAGATTATTTTCAAAATCATTTGGGAACGTGACATCGTTTGACATACCAGATTCAACTAGAAAACACGAGGACAAGCTTGCGAAGGGCTTAAAACTCTTGCACGTTAAGTGGAAATTTTGTAATTGAGGAAACATTAATTGAGGTTTATAATTATTATGAATATTTTGACGTTGAGATGACGTCATAATGATTTATGAAAACGATAAATTTAATTGTTTATTCGCCAACGGCCATACCACGTTGAATACACCGGTTCTCGTCTGATCACCGAAGTTAAGCAACATCGGGCGTGGTTAGTACTTGGATGGGTGACCGCCTGGGAATACTACGTGATGTTGGCTTTCTGGTGTTACTTTTATTTGCAATGCGCTGCCACCAAACTTATTCTTTTAAGTACAGAGGCCTGCACCAATTAAACCCATTGTAGGTATTTTTGAATTGTCAGGAGTCGGTCAGTATAAGTCGGTCGTGAAGCTAGTTGCCTGTTCCAAAACGTAGATCCTATGGAGAAGAACAGGCAAGAAACTCCAGGGACACTCTTTTTAAACATTTTTTTTTTTAACAAAGTTGGTATTCCCAGGCGGTCACCCATCCAAGTACTAAACCACGCCCGATGTTGCTTAACTTCGGTGATCAGACGAGAACCGGTGTATTCAACATGGTATGGGCGTTGACGACAATGAAATTGAAATCTACAGTACGCTACTACTACTCAAACTACTTGTTCTGCAATCAGAAATAGCGCCATAAACCGCGATCTGCAATGAGATCCCTCTGGATCCCCCCCATAATTTCGTAAACTTCAATTCGATCTCAAGTACTTACCAAATTAGAATGATTATTTTATTATTGCGCTCTTGGTTTTTTATTGAAACTTTGCTGGTGTAAAGCATTTTAATTGCTTCGTGCCAGCTGTAAGTATATATACTGATTTCGGTATAATCGTTTTTGTACACTTAATAATTATTATACATTGTTAACAGGATACATAAAGCATCTTCTCTTAACTCACTCATTAACGCTTGGTCAAAACTACAGTAGATTTATTTGGTTACGTTTCATTCATTCCAGAACTACGAGTCACCAATAGATTTTTTAATTATTTCTTAGCAAGTAGCGTTAAATAAAAAGTGCAATGGAAAAGAAAAATTGTATGAAAATTTGTAATTTCTGAAAGGGGATAAAAATTTGTAATTTTCACAAATAAATTTAAAAGATGACTTCCTTTTATAAGCAACAAATAAATAAAGTTCAGTATTGATCGCGCATTGCGGCGCTACTATTAAATGAATATGTACGTATATATTATGTAGATTTATGCCGCGTTCCAATAAAACAAAAACGATTCGTTTTGCTTACGGACGGTAAAATTTTCGTTGAAAATTCAACGAAATTTTACCGTTTGTAAGCAAAACGAATCGTTTCTTGTTTATTGGACCGCGGCACTAGACGACTTACATGCAACCTAATGAATATGTTAACTGCTACGGCACGAGAGCGCTTTTTACAATGATTACCATCTATTAACAGTTCTTGCGGTACGACCACACAATAGATGTCATTAAGTAAGAGTTTTGAATGAAGGTACAAGCAAAGCAATGTCATTCTACTGAGCCACATAATACATAATAGGACCAGTAACTGAGCGCACAATTAACTCACTGTCATTCACCTTAGACGAAAATTGGATACTACACCACTAATGCCGCGTTCCAATAAACAAATTGCTTACGGACGGTAAAATTTTCGTTGAAAATTCAACGAAATTTTACCGTCCGTGAGCAAAACGAATCGTTTCTTGTTTATTGGAAGGCGGCATAAGTGAACAAGATCTACTTTTGCTTACAAGTAAAGATAAAATTAAGCCTAACAAACAGTATAGGTACGTTTTGATTTATCTCGCTTAAGTCACTGTTATTATTAAGTCAACTATGAGCATGCATCGTGATCCAACTGATGACGATGAATCGAAATCCTCGCGAGCAAAACTGCGGGCAACATGCAGTTATTTATAAAACGAAGTAAACAGTTCAAGAACAAAAAAATAAAGTTAGTTCAACAAACTAACACTATTAAGCAATTAAAGAGTTATTAGTACTAATATTAAGACACGAATTATTGTTGAACTATAGAAGAACACATTGCTAACAATAGCTGAATGCATTTTAGTTAGTGTTGTTTAGGAATAACGGGCGACACCAACGTTTCATTAAAAATTTGTTATATAATAATAAGATTATTGCAAGGTAAGTAACTACTTAATATACTATTACTTAATATAATAATACTTACTAAGTAGGAACATTATATTTGAAATAGAACAAAAATAATACAAAACCAAGGTTCATCTCTTGTTCATGTGTCAATTTTGTTCTGAGTATATGTGAAAGTGAATGTATTACAAAAGTTTTAATCATTGGCAAGTCTAAAACAAGTCGACAACGTTAAACTCAATTTTATATTTATTGAAATTGTTAGGTTGTAAACCCTTATAAAAGAAATTTATTAACTATCTGAGAAATTCCGTGAAAATGAAATGTAATCTACACAATGGCCCCAATTCTGTTACTTCACTCGCTAAATTAAAATTCACTAAATTTTCTTCATATAAAAAGTGAACCTTGTACACTTAGAAACAAGGTCTTACTTCAAATTGAAACAAGTAGGTAACATATGTCGCTATCGAAATAAGCACTTTATTTGTCGACTAAAGTCTGATACGCTTAAATAAACTTTAATACCACGTAGCGAGAGCCGCTATCCGTTGAATGCCATCTCTTTTGTTCTGTGTTTTTAGTAAGCGTCTTCGTATGTGTAGATTAAAAACACGTCATCCTTGTTCGTTTTGAACAAGTTTTTATACGGCAATTATACAGCGTTTGAATAAATGAAGACTCTCGCTGCGTGGAAATAAAGTTGAATATACGTTGACAGGTTGTAGTGAAATTTAGCGGCGCTGAGAAATAGATGCTAGTAACAAATAGACCTTATTACGAAGAACACTAGGTTGATTTCATATGAAGAAATTAAGTCAGGTTTTAGTTTAGTCGAGTGTACAATAGAATCGGCACCAATATAAAATTTAGCAGTCAAATCAAAAACTCTTAGCGTAAGTCCTACAAAAAAAAAAGTAAAAATTGGTGTTCAAAAATAAATAGAAGGCTTTCCTGACAACTCAATTCCTTTAGAGGTACAAAATACCGGTCTTAGTGAAAATCTTAAAATGCCTACTATCTACATCCATAGATGGTTTGGTAGAAAGTAGGCATGGAAATTGCATTTCTGCAAAAGTTTATTTAAAATTTCAGAAACATGATCTGGCAGCCTCTGAATCTGACAGAGGCATGTCCAGTTGACACGAATGTCACATCATGTTCGCCATTTGCATATGTCTATCTCAATTTGTTGGTCCACTTGTTTGGAGGTTCCAAGGACATTAGAATACAAGACAAGTTAAGAGACCAGGATGAACATGACAGGATATTGAATAACCCGGATGGAGAGAAATTTCGGGAGGAGAACGACAGAGAAGAATATGATTTCATTGTTGTTGGCGCTGGATCGGCTGGGTGCGTAGTGGCTAATAGATTATCGGCAAATAGCAAATGGAAGGTATGTAGACTGAAGATAAAATATTGGTTACACAGAGGTTTTCCTTTTTTCCTTTACTTGAACTGCGAGACTTGCTTCTTACCAAATTTCATGATTCTAGGTCAATGGGTATAAATAAATGTCATTGCAGATTATTTATGTTATGTTGAACTTGCGACACGATACGCAACGCTGCGATTTTATCACTATGTTACTGTGCTACGGAAAGTGAGATTTGAATAGGGAGAAATATGGAAAGGTGGTCCGAAGACACGCGGGGTAGGCCAACTAAACGCACTGCTCCAATGAGACAGCGATGTTTCGGAGAAAACGAAAACATCATCGATGTTTATAGTTTTTAGATATTTGTTGATTTTTTAGAAACCGCTCTACTGATTTCGATAAAATTTAAATGGGACTACCTGGAAAGTAAATCCTTTGAAACAAAAAAAGAATTTTCAAAATTGGTTCAGGCGTCTTCGAGTAATCGGCGAACATACATAAAAAAAAAGATTCCCACGAATTGAGAACCTCCTCCTTTTTGGAAGTCGGTTAAAAAAACCTTAGTTTGTTGTACCTAAATGTTACTGTTTTGAAAAACCCTTTTTATTGCCAGGTTCTAGTAAGGTAGAAGTAAGCATTGCATATTTGCATACATGCACTTAAATTATGTAGTTTAATGTAAGAGCATTCCATTATAATAATAAGCAAAAAGCCAACATCACGTAGTATTCCCAGGCGGTCACCCATCCAAGTACTAACCACGCCCGATGTTGCTTAACTTCGGTGATCGGACGAAAACCGGTGTATTCAACATGGTATGGACGTTGGCCCTTGCGTTTTTGAAATGACGAGTTTTATCTTACTGACCCATGAACAGCGTAATAAAAAGAAGTTATCTAAGAGCACCTAAAATAAAATGTATATCAAAATGCCAACATCACGTGGTGTATTCCCAGGCGGTCACCCATCCAAGTACTAACCACGCTCGATGTTGCTTAACTTCGGTGATCGGACGAGAACCGGTGTATTCAACATGGTATGGACGTTGGCCCTTGCGATTCTGAAATGACGAGTTTTATCTTACTGACCCATGAACAACGTAACAAAAAGAAGTTATCTAAGAGCACCAAAAATAAAATGTATATCAAAAAGCCAACATCACGTGGTATTCCCAGGCGGTCACCCACCCAAGTACTAACCACGCCCGATGTTGCTTAACTTCGGTGATCGGACGAGAACCGGTGTATTCAACATGGTATGGACGTTGGACCTTGCGATTCTGAAATGACGAGTTTTATCTTACTGACCCATGAACAGCGTAATAGAAAGAAGTTATCTAAGAGCACCTAAAATAAAATGTATATCAAAAAGTCAACATCACGTGGAATTCCCAGGCGGTCACCCATCCAAGTACTAACCACGCCCGATGTTGCTTAACTTCGGTGATCGGACGAGAACCGGTGTATTCAACATGGTATGGACGTTGGCCCTTGCGATTCTGAAATGACGAGTTTTATCTTACTGACCCATGAACAACGTAACAAAAAGAAGTTATCTAAGAGCACCAAAAATAAAATGTATATCAAAAAGCCAACATCACGTGGTATTCCCAGGCGGTCACCCATCCAAGTACTAACCACGCCCGATGTTGCTTAACTTCGGTGATCGGACGAGAACCGGTGTATTCAACATGGTATGGACGTTGGCCCTTGCGATTCTGAAATGACGAGTTTTATCTTACTGACCCATGAACAACGTAACAAAAAGAAGTTATCTAAGAGCACCAAAAATAAAATGTATATCAAAAAGCCAACATCACGTGGTATTCCCAGGCGGTCACCCATCCAAGTACTAACCACGCCCGATGTTGCTTAACTTCGGTGATCGGACGAGAACCGGTGTATTCAACATGGTATGGACGTTGGCCCTTGCGATTCTGAAATGACGAGTTTTATCTTACTGACCCATGAACAACGTAACAAAAAGTAGTTATCTAAGAGCACCAAAAATAAAATGTATATCAAAAAGCCAACATCACGTGGTATTCCCAGGCGGTCACCCATCCAAGTACTAACCACGCCCGATGTTGCTTAACTTCGGTGATCGGACGAGAACCGGTGTATTCAACATGGTATGGACGTTGGCCCTTGCGATTCGGAAATGACGAGTTTTATCTTACTGACCCATGAACAACGTAACAAAAAGAAGTTATCTAAGAGCACCAAAAATAAAATGTATATCAAAAAGCCAACATCACGTGGTATTCCCAGGCGGTCACCCATCCAAGTACTAACCACGCCCGACGTTGCTTAACTTCGGTGATCGGACGAGAACCGGTGTATTCAACATGGTATGGACGTTGGCCCTTGCGATTCTGAAATGACGAGTTTTATCTTACTGACCCATGAACAACGTAACAAAAAGAAGTTATCTAAGAGCACCAAAAATAAAATGTATATCAAAAAGCCAACATCACGTGGTATTCCCAGGCGGTCACCCATCCAAGTACTAACCACGCCCGATGTTGCTTAACTTCGGTGATCGGACGAGAACCGGTGTATTCAACATGGTATGGACGTTGGCCCTTGCGATTCTGAAATGACGAGTTTTATCTTACTGACCCATGAACAACGTAACAAAAAGAAGTTATCTAAGAGCACCAAAAATAAAATGTATATCAAAAAGCCAACATCACGTGGTATTCCCAGGCGGTCACCCATCCAAGTACTAACCACGCCCGATGTTGCTTAACTTCGGTGATCGGACGAGAACCGGTGTATTCAACATGGTATGGACGTTGGCCCTTGCAACTCTGAAATGACGAGTTTTATCTTACTGACCCATGAACAGCGTAATAAAAAGAAGTAATCTAAGAGCACCTTAAATAAAATGTTTATCAAAAAGAAAATATCACGTGGTATTCGCAGGCGGTCACCCATCCAAGTACTAACCACGCCCGAAGTTGCTTAACTTCGGTGATCGGACGAGAACCGGTGTATTCAACATGGTATGGACGTTGGCCCTTGCTATTCTGAAATGACGAGTTTTATCTTACTGACCCATGAACAGCGTAATAAAAAGAAGTTATCTAAGAGCACCTAAAATAAAATGTATATCTAAAAGCCAACATCACGTGGTATTCCCAGGCGGTCACCCACCCAAGTACTAACCACGCCCGATGTTGCTTAACTTCGGTGATCGGACGAGAACCGGTGTATTCAACATGGTATGGACGTTGGACCTTGCGATTCTGAAATGACGAGTTTTATCTTACTGACCCATGAACAGCGTAATAGAAAGAAGTTATCTAAGAGCACCTAAAATAAAATGTATATCAAAAAGTCAACATCACGTGGAATTCCCAGGCGGTCACCCATCCAAGTACTAACCACGCCCGATGTTGCTTAACTTCGGTGATCGGACGAGAACCGGTGTATTCAACATGGTATGGACGTTGGCCCTTGCGATTCTGAAATGACGAGTTTTATCTTACTGACCCATGAACAACGTAACAAAAAGAAGTTATCTAAGAGCACCAAAAATAAAATGTATATCAAAAAGCCAACATCACGTGGTATTCCCAGGCGGTCACCCACCCAAGTACTAACCACGCCCGATGTTGCTTAACTTCGGTGATCGGACGAGAACCGGTGTATTCAACATGGTATGGACGTTGGACCTTGCGATTCTGAAATGACGAGTTTTATCTTACTGACCCATGAACAGCGTAATAGAAAGAAGTTATCTAAGAGCACCTAAAATAAAATGTATATCAAAAAGTCAACATCACGTGGAATTCCCAGGCGGTCACCCATCCAAGTACTAACCACGCCCGATGTTGCTTAACTTCGGTGATCGGACGAGAACCGGTGTATTCAACATGGTATGGACGTTGGCCCTTGCGATTCTGAAATGACGAGTTTTATCTTACTGACCCATGAACAACGTAACAAAAAGAAGTTATCTAAGAGCACCAAAAATAAAATGTATATCAAAAAGCCAACATCACGTGGTATTCCCAGGCGGTCACCCATCCAAGTACTAACCACGCCCGATGTTGCTTAACTTCGGTGATCGGACGAGAACCGGTGTATTCAACATGGTATGGACGTTGGCCCTTGCGATTCTGAAATGACGAGTTTTATCTTACTGACCCATGAACAACGTAACAAAAAGAAGTTATCTAAGAGCACCAAAAATAAAATGTATATCAAAAAGCCAACATCACGTGGTATTCCCAGGCGGTCACCCATCCAAGTACTAACCACGCCCGATGTTGCTTAACTTCGGTGATCGGACGAGAACCGGTGTATTCAACATGGTATGGACGTTGGCCCTTGCGATTCTGAAATGACGAGTTTTATCTTACTGACCCATGAACAACGTAACAAAAAGTAGTTATCTAAGAGCACCAAAAATAAAATGTATATCAAAAAGCCAACATCACGTGGTATTCCCAGGCGGTCACCCATCCAAGTACTAACCACGCCCGATGTTGCTTAACTTCGGTGATCGGACGAGAACCGGTGTATTCAACATGGTATGGACGTTGGCCCTTGCGATTCTGAAATGACGAGTTTTATCTTACTGACCCATGAACAACGTAACAAAAAGAAGTTATCTAAGAGCACCAAAAATAAAATGTATATCAAAAAGCCAACATCACGTGGTATTCCCAGGCGGTCACCCATCCAAGTACTAACCACGCCCGATGTTGCTTAACTTCGGTGATCGGACGAGAACCGGTGTATTCAACATGGTATGGACGTTGGCCCTTGCGATTCTGAAATGACGAGTTTTATCTTACTGACCCATGAACAACGTAACAAAAAGAAGTTATCTAAGAGCACCAAACATAAAATGTATATCAAAAAGCCAACATCACGTGGTATTCCCAGGCGGTCACCCATCCAAGTACTAACCACGCCCGATGTTGCTTAACTTCCGTGATCGGACGAGAACCGGTGTATTCAACATGGTATGGACGTTGGCCCTTGCGATTCTGAAATGACGAGTTTTATCTTACTGACCCATGAACAACGTAACAAAAAGTAGTTATCTAAGAGCACCAAAAATAAAATGTATATCAAAAAGCCAACATCACGTGGTATTCCCAGGCGGTCACCCATCCAAGTACTAACCACGCCCGATGTTGCTTAACTTCGGTGATCGGACGAGAACCGGTGTATTCAACATGGTATGGACGTTGGCCCTTGCGATTCTGAAATGACGAGTTTTATCTTACTGACCCATGAACAACGTAACAAAAAGAAGTTATCTAAGAGCACCTAAAATAAAATGTATATCAAAATGCCAACATCACGTAGTATTCCCAGGCGGTCACCCATCCAAGTACTAACCACGCCCGATGTTGCTTAACTTCGGTGATCGGACGAGAACCGGTGTATTCAACATGGTATGGACGTTGGCCCTTACGATTCTTAAATGACGAGTTTTATCTTACTGACCCATGAACAGCGTAATAAAAAGAAGTTATCTAAGAGCACCTAAAATAAAATGTATATCAAAAAGCCAACATCACGTGGTATTCCCAGGCGGTCACCCATCCAAGTACTAACCACGCCCGATGTTGCTTAACTTCGGTGATCGGACGAGAACCGGTGTATTCAACATGGTATGGACGTTGGCCCTTGCGATTCTGAAATAACGAGTTTTATCTTACTGACCCATGAACAGCGTAATAGAAAGAAGTTATCTAAGAGCACCTAAAATAAAATGTATATCAAAATGCCAACATCACGTGGTATTCCCAGGCGGTCACCCATCCAAGTACTAACCACGCCCGATGTTGCTTAACTTCGGTGATCGGACGAGAACCGGTGTATTCAACATGGTATGGACGTTGGCCCTTGCGATTCTGAAATAACGAGTTTTATCTTACTGACCCATGAACAGCGTAATAAAAAGAAGTTATCTAAGAGCACCTAAAATAAAATGTATATCAAAAAGCCAACATCACGTGGTATTCCCAGGCGGTCACCCATCCAAGTACTAACCACACCCGATGTTGCTTAACTTCGGTGATCGGACGAGAACCGGTGTATTCAACATGGTATGGACGTTGGCCCTTGCGATTCTGAAATAACGAGTTTTATCTTACTGACCCATGAACAGCGTAATAGAAAGAAGTTATCTAAGAGCACCTAAAATAAAATGTATATCAAAATGCCAACATCACGTGGTATTCCCAGGCGGTCACCCATCCAAGTACTAACCACGCCCGATGTTGCTTAACTTCGGTGATCGGACGAGAACCGGTGTATTCAACATGGTATGGACGTTGGCCCTTGCGATTCTGAAATAACGAGTTTTATCTTACTGACCCATGAACAGCGTAATAGAAAGAAGTTATCTAAGAGCACCTAAAATAAAATGTATATCAAAAAGCCAACATCACGTGGAATTCCCAGGCGGTCACCCATCCAAGTACTAACCACGCCAGATGTTGCTTAACTTCGGTGATCGGACGAGAACCGGTGTATTCAACATGGTATGGACGTTGGCCCTTGCGATTCTGAAATAACGAGTTTTATCTTACTGACCCATGAACAGCGTAATAGAAAGAAGTTATCTAAGAGCACCTAAAATAAAATGTATATCAAAATGCCAACATCACGTGGTATTCCCAGGCGGTCACCCATCCAAGTACTAACCACGCCCGATGTTGCTTAACTTCGGTGATCGGACGAGAACCGGTGTATTCAACATGGTATGGACGTTGGCCCTTGCGATTCTGAAATAACGAGTTTTATCTTACTGACCCATGAACAGCGTAATAGAAAGAAGTTATCTAAAAGCACCTAAAATAAAATGTATATCAAAAAGCCAACATCACGTGGAATTCCCAGGCGGTCACCCATCCAAGTACTAACCACGCCAGCTGTTGCTTAACTTCGGTGATCGGACGAGAACCGGTGTATTCAACATGGTATGGACGTTGGCCCTTGCGATTCTGAAATAACGAGTTTGATCTTTCTGACACATGAACAGCGTAATAGAAAGAAGTTATCTAAGAGCACCTAAAATAAAATGTATATCAAAATGCCAACATCACGTGGTATTCCCAGGCGGTCACCCATCCAAGTACTAACCACGCCCGATGTTGCTTAACTTCGGTGATCGGACGAGAACCGGTGTATTCAACATGGTATGGACGTTGGCCCTTGCGATTCTGAAATAACGAGTTTTATCTTACTGACCCATGAACAGCGTAATAAAAAGAAGTTATCTAAGAGCACCTAAAATAAAATGTATATCAAAAAGCCAACATCACGTGGTATTCCCAGGCGGTCACCCATCCAAGTACTAACCACGCCCGATGTTGCTTAACTTCGGTGATCGGACGAGAACCGGTGTATTCAACATGGTATGGACGTTGGCCCTTGCGATTCTGAAATAACGAGTTTTATCTTACTGACCCATGAACAGCGTAATAGAAAGAAGTTATCTAAGAGCACCTGAAATAAAATGTATATCAAAAAGCCAACATCACGTGGAATTCCCAGGCGGTCACCCATCCAAGTACTAACCACGCCCGAAGTTGCTTAACTTCGGTGATCGGACGAGAACCGGTGTATTCAACATGGTATGGACGTTGGCCCTTGCTATTCTGAAATGACGAGTTTTATCTTACTGACCCATGAACAGCGTAATAAAAAGAAGTTATCTAAGAGCACCTAAAATAAAATGTATATCTAAAAGCCAACATCACGTGGTATTCCCAGGCGGTCACCCACCCAAGTACTAACCACGCCCGATGTTGCTTAACTTCGGTGATCGGACGAGAACCGGTGTATTCAACATGGTATGGACGTTGGACCTTGCGATTCTGAAATGACGAGTTTTATCTTACTGACCCATGAACAGCGTAATAGAAAGAAGTTATCTAAGAGCACCAAAAATAAAATGTATATCAAAAAGTCAACATCACGTGGAATTCCCAGGCGGTCACCCATCCAAGTACTAACCACGCCCGATGTTGCTTAACTTCGGTGATCGGACGAGAACCGGTGTATTCAACATGATATGGACGTTGGCCCTTGCGATTCTGAAATGACGAGTTTTATCTTACTGACCCATGAACAACGTAACAAAAAGAAGTTATCTAAGAGCACCAAAAATAAAATGTATATCAAAAAGCCAACATCACGTGGTATTCCCAGGCGGTCACCCATCCAAGTACTAACCACGCCCGATGTTGCTTAACTTCGGTGATCGGACGAGAACCGGTGTATTCAACATGGTATGGACGTTGGACCTTGCGATTCTGAAATGACGAGTTTTATCTTACTGACCCATGAACAGCGTAATAGAAAGAAGTTATCTAAGAGCACCTAAAATAAAATGTATATCAAAAAGTCAACATCACGTGGAATTCCCAGGCGGTCACCCATCCAAGTACTAACCACGCCCGATGTTGCTTAACTTCGGTGATCGGACGGGAACCGGTGTATTCAACATGGTATGGACGTTGGCCCTTGCGATTCTGAAATGACGAGTCTTATCTTACTGACCCATGAACAACGTAACAAAAAGAAGTTATCTAAGAGCACCAAAAATAAAATGTATATCAAAAAGCCAACATCACGTGGTATTCCCAGGCGGTCACCCATCCAAGTACTAACCACGCCCGATGTTGCTTAACTTCGGTGATCGGACGAGAACCGGTGTATTCAACATGGTATGGACGTTGGCCCTTGCGATTCTGAAATGACGAGTCTTATCTTACTGACCCATGAACAACGTAACAAAAAGAAGTTATCTAAGAGCACCAAAAATAAAATGTATATCAAAAAGCCAACATCACGTGGTATTCCCAGGCGGTCACCCATCCAAGTACTAACCACGCCCGATGTTGCTTAACTTCGGTGATCGGACGAGAACCGGTGTATTCAACATGGTATGGACGTTGGCCCTTGCGATTCTGAAATGACGAGTTTTATCTTACTGACCCATGAACAACGTAACAAAAAGAAGTTATCTAAGAGCACCAAAAATAAAATGTATATCAAAAAGCCAACATCACGTGGTATTCCCAGGCGGTCACCCATCCAAGTACTAACCACGCCCGATGTTGCTTAACTTCGATGATCGGACGAGAACCGGTGTATTCAACATGGTATGGACGTTGGCCCTTGCGATTCTGAAATGACGAGTTTTATCTTACTGACCCATGAACAACGTAACAAAAAGTAGTTATCTAAGAGCACCAAAAATAAAATGTATATCAAAAAGCCAACATCACGTGGTATTCCCAGGCGGTCACCCATCCAAGTACTAACCGCGCCCGATGTTGCTTAACTTCGGTGATCGGACGAGAACCGGTGTATTCAACATGGTATGGACGTTGGCCCTTGCAATTCTGAAATGACGAGTTTTATTTTACTGAGCCATGAACAGCGTAATAAAAGGAAGTAATCTAAGAGTACCTAAAATAAACTGTTTATCAAAAAGCCAACATCACGTGGTATTCCCAGGCGGTCACCCATCCAAGTACTAACCACGCCCGATGTTGCTTAACTTCGGTGATCGGACGAGAACCGGTGTATTCAACATGGTATGGACGTTGGCCCTTGCGATTCTGAAATGACGAGTTTTATTTTACTGACCCATGAACAGCGTAATAAAAAGAAGTTATCTAAGAGCACCTAAAATAAAATGTATATCAAAAAGCCAACATCACGTGGTATTCCCAGGCGGTCACTCATCCAAGTACTAACCACGCCCGAAGTTGCTTAACTTCGGTGATCGGACGAGAACCGGTGTATTCAACATGGTATGGACGTTGGCCCTTGCGATTCTGAAATGACGAGTTTTATCTTACTGACCTATGAACAGCCTAATAAAAAGAAGTTATCTAAGACCACCTAAAATAAAATGTATATCAAAAAGCCAACATCACGTGGTATTCCCAGGCGGTCACCCATCCAAGTACTAACCACGCCCGATGTTGCTTAACTTCGGTGATCGGACGAGAACCGGTGTATTCAACATGGTATGGACGTTGGCCCTTGCAACTCTGAAATGACGAGTTTTATCTTACTGACCCATGAACAGCGTAATAAAAAGAAGTAATCTAAGAGCACCTAAAATAAAATGTTTATCAAAAAGAAAATATCACGTGGTATTCCCAGGCGGTCACCCATCCAAGTACTAACCACGCCCGATGTTGCTTAACTTCGGTGATCGGACGAGAACCGGTGTATTCAACATGGTATGGACGTCGGCCCTTGCGATAATGAAATGACGAGTTTTATCCTACTGACCCATGAACAGCGTAATAAAAAGAAGTTATCGAAGAGCACCTAAAATAAAATGTATATCAAAAAGCCAACGTCACGTGGTATTCCCAGGCGGTCACCCATCCAAAAACTTACCACGCCCGATGTTGCTTAACTTCGGTGATCGAACGAGAACCGGTGCAAAATATATATTATCCTGCTACCATTGAGATTATGATTTTAGCTTCAACTCTTCAACCATTATGAATGACGTTAAATATGTACAAAGCAATCTTGATGGTTCAAGAGACCGGGATTGCCAAACCATTGTCATTTTATGAAAGTGGAAAGTTTTCTGATTGGACGTTGTTGTCAGAACTGGACCAAATTGAAATGACACCACACGGGAAGCACCAGCTTTCAAATAAAAAAAGAATCATCAAAATCCGGTTCACCCAGTCGAAAGTTCTGAGGTAACAAACATAAAAAAAAAAAACAAATTGAGAACCTCCTCCTTTTATGGAGTCTTTCAACTTTCAACTTTTATAAAATGGCGAAAGACTGGCGATGGCGGGCACTTACTCTCTGAAGGATTTTATATAACATTTGCGTTGAATTGATTAACGAGAATCGGTTAATCAACACACTTTGGCACTACCAAAGTTCCCACTTTTATTTATTTATTTATTTAAACTTCCTGCAAATGCATAATATGCACAAGGCGGACTTAATGCCGTAGGCATTTTCTCCCAGTCAACCTTTGGGCGATGCAGAGATGTGTGTGGCAGGTGGGTATTTAAGAGTCATGAGATAAACATCCTAAGAATGGGTTACGTAAATAGGCTTCTATAAAATTTACCACATATAATTTACTACATATACATAAAGTTATAACTATATACATACATACTATATAATTACTATATAATTATATACATACATACAAAATAAAAATACTTGTGGTGTATTCCAATGAATCCTCCAATAAATCTCTGTAGAGCTTTAAACTTAAAAGAGAACCGGTTAGTGGATATCCTGATTTCTTGTGGTAGCGCATTCCAAAGGTTTATAGCCTGGACAGCAAAGGAAGAATGAACCATACCTTATCTCATTGCCCTATGGATGTTGGTGACCCTATGGATATGATGTGCATGAAGAAGTAGTTTTATGTAAGAACACTGCGACAGAAAATAAAATGCAAAATCCTAAGACGTGGGTGATTTAGAATATACGAGTACGTACAAAAGCAAAATGCAAAATTCTGCGACTTCCAGGTGCTTCTTTTAGAAGCTGGCGGCGAACAACCTGACGTGACTCTTGTACCAGCTCTTTGGTCAGCTCTGCTTGGGTCCAATATTGACTGGCAGTACTCCACCGAGCCTGATGACAAGAGCTGTCTTGCGTCTCCTGAAGGACGATGCGGCTGGCCAAGGTAATATTACCATTCGTCTGAGTTTAGCATGGTATTTACATTTGTATTTACATTTCTATTTTATACAATACTGTGTATTTAAATACTAGGGAGATTTTATACCAAAACGAGGCTCGATTAAATTAGATACTTATTTTATTAAGTGTGTCGTTGGTGAGTCGACTCTAATCCGTAGTCGAGACTATTACTTGGCGACTGCTAGTGTAAACTGAATTAGAGATACTTATATATTTTCAAAACTCTTAATCAATTTTCGTTTTTGACGAGCAACCATTCCTGTGGAATCATTTGTCTTTCAATGAGTTCGCAGACGGGGAAACCGTCTATACACCTTGGGTGACATTAAAAGAAGATGTCTTCTCGAAACTCCCGTACCTACAGCCATACGGAGTTAGCTAGACCATGCCCGATTGTCCTGTGAACCATGTAGCCCCTTTCAACTGTCAGGGGTGTATGGATAGATCGGAGAAAAAAGAGGCTCGGAGAAACAGATTGGTCAAACATATAGGACAAAATGATGAGCAGTCAGTCCGCCAATCCATTCAACGCTTTCTTCTACTAATAGATAATTTACAAACCATTTCCAGGGGCAAAATGATGGGTGGATCGAGTTCCATCAACTCTATGCTCTATGTAAGAGGAAATAGGCTTGACTACGACGAGTGGGCGGCACTAGGGAACGAGGGATGGAGTTACAAAGACGTAAGAAGTGTCCAGTCCCTGTAATATACCAAGTGTTAATTTTAATAAATTCACTAGAGTTTTGCACTTCTTTTTTTGGATATTCCATGAGCACATTATACTTAAACTGTTATCTAGCTAGAGCTAAGGCATACTGGACCATAGTGGTACAGGTATTTTTATATAATAAGACTCTTGATCTTTTGAAGCTTTCATTCTCTTTAATGGCCGAAAATATCTTGCCCCTGATCTATCTAGCGTGCCCCTTAACTAAGGGAATAAGTCCGTAAGTCACCAAAGAATAGGGGAATAAATGACCAAGTTCTGTGGATAGTTAAATGTTAGGCAGTGATTTTGGAATAAGGTTTTGAAATGTAGCTTACGCGCTTGTGTCGCTGGGCAATTAAAGCGCTGTAAAGCGTGTCTTTGCATATCACATTAGGAACGAAAAGACTCTCCTTGAATATCTCCGGCCGACAAGATAGACAGATAGAACGATTTTTTTACTGTACACTACATTTTAGACAGTATTTAAACATAATTAGAAACAGTTGATAATAAGCGGTGAGTACAATGGGCGGTCTTAATCTTATCCTACTGATATTTTAAACGTGAAAGTTTGTGAGGATGTATGGATGTTTGTTGCTCGTGCACGATTGCGATGAAACTTGGTATGTAGATAGCTGGACACCTGGATTAACACATAGGCTACTTTTTATCCCAATATTCCCACGGCAATAAAGCGAATGATACTACGACTTACTCGTACAAGAGACTTAAAAAACTTGACCTTTAATTTCTTACCATATTTCAATTTCATTTCACTACGTGGATTTCGTGGGTTCAGTGTGGTAGGTCCACACTGTGTCATTAAAAGATAAGTAAAATAAATGGTCTTGTAAATTTTCACAAAGCGATTGAGACCTTGTCGGATAGATTTGTAATCTGGTCTTGGTAGAATTTCATTACTGTGTACTATAAAACATCTGATAACTGGAGAAAACAGAGCTTTCAATAAACAAGGGTTACTCCCTCTTAAACATAAAATGAGCCTTAAACAAAGCTCTCCCTAAAAAACATAAAATGAGCCTTAAACAAAGCTCTCCCTAAAAAACATAAAATGAGCCTTAAACAAAGCTCTCCCTAAAAAAAATGGAAAAGAGGATTGCCGCTTCACTTACCTCTTGACTAGACTACCGCGATGACATTTTTTTACCAAGTACCTCTGGCCACTTCTGTCAGATACTTGAAGTTTTGTTACTAAGAACTTTAAACACAACAGTTTTAGCTTTGATTTACAAGATGATATTTAAATCAATTGTTTTCTGATGTAGGTGCTGCCCTTGTTCAAGAAATCGGAGAAGAATCTGAATATCGAAGGTCTGAATCGTAAATACCATGGCGTTGACGGCGAACAACCTGTCTCCCGTTATCCTCATATTGATATTAACAATATCATGCTGGTTGATGCATACAACGAGAGAGGTCTGCCACTAATTGATTACAATGGCGCTCGACAACATGGTGTAATGCAAGCGCAGACTATTTCACAGGATGGAGAGAGAAGGTCTACTAATTATGCTTTCATTCAACCGATACGCTACAAACGGAAAAACTTGATTGTCAAAGTCCAGTCGGAAGTAAGAAAAATACTCATAGACGAAAACAAAACTGCCTACGGAGTTACATATGTCAGGGATGGAAGAACTCATACAGCGTTTGCCAAAAAGGAAGTTATTGTGAGCAGTGGTAGCATTAATTCTCCAAAGTTGTTAATGTTATCTGGTATAGGGCCTAAAGAGCATTTATCAAGCTTGAATATATCTATCAGACAAGATTTACGGGTTGGTGAAAATTTACAAGACCATGTAAGCTTTATTGGTCCCATGGTAGGATTCTCCAATAAAACAGCAACAGTTATCACGCAGCGGGAACTTTTGGAAGAATTGCTTAACTATAGTAAGATGGAATTGAAACATGGACCACTAGCAGCTAATGGACTAGTTAACATCGGAGTATTTGTGAAAAGTGATCCTTACCTGCCGGCCCCAGATGTTCAAATATTGGTTCAATATGCACTATCCAAAGAACTGGTTAATGAACCCGTCACTTCTCAATCAACAAAGGTATTTCCTACAAGTTTTTATGACAGTGGATATGGAATAATTATAAACTTAACTCCTAAAAGTCGAGGGAAACTGTTGCTGAATTCTGAAAATCCTGAAGGTCCAGTATTAATTTATCCAAACTACTTTGGAGATCCAAGAGACATTATTCCCTTGGTTAAGGGTACAAAATATTTTTTATCAATAGAAATTACGAAAGCTTTCAAAGATAGGGGAGCATATTTAATAAAAAAACCTCTGCCAGCATGCAAGCGTCATCCATGGGGCAGTGATGCGTATATTATATGCTTAATCCGAAATTATACTTTTTCAACTTTCCATCCTGTTGGCACTTGTAAAATGGGACCGAAATGGGACGTGAATGCGGTCGTGGACCCTAGACTACGAGTGTATGGCATCTCGGGCCTTAGAGTTATAGATGCTTCTATAATGCCCCTAATAGTTCGTGGCAATACAAATGCACCATCTATAATGATTGGTGAAAAAGGGGCAAATTTAATTTATGAAGACTGGGTTATTATTGAATAACTATCACCATACTGTTGTTTCCATACAAAGGTTGTCTGGAAGATATCGCTTTTAGCGATAAGACCGCCCATTGTAATTGCCGCTTAGTATGTTGTTACAAACTGTATTAATTCCTGTCTAACTGTAGTGTACAATAAAGAATTTTCTATCTATCTATCTATCTATCATACTATCGTTACCATGCCATAGATTATGTAGATAGATTTGTCTTTGATGCCAAGTGATATTCTAGTTTTATAATTTGTAGTTAGAATGTAACTTGGGTTTGTAAATAACTAGCACGTGGTCAGTCATTATTATAATCTATTAAAAGTTATGGATTTTGTTAAGAACACAAGCATAGAATTTTATGTTAGTGATATTTATAATAATTTTAATTTAGTGAAACTACAAAACATGCTTGAATGGCAAGCCGAATTAAAAAGTGAAAAAGACTTCCACTATCCAGTGTATCCAGGGTCCGAAGATGAAGCCAGGCTTCATCTTCAGACCCTTGTTACTTAGCCCAATGTTTTGGACTCGTCAAAACGAATCATATGAGACCAAACTCTACTACGGGTTACTAGTAGTTACTTTATCGTGGGAGAGCCATGCTTCGGCACGTATGGCTCGGCTCAACCGGAGTGACACAACGGCCTCACAGAAAATAGGCTGTGAAGCAATGCTCCCCCTCTCCCACACTTCCCTCCACTCTTTCCCCTTTCCACCCTTCCCTTACTCCTACCTTATAGGCCGGCAACGCACTTGTGACTCTTGAGTTGCAGGTGCCCATGGGCGGCGGTAGTCATTTACCATCAGGTGACCAGTCTGCTCGTTTGCCCCCTATAGCATAATTAGGTCAGCTCCAAGATGCTAAATTAAAGTATTGCCATCCCAGCTACATAATTAATCGAGTACATACAAAGTTGAAACTTTGTATGTACTCGATAACGATAACTCGATTCGATAAACTCGAATAACTTTTACACGACAATTAGAATGTAGTTAAAATGGAGTTTGAAGATTCGTTTACATAGTTATTTAGTTAATTATAAGTGTAGTGAAACTACTGCGGTGGTGTGTTTAGTATCTCTTTAAGAGGAGGCTCCCTAAATTTTATGTTAGTTTGCGTTAATATTCTGAAACAGTCACGCATACAATCAAAATGGAATTTTAGCATATGCATATGCATATGGTTCTTTTTCTTTTTATTCACAAGACAGATACGTAATTGTAACATTTTCACTCGATTCATTTTTTATTCGAAAACATGTCTTTATGATGATTATTTAAATAAAATCAAAATGGCTCATCTTTTATGTCTAAAATAAGTATTCAATGTAAGATAATGTATTTTATTATCCAACCTCAAGATACTTTTTCTTTAGATCATAGCAATCAATTACTTTAGTTATAAACGAAATATGAATTGAGACTTACGCCATTTAGTTTCGTGCTCGAACACGAACAAAGAGCTCTCTACTATCTTACTACTTGTATTGTTAGTAAACTGTGTTAGTATTTATACCTTAATATTAAACGTGTGTGAGCTAACATTTATACACACATGGCACAGCCACTTCGCTAAGTAAGAAATACATTATAAGTAAATAATTATATAAGGAAACTATATTGGGGTCGCTGCTATTCAGGTGTATGCTATTGAGTCTAGTAATAATGCTTACAATAAGTGAAGCAAGTAACTATTCTTATCTGTGGAGCTAAATAAAGCGTGGTAATGAAATGGTTGTTTTAATTTATTCTCACTATCCTTCAAAACTGTAAGCTTCATCATCATCATCACATCCGGTTCTCCTGAACCTTGAAATACCTGTACGTGTCGACCTCACTTATAAATTTGTCTCTTAAATATTTGATTTTTTTTAAACAAGACAAGTTGTCTAGGTCTAATCTTCTTTAAAGAAAAAGTCTATCACATTATAACCAAAGCACTAAAGGGCCTAAAAGCACAAAAGTATACAGTAATTTATGTACACAAGACATTCGGAACGGATATCTCTACCAGAGAATGTCTACTCAAATGGCCCGCATTCGATAATTTTTATGTAGGTTTACTTTTTAAATTTTGTTATAATTTCTCCTTTCCTTTTCTCCCTTCGAATTTTCGTTACTGTGGTTGTTTCTTGTTCGAAATGGTAATGTTACATAAACACCATCTGTTTAATAAATAAATAACAGTCGGTAATACAATATTGTTAATTTCACAATGTAAGTTGCCAACGTCCATACCATGTTGAATACACCGGTTCTCGTCCGATCACCGAAGTTAAGCAACATCGGGCGTGGTTAGTACTTGGATGGGTGACCGCCTGGGAATACCACGTGATGTTGGCTTTTTGAGTTTTATTTTTAAATGTTTTTACGACTAAACTGATTCAACTGCTATTATGCGTTGCAGTTTATGTGTTACTTTCTATTTTAAAGTAATAAGCAATTTTATTAGTAAAAGTTTTTATTGCGATTTAATTCAATAAAATAATATTAAAATTTTCAACAATGGCCATTCAATTGTTTGGATTTAAATTTATTACTACACTATACCACAGTATAAACAGTATTGTATCTTTATACAAACCAATAGTGACCAGAGTACCAAACTCAAGTCTATTCTGAAAAATGTCACATTGAAATATCTATCATTGATAATTTACCGAATAAAACATTACGCATTTATTTATCAAGCACACACGAGATAATGGAGATTATCGGAAAATCCGAAGTTCAAACTTCAAAAACTTCGAGGTTGTACATATCTCGCAATGGAATGCATTGCTAGAATCTATCAAATAATCACACTCATTATCATTATACATGTTATTTGTGTGTAAGGTGCCGTTATACATAGAAAAATAAAGATAAAATCTCAAATACAAATTCTAACATAAACTTTATTTTTCAGTAAGAGATACCTCAGCAAGAGATAGTCATATACGAGTAAAATTAGGTAGGCCTACTTTTAGATTACTGTAATCTATTTAGTAACCGATCCTGAATAACTAAATTACTTTGATTGTAAATTTATTGCTTCATTTTGCATGAACGTTGATCGATACGTCGTGGGTGTAAATCTACTAGAATACTCTGTCCAAAAGTTTATTTTTGGCAATTGTTTGTGTACGTAAGGGCGCTCGCCATCACTTCGACGAGAATGTAAGGTACTTCGAGCCACTTCGAGCCGAATTAAAGATGACGTGACTGCGATCGTCCAACCGATCTCACTATTTATTTGTATTTTTCACTTTTTAGCTCCTTTCTTCTTTTGTCGGCTTTTCCATTTTTGTTTAAAAGTTTTTATTTTAACTTTACCGGTCTTCGGAACTCTAACCACCAGCAGAATTGCAATATTGTCATTTGATTTAAATTCAAATCCCCATCCAATTGGTATTCCTGACCCTTGAACCGACCCTCGACCCGATAAAAAAATAACAAAACCACGAAGCTACTACTGCTCTAGCTAGTTCGTGCATTTTCAATCTTTCAACAGAAGACTGTAAACAATTAAGGTCTCTATCATTATAGAGACCTTAAATTGTTGATCGATTTAAGGTCTAATATCGAACAACAATCTTGTAATATAAAACCTTCTTTAAAAATCTAAATGATTGGTAATAGATATAAAAAGAACAGAAAATTCCAAGTGACGGAGGAACTTGATCTGTATTTGCCAAGTATCAGTGTTTTTAAAATACGCTCACAATATAAAAACTATTCAAGACATTTTAAAATACAACACCTAGTGGCGAAAAGCGGCACCCATTCGAAAATAACCTAAGTGTGTAGCAACGCTAGTGTCATCTCGTGAGGCTGAACAAAACCACTGTCAGAAAGAAAACATATTTCGGTTCTCCTTATGTTAATAGTATGGATTTGTTAAAATTATTAACAATATTATTCTTGAAAGTTGCCAAAATTGTAACGGGAAGTCAAGACACTAAATCGTAAAATCTCATACTAAGAGTACATACTATATTTCTCAAACACTCTTTATTTTATCTACTGGGCAATAGATGGGGTTTGGTGTCATACAATAGTGAGATTCTTTAAAGTTGCTAGGCTTATAAGTAGGTACATTAATAGTTCGTAATAGGGATGTTGCGAATATTCGCACCCGCATCCGCAATTGCGGAGCTTCCGCATCGATTTAAACATCTGCATATGCATCCGCAATAATCGATGTGGATATTCATGCGGATGCAGATGTACCAAAAGTAGCGACAAGAAAGAAAATAGGCGGAGCCGGCGACGTGTGCGTTCGTGTTTTATTTTTCCTAACGCTTGTGTACGCAACTATACCATATTAATAAATACTATACTGGAAGGTTAAGAACGTTACTTAGATATATACGATTTTTTCTAAATCTGTTTTTTAAACAAATATAAACAAATTCAAAACAACGTATGTAAAAATCTACAGCTCTCTATATAAGCACTTTATATGAAAACTAGCTAATGGCCAAACGTTCGCTTCTGAATTTTTCCGAAGTTTATACATGCACTAATTTTATTCATACATACACAATTACACACAAATACACACTAATTTTTAGACACATTTTTTTTCTTCTAAGTCCATGGATTAAAAAAAGTTCCACCACAACGTTCGCCCAGCGGAATCAGTTTTTAGCGAATTTCTCCACAATGGCTGCATGCACAATTTTTTTTTTACCATACACAATTACACGACGTCATACTCTAATTATCTGCATAATAAAAATCTTTAAATTCCGCTGCGCGAACGCACACGCCAACGACGTCCGCGAGCGCTATGCACGTGTGTATTGACCAATAGTAACAAAGATTTCATTCGGTCACAAGATTCGACGCGTCGTTTAAAATCTTAGATACATTTATCCCCGAAAAACAGGGTCCTAATTTCTGTTCTTTCCATTATCCCGCAATAGTCTCACAACGACTTGATTTTGACAGTTGTGTCAAAAATCAAAGTTGTGTGAAAATCTAGTTATTGTGACACAATTGAAATAGTTGACTTGGGCCCAGGTTTCAGTGAGATCGTTAGCCTGAGCGGAGTGGCAGGCAGATGCTAGTTTCATAAAATATCCTAAGATCCGCATCCGCGGATGTTGGCCATCTAATATCCGCCCCCGCATCTGCATCCGCGGATGTGAAAAAATATGCATTCGCAACATCCCTTGTCTGTAATTTGTGGTCGATAACCTTTATGATTTTTATTCCATATTTTCCATACATTTATATAGTCTGTGATTAGAGGGATTCTATTAGCGTTACCTACTTAACTTGGTAAAAAATATTAAAAAAAAAGTATTTTGAACAATTTTTTTATGTATTTCTGCGTATTATTCTCAATTGCTGTCATCAGAATAGTATTTCATCTAAGTTATTAATTACGATACCTGAATAGAACACCCTTGTTAATGGCATAGATGTTAGTAAAATATACATGTAATTGCTGATCATGACATACAAATTAATAATCAATTTACATGTCATGATCAGTGTTTTCCTAGGCAATTGTTACAATGCTGTAACATTCATTACACACATTCACACAAAAAGAATTCATTAACTCATTGGTATTTAAATTTAAATCAATTTAAATAGGTCGGCTGAAGATGATGTAAAATAAAAAAGATTTTGGTAGTATAATATAATTTATTAATTCTATCCGTACTTTATTCACATTATAAAAATACAAATTCAACAAAATATCTCCTCACGAAATCTTCTTTTTTTTACAAAATTCATACAAATTGCAAACAATTTAATTCACTGACTGTAATGATTTTGTATTTTTCCATAGACAATATACAATCTTATTATCATTTTGTTGGCATAAAGGCCCTTAGTCTACACCTATCTTAAAACATTAGGAATAGACAAAGCTTCCTACAATTTTACGAACTTTTAAAGAACAATCCACAATAGTAAAATCACAGGGTAAGATACAATACGATAAAATATCTCTGATTGATTGTAACTATAGACAATAGATGGCGCTTACGCCAAATCCGCAACTAACACCGAGTTGGCAAAACAGACCTAAGTGGTTGCACAATTTTTTTTTCCAATTTTTTTTTTTTCAAAGTTTTCACTTCTCGGGCAACTTGACGACTGGAATCTGAGAGCATCCCCAATTCATCTCGCAGTGTTCGATGAGATCTCTCTCAGCTTCTGACAATGCTGATAAGTCAAATTCTTGACTATCGCTAAATGGGTCTGTGTATGGATAATGCACCAGGACGCAGCTGTAGTCCATTGAAGACCCGCAACAGCCTAGTATCTTCCTTAATTTAGACTCTGAATCCACCTGGAGACAAAAACACAAATTGTTATTAATATATTTGAAAATTATCGCATTTGGATTAAGATAAAGGTTTCGATCAAATTTGAATATAATTTTTTTATACAGATGATTTAATAGTCACTTTTCCGAAAAGCATTAAAGCTTTAATTACGACAATAATAGGAAATACCGATGCCGATTCTCAGCGGAAACGACAGATTAAATATGTTTGAATGTTCGTAATTTTTTTTTTTAACTAGCCGCACCTAACATGAGGAAAAGTAGCGACAAATACATATATTGTTGCACAACATTGCGAAGTTCTATAAAGTCTTGAATTCAAAACAGGTTTTGAAGTGAAACGTAATTGAAATTTACCTTAATGACATAGATGTCGTTTTCAACACAGAAGGCTTGGAGTAACACCTCCTGCATGTGAGTGGCACTGTCGCCAGGACGGGCTTCTGTAGTCAGGCAGAACAGGGCCCGATTGCTGTTGTTCGACAAGTACTGAATGGCGGGGAGAAGGCCTGCAGTTAGGCGTTTCTCCACACAGGCCCTTCGAAGTACTGTCTTGATGGCAGAACTTATGACGCTGCAAAAAATGAAACAAAATTGTTAGTTAGCTCAACAACTATGCTAAAATTAATTAATAACAAAAAAAATATATATAATGAAATATTTGAAAATCCAAAAAGATTTACCACTATACTACCGAGGAAGGTGACATATTTTTTATTTCTTTTTCAAATAAGGGAATAATAACCATGTTGCAAAAAAAATCTGATTTTGACGAGTCATGGCATTTACTGTAAAGATTTATTTAAAACAACAAAGGCGAATGAATTTATGAACTTTAATATCACAATTAGAATTAATGAACCACTCCAAAAATCAAAATTCGGTATTGCACAATATTTCATTAATGCAAAATTACCTTTTAGCTGCCATTCCACTGAAGGTTTCAGCTTTTACGGGAACAACTGCTTCTTTGTACATTTTGTTATTCAGATTGATACTTTTAAACTCTAGAACACTAATTGTATGCACTTTCACGGCTTTCTTTACCGGAATTGTCACTAACACTTCACACAAACAGTCTCAAATCCTCTGATGTAATCCAAATATGTAGGTTCACAAGTTGTTGAACTTAACCAACTTATGTCACAATGATTTCACAACTTTTGCGAGCTAAACTTGCGCGTTCTTGCTCTGAAAGATCTGGGCAGAATGTGGCGCTATGACGTCGTGACTTCTATTTATACCTTTACGCGCGCATGCGCGTTGCTTTGTCAATGTGCGTGTAGCACTTCGCCAGTGTTGAAGGGGATTCTCCGAATTTCGCTTGTGTTTTCTCTGTGTATGTAGTTTGTGTGTGTAGTGAGTGTGTTTACACGAGTGCACTTACGAGGTAAGTAAATGTGTGCGTTGGACAATACTCTTTGGAAACCGGCGGCGATCGGGTCGCAACGTGTTCGAGGAATGGCCAAGTTCGGTGGCCTACTCTGCCCCCCGGACTGTTTGAAACTATGGCGCCACAGGGGGCGTAACTAGTATTAAGAGATTCCATGATAATTAAAGTTATCAACTGCGAGCTGGTTTGTGCGCGTTTTATCCGTGCCATTCGGAATTCCCGCTAGCTTGGGTTTTATTTGTTGGAGGAAACGGTGTGATTGCGTTAGTTACATATAATTGTGTTTAATTTGGGTTTGTATTCGCGGATACTGAATTTCATGGTTTTCTTGTACAACTTTAGAATCCGGCATTGGTTTCGTAATTATCACGCATGAAAAGGAATGTGCTGTATGGCCTAGTTATCTTATCGTGTAGGTCGTCGAGTGCAGCTATCATTTGGTGATACTATTAACTCTAGACAATTTTCCCGTTATCTTTATTCAAATACGATAATTATGTACTTATATGTTTCATTTTGTTACTAAGAAACAGGACTAAACAGCTTCAAAGGTTGCCTTCTATTATACAATTTTCACAAATTAGCCGATCTAAAATTAAAAAAATTAAAAAGGTTATGTGACTACAGAAACGATTGTTTATGCCCCAAAACCAAATAAGTAACGGTAGCCAATCTACGTCAATGGTATTTAACAGAAGTTTTTTCCTTTAAAATGTCCTTTGGAGAACCAAGAAACAAAACAACATACATTATATCAGACCCATACCTACGCAAAAATCTTTGACGATAAGCAGACGATATTTGACAAAGTGTCTGTTATTCCGACGCATCTTATCATGTCCAATTGTGCGCAGGAAACGAAAGTCCTCAATTTCTTTATTCATGTCGCGCAGTTTGTAGCCTTCAAATACCTACCTACATACGTTCCAAATTTTTAATGTGCCCATATTTTTATTTTGTTAATGTTCTCATTTCAAAATAACTTGTCACACTTTTCTCAATTGTCTATGATCGATGTTATGCAATAAAAATATAACATTTTATACAATAACATGGAATGTTTTATGAGTTATGGTTTACACTGTTGACGTAAATGAATCGTTATATACCTAATTAATATGTTAGCAATAAGTATATTTTTTATGTAACATCACTGTTAAATCAAAACAGACCAAGTTTAACGTTGGTGTATATGTATAAATAAATTCCATTAAAAGGCTTCCCATTCTTGATTCACATGGACTTATTAATACTGTCAATAACATATTTAGATGGTGCAACATAAAGAAATGAACGTCTTAGATACTTAAGTAGGTATTAACAATTTTGTTTTTGTCGACCTTTAACTAATTTGTATGTAAAGGTAGGTTCTCTCTTTTCTCTTTTATTTGAACTTGGACTTGGACTTCAATAGAGCGAGAGAAAAGATTTATATTTTTATCTTACAACAGTAGGGCGACGGAAAGAGATGCATGCATGGTGGATCTTGTTGCCGCGCTTTGCGTTCAATGACCGGAGACGGGAAGTCCAGGAATCCAGCAAAGGTATCAGAGTCAACGGTTTCCTTTGTATTCCTTTTCACACTTAATACATGTCGCTTTTACTTTCATTTGAAGGACGTCGTACTTTGATGAAACAACAAACGATTCTCGTGTTGTTTTGTGCGACGATAACTTTGATCAGAAGACAATGACCTACTAACCTTCTTGGAAACGTTTGTGAACTTTGAATGTGTGAGTCAGGCGTATGTAATTTAATTTATTTTTTTACAGAAAACGGCAAGATATTGTGTTAGAATCTCATAATTATTATTAGTTAAAGTCGTATGAAAGGACAATATAACTAGCCCACCCGCGCAACTTCGTCCGCGTTTGTAAATTTTTTGCAACATTTTTCATTGATGCTGGTTGTAGCGCGATATTATATAGCCTATACCCTTCCTCGATAAATAGGCTATTCAACACTAAAATAATTTTTCAATTCGAACCACGAGTTCCTGAGTTTAGTGCGTTCAACCAAACACACAAACAAACTTTTCAGTTTTATAATTTTAATATAGTTAGGTAAATGGTAAAATCGCACATTTCTAGTTAGCATGTAAAAAGCTCTAGTTATTTTAGTTTTATTTTAAGATGATAGTTATATTTATGGCGTTGAAAATGTTTATGGTGGAATTCGTATTTTTAGTGGCGATACGAACCGTGAGCGATAAAGAAAATAAAAAGTTATTGTGGTAGACTATGAATCAATCAATTAATAATAAAGTCGCGTTAATAATAAAATCTACATTATGTGGTTATGATTCAACATTTTATGTGATAACATTATAAATGTTCATTATAGTGGTAATTATTTTATATTTCAGAGACCATTTTATAAATATTTGAAAAAAGCAGGACAACATACGAAAATAATATCTGACATTCCATTTTTAAAATATGTAAATTGAAACGTCATCGCGTCATCAAGATAGAATGCAGATAATATATGGTTTTATACTCAACTAGCCGTTTATGATCACTGCTAAGGTTCTAAGTCGTGGCGTGCTACTCTACAAAAATAATACTCTATAAAATAAAAAAATTATTGTTCAAATCCGACAGAAACTTCCAGAGATTAGCGCGTTTGTCAGACAAACAACAATCAACAAAAAACTCTTCGGCATTATTATTGCACAGATAAACTATAATACGCCTTAAAATGTCGACTCTTGAGTTCTTGACCTACATAACTTGTTTTGAAGTGAAAACTTCTTTAGGCACGTTTGTGCACTTTTGCTATGCGGAAAAAGCACTGAACTCGTTACCGTCACGCTAATAATACATATATAGATCCACTAGAGGACGCTAATCTAAACATTGAGTTTTGTCAGCTCCTTATTAATTAATCTTTAAAAAATGTGTTTTCACTTCTGACGTGCAGTCCTACGACGCACAGTTTTTTTTTTTAATTTTATTTTTATTAATTTATCAAAATTAAAACTAATTACAGTTGGACTTTATGATAAGTAAAACTTGACTGGTAGAGAACCAGTCAACCTGTGAGTACCTATTTACATTTTGTTAAATCGTTTCAAAATGATTAAATCTTCTTTTCTTATAGATAATAACTAGCGATCCGTCCCGGCTTCGCAATGATGCAATGTCGATACTAATGTGGTGAACAATTATTGTCATATCATTATACAAATTGAACAAAACAATATTAAACTATACGTAAAAACATTCCTCTTGAATCGCTCTATCTATTGGTGAAAACCAAATTAAAATCGGTTGCGTAGTTTAAAAGATATAAGGGTACAGACAGTATAATACTATATAGAGATTGTTTCTTTGAATAGCAGTAAGTTTCCTTTGGATGTGTAAAAACATCCTTTAGTTAAGTACCTCCAATCTTAAGTACATTTAATATAAGTTTTTATAGTTTCTGCGATAGAAGACGTCAAGCTTCTCTCAGCTGTGGAGACAGCGCAGTTGGTACAAAATATAGTGCTTATGTATCGATAACAGAAGCAGAGTAGTAATTTTATGAGAATCAATTTAAACACGTATTATTAATTAAACTAATTCGTAACAAAATCAAATTGTTTTAAATTAGTTGCGAGTATTCTAATAATAAAATAGGTCTGTGATCGGCATTAAAATAGTATAAATTTCAGTCTAAATAACGATTTATTACTGAATAGAGAGGATAAATGTATTAGACAAACATTGAACAAATAATGCGTGTTCGTGTTCATAACATTTATTGCGAAATTGATAACAAGTTATAAATAAACATCCACAAGAATTGGACTGTCCCATAATGAGCAATCTGTTGTTTTTCAATCAATTATGTACTCGAAAGGAAACAAATATTATTGACGAAAAAACAAATCGTCTCAAAGCCATAAATAGACACGTTCTCTTTAAAAAATAATTACCGAAATTTGACGCGCCATTTTCGAACGTATTTTTTTTTGCAATCTTGTTAGAAGTTGCTTCTAGAACAGTAAATTCGCCTCAGTTGTAAACAAAAGACATTGTTATTTGCTATCGAATTTTATGTAATAAAATAAGAGATTAGAAATCTGTAATGCTGTAATTAATGTGGAAACGGACTATGTACGATAATGAAAATAGAAAATAAATAATAGTCTATCAGTATACAATAACAGTAATGCATAATATACATCACTACATATTATGAAAAAAGTCCTCCGCCGCGTCTGTCTGTTAACTGAAAAACTACTGAACGAATTTTCAGGCGGTTTTCACCAATAGACAGAGTGATTCATGAGGAAGGTTTAAGTTTATAATTTGTTAGGTTTTGTGTAAATTGGTTGAAATATGATGATGATTGTTGAAGATGTCTCTACTACCTGTGCGAAGCCGGGGCGGAGTGCCAGTAAATAATGTGTATGTTAACAAATTTGTTGGAAAGTAGCTTCAACTAAGGTTGCCACATCCTCATTCTGGTCTGTTGATCTGGTGGTTAGTAATCCTGACTGCTAAGCCAGAAGTCGTGGGTTCGATTTCCCAAAACCCAAGACAAATATTTGTGTGATGAGCACGATCATTTTGTTCTGGGTCTGGGAGTAATTTATCTATAATATGTACGTATTTAGTAATATATAAGTATGTTTATCAGCAGTCTGTCACATAGTACAGGCTCTGCCTAGCTAGGGATCAGACGGATTATTATTATTATATTATTACACTTCCTTAAAGTATGTGATCAGTTACTATTTACAATCAGTCAGATTTATAAAATCTATACTAATATTATAAAGCTGAAGAGTTTGTTTGTTTAGTTGAACGCTCTAATCTCAACAACTACTGGTTCAAATAAAAAAATATTTTAGTGTTGGATAGGCTATATAACATCACGCTACGACTAATAGGAGCGGAGCAGTAACCATAAGCGCAGGTGAAACTGCTTGGACGGCTAGTATATTATAAAAAGTACTTTATGTACTTCGACGGTATTTAATTACCTCCCTTTATAATAAAAAAAAACACTATTCACATGGCTTTGTCATCAGACCATTGTTATAAAGCCCAAACTATTGGACTCGTCAAAGCGAATTAAATGAGCCCAAACTCGAGGGATTTACTAATAGTCACTGAAGAGTTTCATTATCCACCTCCTGGCTCCATCGTCAGATCAGCTTCAATATGATAAATTATAGTATTGTCAAACAATCCAATGCCACCCAAACAATCCAATGCCATCCAAACAATCCAATGCCATCCAAACAATCCAATGCCATCCAAACAATCCAATGCATAACAAGTTTCATGTCGATACGACAATTATTAGAAGTAGTTTAAAATTGACTTCCAAGATGCTTCCAAGACTTGTTTATATAGTTATGCAAGTGAAGTTAAATAAAGGCGTATTAAAGGGGAATATCGGGGATGGCAAAATGGCCGCCTGCGACTTGTCGATGAATCACTGAATGAATCCTTAACTTTTCCTGTTTTCCAATTTATAAAATAATAATATAACAATCTATTTATTTCAGTATATATCCATAATTCGTTGGCATGTATGTAATTGGCATATATAATTTGTTATAGGACTGTCATGTCTGTCCGCAATGACACTCAGGAGACGGTTAACGCTACCACGTATCCTCTGCAGCTGTGAAGCCTCTCGCTTTCGCCTGATTGCTGCAAAACCGTTCTGTGTTAGCATCGGTGAACATGAAGAGGCACTCCACCACCGTGGTAGCCTCAATAGCATCCTGAATGCATTGTTATACTGAACCCGACGAGCACTAAATAATACCATATTGTTTAGAGTCCGAAAACAAATCAGCAGATAAAATGTGCCATCCCTGATAAAGTATCGGATATTCCTTTAAAAATTGACTTCCATTTTTCTTTATTCATAACATAATGTCATGTTTTTTTATCACTTCTTTTAAATCATTAGTTCCACTGTCCTTCACGTATTACCCGTAAAACCAAATAGCCAACATTCCTATAAACGATTAAAATTATTCCACCTTTCAGAAACGCTGAATCATAAATTCCTGTAAACAACCACCAGTCAATACAATATTAAAGTTCAGTAGAATTTCTCGATGCATACCGATTACCGCGTTAGGGGTGGGACCTTGACATCGATACACAACGAATATATCATCGATATCAAAGGTTAAAGTACGCTACTACACAATGTCACCGATATTTGACAGATAAGATTCAAGTTTCAGTTAACAGTGAAATTCAGAATATCGCAGACACAGAGAGAATGTATGCATTTAACATTATAAACAAAACATGTAAACACAAATATTAGTGGAAGGACTAAGTATGAGGTATTTCCCGAGCAAGAACCTAGAACCAAATAACACAGCTTTGTGCACTTGAGGCACGTCTGATAGCGTCTTGTCTCCTACAATGGGTTCGTTTACTAGCGTAAAATTGTTTTTATACTCATTGGTAATTCAAATATGAAGAATTTTATGTAAATCATACATATGTAGTAACAGCTTGCCGGCAACAGTCGTAAAAATAATATGTAGGTACATTTCAATCCTGAAATTTGAAATTAATAATTAATTAGCAGCGCCCCTCGATTTCACCAGCGTAAGTCCCGATCCCGTGGGAATATCGGAATGAAAGGTAGCCTACGCGTTACTACAGGTCTCCAGCTATGTACATACTTAGTTTCATACTAATCGGTTCAGTGGTTTTTGCGTGAAAGAGTTACAAACATCCATCCATCCATCCATCCATCCTAACTTTCACATCTTTAATATTAGCGGGATAAACTTTAACATTGGAAAGAGGCGTGATGCGGATAAGAAGCCTTATAACATGTATAAAAAAATACGAAGTCTTCAAGTTTGTAGCTTATATAACTAAATAAAAATAATTGAATGTTCTGTTTATAGAGTTTGAACTATATATTTGTTTTCAAAGTTCTTTCTGCTTAGAATGATTTGATTTCGCATGAAGCCTAACAGAGGCACCTGATATTAAAACGCCTACATACAGCCAGTATCTTGAATACAGTTAATTAATTGACTCATCACCAACAAATTCACGACAATGAGTTTTGTCTTAATAGACAAAACTCATTGTCTTGAATTTGTTCGTGATTTATGCCCAAAACAAATATAAATAGAAACTGTTAATGGTTGAATAGTGGTTGGTTTGGTTTTTGAAAAACCGGTTTTATAACTTTTTAGGATCACGGCTATAATATCAAGGAATATTGATGTTCTCAGTACTGCATAACAGAATGGGACATTTTGACGGGCCTTGACTGCTGAGCCAGAGGTCGTAGGTTCGATTCTCACCCAGGATAAATAATTGTGTGATGAGCACGATCATTTGTTCAATGTCTGGGTGTAATTTATCTATAATATATCTATTTAGAAATATATAAGTATGTTTATTAGAAGTCTGTACCATAGTACAGGTTCTGCCTACTTTGGAAACAGACGGCCGTGTGTCTCAAGTTATTATTATTAAAAAAAAAAGTATATTAATACACAAGCTCACGGCCCCTCTAAAGAACATTCTAGAATATTAGCCTCCGCGGGAGAAATAAAGGAATGAGGAAAATGCACAGTTTTTAAACGCCGTCCTACGTCAGAGCGTTCATAACCAAGAAGCCTATTTTATTTAATTAAAATATCTTTTAAAACCCCGTCACGCGTCGATAACATAGAAAAATTCTCGGTGGGCATCATCTCGACTATTATTCAGACTACTTATTTTTAAAAAAAAACATGTTTTAAATACGGAAATTGAATATTAATAATACCTTCACACACCTCACACACGGCCCGTCTGATCTCAAACTAGGCAGAGCCTGTATTATGGTAACCAGACTGCTGATAAACATGCTTATATATTTCTAAATACATACATAATTGCAGGAAGTAAGCCGCAAAATGTTTTCATCTGCGGGATCATTGAGACGGCTACGCAACTTTCTTCCTACTGTCACCAAAATTGCACTTGCAAACACGCTACTACTCCCAATACTTGATTACGCAGATGTCAGCTATCCAGATCTCACCGAGGCCCAATTAGACAAACTCGAGCGACTCCAAAATCTTTGTATAAGATTTATATTTGGTTTACGCAAGTATGATCACGTCTCAGAATTTCGTCAAAAGCTTGAGTGGTTACCCATACGCCTTCGCCGGAATGCTCATATCCTTACTTTATTATATAATATATTGTTTAACCCTTCCACACCTTCCTATCTTAAGGGACGCTTTGAGTTCCTTCATGACACACATTCGAGATTCTTAAGATCATCAGAAAACTTAGAGCTAAAAATGCCATTGCACTCCACATCGTTCTTCGACAAATCTTTCACCGTTGTTGCAGCAAGGTTGTGGAATGCATTACCTATAGCAATAAGAAAGGCTCAAACTGTAAACGCCTTCAAAACAATGGTGAAAAGTCACTACCTAACCTTATAGCTCCATCAAGAGGTATACTGAATTCATGTGACACTTTATCGTTATCATGTTTATTTGCAGAATATTGGTATGTATTTTCTCAGCATTTAATTTTATTATTCATGTTATTGCTTCGGTATATATGAAAATATATGTATATAGATATATATATATATATATATATATATATATATATATATATATATTTGTATATTTATATATGTATATTGTATGCTTATGTATAAGACTAGGTATATGTGTGTGTATATATGTAGTACACCGACAACTACTACTTAATTCTGCCACTAAATCCATCCTAAGGTTGTCTGGTAGAGATCGCTCTTAGCGATAAGACCGCCCATTGTACATAAAATTAATATTAAGATCAATCATTGTAGTTTAATGTATTATGGTGTACAATAAAGAATATTCTATTCTATTCTATTCTATTCTACATATTATAGATAAATTACACCCAGACACAATACAAATGATCATGGCCATCACACAATTATTTGCCCTGGTCATTGATAATTGAAAGAAAGAAAGAAAGAAAATATTTTATTTGTATCTTCAGTTATAACAATTAATCATATGACTTAAGACTAGGGTGGTACCGAAGATCAAATAGCGTACCTGCGTCAGCTAGTGTCGCAGATCGCTCTGCAACACTGGTATTCTTGCAGGCCCCAATTAGATTTAAATATATATATTATTATATTTACATATATTATAATTATTGGTATATAATTGGTAAAGTTATGAATAAGTTTTACGTGCCTATCTATCTGTAGTTCTTTGCACTTCCCGTAACAAAACAACGACATTATAATATGTATAAGGACGAAATATGAAATTCGGGGTTCGGAAAAGTCACGAAATATCATAAAGGGGAGAAGGGGTGTAGTGAGATATCACGTATATTTAGTTTTTCGTAGAACGCGCTATTATATGTGTATTTATAGCTAATATTCTGAAAATCTTTAATATATTTTTAAAAAATACACGTGATTTTGGCTAGGGGAGGTAGGGTAAGTGTAAAACCTCACCACGTATCACCACGGAGGGGGATGGGAGGTTAAAAAAAATACTTAAAAAATATCACGTGATTTATGGACGACGACTAGTATTTAAAAAAAAAAAAGAAAATAAATGAACGATTAATAAAATTGTTTATATCGATTTTGTGTATTCACTAATATTTCAATTGTGTAAAAATAAGTTTATTTCCATTACTGATCTATGTCTACAGTATTTTCCTATCTGCCTGATCTCTTTATCAAATCTATATCTAGGTTCAAGGCGTGATCACGTGAGACGCGAGAGCCATGAACTTAGCCTCTGAACAGATTACAAATGTGACATTATCACATCACAAACACACGGGTAAAGAACATTTTCTCGTGTCATGTGATAGTGAGTTTTGTTTGCATTGACTTATCTCCTGTTAACAAAGCTTATTTATTCACAGATAATGCAATATAATTTGCACTGTCCTGTCATACTATGCTCAAGTATTTATATGGAGAAGCTAACTACTCCCCCGAATACTATAATATTGGTTGATGAGGCAATACTCTAAATTGATGAGGAGAGTGGTGGTAGGATCTACCGAATATTTTCTTAGCTTTTAGTATATTAACTACATCACTATTATCTTTATTTTCAATAAAACAGTTTATCTTTTTTTTTGTAAAATTGCGTTTTTACAAGAAATACAACTATGCAGTAGAACTTAAAATGCAAAACTGTATCTGTATACAAAATTTCATTAAAATCGTTAGAGCCGTTTCCGAGATACGACATACATAAATAAATACATACATACAAGAATTACTCGTTTAACCATTATAAACAGTAATCATTACATAAGTACTATACTATATACAGTACAGTATATATGTATAGGTAAATATATAAGGAAAGGACATCGACATTTTTGTGTGTTACTACGCAAATAAATACAATATTTCTCGTCCTCGTTCCTCGGTTAAAGGGAAATTGTTTACAAACACGAAATCATGGTTTTGAAAAGTTCCTTTAACAACGTCATCTTGTTTCGTTTCAAGGTTTTGTTTCACCAGTCGGATGTATACCTAATTGGGTAGATTCCTATGTTTCAAATAAATTATTTCGTCTGAATCAGGAAGAGTAACATCTTAAATCGCTTTGCACCTTAACCTACCATTAAATTTACAGCGGCCCTAGCATAATGGCTAAGGCGTCGGACTTGCGATCAAGTGGTTGCGGGTTCGAACCCCACCCAGTGCACTACCGACGTGAACCCACTCCTAACACAAGCATTTAGCTTAGCTGGAGGGGTTAACAAGAATACTAGTAATGTGTAACCCACGTTACTATTATTCTTTTTTTTTTTTTTTTTCAAAAGAAAAAATAATATTTAAGATCTATTGTAAGTTTATATTGTGTACAATAAAGAATATTCTATTCTGTTCTACTCTATTCTATTCTTAAAGTACAGCAAAAAGGGTCCTCCTTTTCAATTTATTTAATAATCTTTAAATCAATATTAAAAAATTGAATATTTTTTTCATAAACTAATAATATAATTATTGTTACCCCTCCGTAGAGCAGCTGAAAGAAACAGGTAACATAAGACGGTCCTTAGACGATTATGCGGCATGACATGCATTACCTGGTGTCATGGATGCATGATCGTTTAATTGTATTGATTGATGCGAATGACATGCAATATAGGCGCATGACATGCAAATTACGTGCATGACATGCAAGCTACGCGCTGGCACTTGATTGACAATTCCTTTTATTTTTCTTTTTATTAATAAATCTGCCTTTGACAAAGACCCCTTCACTGTACTATCTATATCGACTCAATAAAATGATAATACCAAGCGGGTTATCATGCTGCATTATAGACTCTCAATAGGTCCTTCATGCAGCATTGCAGCATGATTATTCAGCACGTCATGCCGCATGATCGTCTAGGGACCGCTTAACACAAGCGCGCATCTCTCAACAGTGTCTAGACACTTCCCGCTTTATTAAAATGTAATCTAAATATATATGTGGTAAAATAATTAGACTGGCCTGTTGGCCTAGTGGTTAGTGCCACGACTGCTATGCCACAGGTCGTGGTTTCAATTCAAACCCGAGTCTGGTATTCTTTGTGTCCGTTGTTTGTAAAGTCAGACACAGAAGTAATTCTTAATGCGGGAGTTGTCTTTTTTTATAAAAAAAATTATACATTACAGTTACATAGTTAGTAACTCTAAAAAAAAACGCTTAAATGGCTGCCATTATTACCAAGCCCAAACTATTGGACTCGTCAAAACCAATCATATGAGCCCATACTCGAAAGGCTTACTAGTAACCACTGAAGAGTTCCACTGTTCATCTCCTGGGTCCATCATCAGATCAGCTCCAAGATTCGAAATTATAGTATTTTCATCCAAACTACAAAGTTTTATTTTGATTAGTCAATTAAAAGTAGGTTAAAATTTACTTCCAAGATTTGTTTACTTATGCCCGGTTCCTATAATAGAAAGAAAGAATTATTTCCGAAACATCCTATAACTATTACAAACAATTTTTTATAATCAAGAGACGATTCGTTTTGCTTACGGGCGGTAAAGTTTCTTTGAGTTTTCAATTAATATTTTACCGTTCGTAAGCAAAACGAATCGTTTCTAGTTGATCTCTCTTGAAAATTCAACGAAATTATACCGTCCGCGTCCGTAAGCAAACCGAATCGTTCCTTGATTATAGGAACCGGGCATTTGTTACAAGTGAAGCTAATATAAAAGTCTGTTAACGTGTTAAAAAATGTACTACTTAAAATATGTCAGTTTTTGTTTCTACTCGTATTATATTAAAAACTAGCAGTTCCCGCGCGGCTTCTCTCGCCTGTACATATTAATATATTTTGCGCGGAACCTTAATTCTTTTTTCCAAAATCAAAGTAGCCTAAGTTACTCCTTATAACACCAGCAATCTGCCAGTGAAAGTCCCGTGGAAATCGGTCCACCCGTTCCGGAGATCAGTAGACAGACAACATTTTTGAAAACTGCATTTTAGGCTATTTTTTTTAAATTTCAATTTTACTTATTTATATGTTTATATGTTTTGATATAAAATTACGCTAAGTAAAAGACCCAATAAAAAACTTTTTTTGGTACTTTGTATATTACATTAGCGAGATATGAAGTAATTGCGATTGTTTTATAGAATTATCTATCTAATCGTTATATAAGCTAATTGTATGGTATGATTGTGAAAGTACGTTTGTGATAAGTAATGAGATACCACCACCTTTTGGCTAAGGGGGGACAATTTTTTTTGGTCGCTCAGGTGGAGGAGATTATTTTTTTTGCCGGTCCAGGAGACAAACCAAAAATTTTACTTAAACATAACTTAAATACCACATCATGCCATATATTATACTCTTCGCGCAAACCTCGAGATCACGAAGCGTTTATTAACCTACGAAAAAAAAGAAGGTTCTCAATTCGACCGTATATATATTTTTTTCGTTAAATAAATTCCAGTTTTAAGATTCTATCGAATGAAACAGTTTGCAAAACGATCATCTTTGAATTAAAGTGAATAAGTGAGTAAGTGTTAGAAATGGAAAATGATTTTAACATTTTTGATATTATTTTAATACTAGCAACCCGCCCCTGCTTCGCACGGGTAGCAAAGACATCTTCAATAATCATCATCACATTTCAACCAATTTACACAAAACCTTAAAAAATTATACACCCAAAACTTCCTCATAAATCGCTCTGTCTATTGGTAAAAACCGCATGAAAATCCGTTCAGTAGTTTTTGAGTTTATTGCGAACAGACAGACAGACGTGGCTAGGGACTTTGTTTTAAAATATGTAGTGATTTTGGAGTGGGTTTCGGCGCCAAACATACAAACAAAAAAAAAATCGAAAACCCCACGGCAAATAGTTCGGCACCGAAACCCACTCCAAATCACTACATATTATAAATATAAAACAAAGTACCCCACCACGTCTGGCTGTCTGTTCAAAAACTACTGAAATGAACAAAATAATTTAGGTAGGTACTAATGTAAATACCTACCTAAATTATACACCTACCTACACTAATGTGCGAGTTTAATTATGCGAACAAGTTCTTTTTTCGCTTTTCATATTCCTTTCTTATTTCGTCGGTTAAATTTTTTAACCGACAAAAAAAGGAGGTTCTCAATTCGACCGTATAATTTTATTTTTTTTGTTACAAACTGTTTTTATTGTTTACGTTTTGTGATAAAGCACCGTTGCGTGCCGTACACAGATACTAGATTTGTTGTTCTGTAGTGCATTCAACTGCCACGCAAGGGTGGGGTTTGATTCCCCCTGATTGCAAATATTTGTATGCATGAAGATGACTATTTACATACGTCTGGGTACTTCTAAGTATAATAAATATGTAAGTTTACAAAAAAAATATGAATTATTATTATTATGAATTAAGAATGTGGCAGAACAACATATTATCGTTTACTTTTAAATTGTTATTTTTTTTATAAAAGTATGTATGTTTGTATGTTTATCCGTGTTGTATTACCCATAGCACAAATAAGATAATAGTTACTAACTCTGCTTAGTTTGGATTTCCACAGCAGTCTGTCATAATTCCCACGTTTCTTATTATATTATTAGCTGTATCCTGCGACTTCGTTCGCGTGGAAAAAGTTTTCTGAAATTTTCCAATATTCTATTTTATTAACTTTTCGTTCTGTACGAATCTCCTATCAAGTATTGGGAACAAAAAATATTGAATCAAATCGGTAAAGTTGTTCCAAAGTCAAGACGTGAACAATTGAAATAAGAATTCATTTTTATAAATATAGATTACTAGCAGCGCCCCGCGGTTTCAACCGCGAAAGTCCCGATCCCGTGGGAATATCAGGATAAGAAGTAGCCTATGTATAAATCCAGGTCTCCAGCTACCTACATACCAAGTTTAGCCGCAATCGTTTCAGTAGTTTTTGCGTGAAAGAGTAACAAACATCCATACATCCTCACAAACTTTCACGTTTACAAAATTAAGTAGGATTATATTTGAGTACGTAACGGTAGATACGCTTTACTCACATTACGCTTTACACACGCAGACAGTTATCTGCGTGTGTAAATTTGTAATTATTATCATTACGTTTTTATTTCCCGCAATACGTATAAGTAATTCCTATAATACCTGAAATGAAATGAAATTATTTATTTGCCTAAAAGTGTTGGTAGAGTAAAGATCTTTAAATTAGTGACAGATCCAAAACACTTGTCACTATGACATGCAACAATATAATAACAAAAATGCCTTACATAATTCTGGAAAAGAGCTGATACTCTTACACTGCTGGACCGATATTAACCAAACATAGCTAAGAAACTGGCTTTCAAATGAAAAAAAAAACGCATCGAAATCGGTTCATCCGTTTGAGAGCTACGACGCCACAGACACACACACACAGACATCGACGTCAAACTTATAACACCCGTCTTTTTGCGTCGTGGGTTCAAAAGGACGACGGCGTTTTTAAAATGTCAAAATGCAGTATAAAACACATTTTTCACAAAACTTAGTAAGTTATACAGATACAGTTTGTTAATCATTATGTCTGTTGTGTAATGACTAATGAATGACCAATCATTATGACAAATGAGTGACAAAAAACATTTTGAAAGAAAAACATTTATTGTCGGAAGGAATAAACAACCTTTTTTCTTCGTCTGGTCTAGCCTTAGAACTTGTTAAGTATGTCAGTCGTACTGACAACAATATTAAATTCAAGTAGGTAGGTATGTTCTCGAGGTTGAATTGGCACATCTTGGAATTGAAACTATTTCACGCTTGACAATTAAAAAGTAAGGAATAAGGAAAATATCGAGGTTAAATTTGAAGGTCGTTTTTGTTATTTATTAAAATATAAACTTTATATGAGTGCCAAAAAAAAATTAAAGTCTAGGACGTACAGACAAATTTCAACGATTTGACGAAAAAATATAGGTACCTATACTTAGTAATTTTTTTTAAATTTAATTGTAATTTTTTTATTAAGTAGACAGACACATTTGTAGAGAAGGGAATGCTAGGTATATATTAGTTTTATATGACCTCCGTAGGCATGAACTAAATACAAAAAAATCATAAGTGTAATTTAGTGACTTACAAAATAAATTATCTATCGAATCTTAACATAAATAACACAAAAGAAATATATTAATTTTCATGGTCAACAATATAAGTGTTTATATTTTATGTACAATAAAAAGAAAACTTTTATGTATCTCTATTTTCCCACCAAAACAAACATTCTTCTTAAGCCAAGGGTTAAATCATATTTCAAATGTCATGATATCATCTCATCATATCTAATTCTATAGGTATATATAAATGAATCCCTATTTCGTATAGTCACGCCATAACTTAAGAACGACCTATTTTATTCATTTTTTTTTGTTTTCTAATTTGTAGAAAGTTCTTACGGAACGAAAACTTAAGAAAATAAAACAGAAAACAGGTTCCCGTGGGATAAATTTGTATTTTCACGCGAACGAAGTCGCGGGCAGTGTTTGATAAATGTCAGAGATATTTACTACAAACAACAGCTTAAATTAAGATATTAAATTATATTGATTACTATAATCTAGAAAATAATAATTATCATTTTACATTATTGACGTAGAAACAAGATAAATGGATCAGAATAGTATAAAATAAACACACCCAAAAACACAGGTAACAATAAAATTTAAATGAAAATTATATCATACAGAAACTAATAGAGAGATATTTATTATCTTTACAAATAAACCAAAGTTTTATAATAATTTCATAATGACTAGTCGTTTTGCGAGGAGGTGATGTTGGTTGGACAAGCACTTTCTGAGCACCAGGCGACCTCCATGAGCGCTGGCCTGGAGGTCGCGGGTCAGGCTGAGCGTTGCCCTTGCAGAAGCAGGCCCTAGACGGTGGCGATCTGGAGGGGGGTAAGTCTCCCCCCGAACTCCATGGTGTGCCCGCCTGCTGTCAGACGGCCAAGATCTGCATGGGTTTCCGGAGGCTTCCTTCTTAGGGTATACCAGTATAACCCACTTGTGACGGAACTGTGTGGTTTTAGTTGGTTCGATTCCGACATCCCACTTCACCATTAGCTCCCGTGAGGTAATGACCCGTGGGGGTTTCCACATGATAAAAAAAGTAAATAACAAAACAACAACAGCTGGGTAACAAGAAATATTATTGGGTAAAACCAAAGAAATATATAGTTCTCGTGACATAGGGTCAAACGTAACATACCCACTGATAACGAGCCGGCTTCGCAATAATTAGTCAGTTCAGACTCGATCTTTGACCCAACACACGACTGTCGCATGGCAATCGATAAAAATTTATTGGAAAATACGATCACGGCCCCTATTTTACTGATAGAACGTTCACCAGTTACACCACTAATTTCAAAAATCAATAAAGAATCCATGTTTAACTGGCTTCGATCCGTATGTACGTCCGCGATTTTTTTTAAAAGTAATGGCACAGAATACATAATAACCGTAATGGGCCAATTCTTATGATTACTTCACTAACGTATTGTTAACGATTTATTAGTTAATTTTTGGTGTTTACTCCTTAAGAATCAAGTTTCATATAAGGCGCCCGGTATGAAAAAAATATGAAGAGTTAAATTTAGTGATCCAAAGAAAGAAAGAAAGAGAAAAAATTTTTTTTTGATTTGATTTGATCGGATGGCAGCGTAGCATTTCAACGCTTTGTCGCTTTATTGGAGTTTACGCCTTATCCTCGACGCATGTAGTAGATATGCGTATATAGAATATATACTGCACAGCGTCTACAAATGATGAAAGAGAAAGATAGAGATAGAGAGACAGAGACGGAAAGAGAGAGAGCCTCCAGTAAATTGTAAACTCCAGTCGTGGATCGGAGCTGACACACACATTTTTTTTTTCAATAAATTTCATTGAAGGCGGTTTTTTTTAACCTAATTCTAGCTGTTCCCTGCAGTTTCACCCGCGTTCATGGTCAGTGCTCCACTCCTGAGGGTCATAATGTATTACATGCTTATAGCTTATAATCTACCTCAATGAATACTCTATCCAACACAAAAGTTATTTTTCAAATCCGACTTATAGTTCCAGAGATTAGCGCTTTAAACGAACAAATAGACAAACAAACACCATTCAGTTTTATTATATTACTATAGCTTAAGCCAATGATTATTTAATTAGTCAAATAACTTTCAACATCTAAATATTTTTTCTGCCATAATTATCAGAATTGGAGAATTCGAACAAAAATGACATTTTTATTAAAACTAAGCGAAGCAAAAATAAAGTTTTTTGGATAGTTTTTGCTCATATTCTAACAATAATAAATTTACCAACTTATTAATTAACTTATTAACGAAACCACATTTTTCTCCCTGCAATACAATTTGCTATTTGAGTTATAAGCATTTTGATAGTTCAGCGGGAGATTTTTTAAATTACGATTACTGTTTCGCTCCTATGCGTGGTAGCGTGATGTTTTGTAGTCTATAACTTTCCTATATAAACAGAATATAAAACTTGGAGCTTCATAAAAAGACGTAGTTACAGAATTATCTTATCAGTTATTTTTAAAGTGGTAATGCTAAGATCAGGTGATTAGTATGTAATGTATATATGTACCAACACAGGTAATATACTTAGAATGTGGTACCACCATATCTGGCAACCTCCTTCGTAGTATTAAGTGATGTTTATAAACATTAGATAAGACTCATTATCGTTATCACTTTATCGGTGTTGTTATCAGTAACTCAATTATATTCCAAATTATAGAATAATCTGAAGTCTGGTTCAGTCTTGATACTTTTAAATACGGTCATATTTATTCGTAAAACCACAGAATACATAATGTGGTAAAACCGAAAAATACAGAAAAATAAATACAGTGCTACCATCAAATAAAACTTGAAGGCGTTATTATCCTTACTACATTGCCATTGTATAAAAAATCTAAACAAAAAGGTTTAATTTATATTTATCATTAGTACAGTTGGAAAAACAATTAAGCTTTGATTTGAATTTAGAACGTCAAAATCATTTCACAAGCATAGACGAACGCACTGTAAAAGTTCTAGTTAAAATAATTTTCAGGTTTTGGACGAGTAAGGTGACGTGAAAAATACCTCGAATGTAGGGTAAATTACCAAGAAGTTAAACATTAAACTAATAAAAAACCGGCCAAGTGCGAGTCGGACTCGCGCACCGAGGGTTCCGTAAAATATTTTTATTATATGATGTAACTAAAAATTTACGGTTTTCGCAATTTTTCCTTTATCTGTGCTATAAGACGTTGCTTCGTACCAAATTTCAAGATTCTGAGTTCACGGGAAGTAGTCTGTAGGTTTTGATTCCCTTGCGAGTGTCTAAAATTTGTGGAAATTTGCGGCATAAACGGCTGTATCTTTTGATTGCGTTGGCTTAGAATTTTGATTTTTTTACAGCTCCAAGGGACAGTAGACCTGAGTATTTGATATAAATTCCAGCTTGATACCTTCACGCGTTCTTGAGAAAAAGGGTCTTGACAGACAGACAGACAGACGGACAACAAAGTGATCCTACAGAGGTCCGTTTTTTCCTTTCGAGGTACGGCACCCTAAAAATATTAGTTAGTTGACCTTACTATGACGTAGTGATTAAGAAGACAAATATTTTATTTAAATATGCCATATCTGGAACACACCTCTTTTATCAGATCTGATAACAGTTTTCACTATCAAAGTAAACTAAACTTTGTGTACAAGCATATAGAGTTAGTTTCAGGTATAATTAGACTAAAACACTGCGCAGTTCCCATGAGTTCGTGAAATTCCATTGTCTATTAAAAGGGTCGATAAAACATTTGGAGCAGGTTAGGTCATAAACTCATAAACCTATTTTTTTTACAAACACTTAGTTTACTAGCTAGGCACGATTGTATTCAATTATTTCGTCGTCTTCGACGAAAAACGACGGATTTGATTTTGAGTAACTTTACAGGAGAGCACTTTAAAGTTTTCAAATGATGTTTTACGTAATATTTTGAAAACGGCTGTTTCTGTTAATGAAATCTGAAAATGTTACTATGTGTGTATGAGCTTTGAAATTTTTTTTGTTTTATGATAAAGTATAATGTTTCAGTAGGCTAATGCCAAAAACAAAAACCATAAAAAAATCATATCCGTCGTTTTGCTGCGACTGATTTTTTTCTAAAATTAATGTAAATGTTTGAAAATGGAATCAAACTTGTATTCCATTTCTAAACCTCTGGCCCAAAAAGGAGTGGTGTATGTGTTCATAGTGCATCTGTGTGTCTATCTGCGGCATCATAGCTCCTAAATGGATGAACCGATTATGATTTAGTTCTTTTCTGTTCGAAAGGTGACTTGATCGAGAGTGTTCGTAGCTATCATTCAAGAAAGTTTGTTCAAGCTGTTCGGAAATCTGCAGCTCTTATCTAATTGTTAAGGAGATTTTTGAGTTAGGGGTATTTTTTTTTTTATAAAGGGTGACCCAAAAAGAGTGCACGATTTAATTAAAAAATAAAACGCATGTTTTTTTGAGCGAGTGATGATATTTTTACTGCATTGTAAAGTAGACATGTTCCGATTATGTACGGAATGAAATATCCGGCATATGGCCCCCTCGGCTCTGAACACAGGCTCTTGCTCTTTTCATGAAAATTTAGATGAGATCTTGACAAAGATGTGGCTCTATCTCACCGATGACGCGTTGGATCTCGGCTTTGCCTTAGCTTAGATCAGGAATTGTTTATGGTTTATTCACATAGACCTGAGATTTCAAAAAACCCAAAGAAAGAAATCACACTGTTTTAAATCGCACGATTTTGGCGGCTAATTGGCATCGGAATTTCGGGAGATGATTCGGTCTGGAAATCGTTGCTTCGATAAATCGATTGTTCCGTGCGTGGTGTGGTAGGTGGCGCCATCCTGCTGAAACCACGTCGTTCAGATACATACCAACCAGTTAAGGCCACAAGAACTCCGTTAGCATGTTCCTGTAACAAATGCCATTCACAGTCACTGCATTTTTGTAATGGGTTTTCACAATGATAACGCGTTGTTCAGTTGTGTAGCGCTGTCGAATATCAGAGCAGCAACTTCCAAAAAAAAAAAATTTGCTTCAATTTTTAAATAGACTTCTTATTGAGACACCTTTAGTAGCCAAACATTTACTACAATATAAATAGTCTGAAGTTTGGCATAACTATGTAACTTCTGTGACAATACGACTGTAACTAAGCTCGTCTAATGAAAAACCCTATATTAGGAGCCGTTGAATTTATTTTGCACTTAATAGGGACAGGACAGAAGATAGGGTATAAAACCTCTATTTGTTTTAGTAGTTTTAAAAAGTTTTTTTTTAATTTATTCCAAGGACGCTTGTACATCTCGGGGACTTCCTTCCTAGGGTATACCCGAGTCTCTTGCAATAGACTCACTTGTGACGGAACACCGTGTGGTTTTAGTCGGTTCGATTTCGACATACCACTTCACCAGTAACCATGGTGAGGTGATGACATGTTGGGGTTTCCACACGAAAAAAAAGGACGCTTGTACAAAAAGAGTTTGTATTTTCTGTTGATGGTTGTCATACCACCATTAGGCGAACAAGACAGATTTTTTAATAAATATAAAATCGTATAGTGTTTTGTGATTAACATATAAATACTTTGAAGTGACAGTAAATCCCCACTTTATCAGCACCGCAAGACTGATGTATGTTATTTGACATTGTACACATACCATTGCAGATAAAGTTGTGACAATGCGATTTGGTTCGTATATTCCTTCGATTTTATTGATTCTTTTAATTTTCTTGTTGCGTTGTAGTTATTGACTGTTCTATGAAGACATTTATAATAGTATAGTATATAGTATAATATATAGCCACCCGGGGAAATTGCGTCTTGGGGGGCAATGGCGTTTATTATAGATTACCTAACAACTACCTAAATTACAAAAATTTACCAAAAAGTATTTTATATTCGGTCAATTTTTTTTCTTAAATAGTGGTAACACAGCAACAATTTTAAATATCAGCCATTTTGAAATAACTGCATCAGCTGTCAAGGTGAACTGCATAAGGCTCACCTCATATATCATGAAAATCTAATTATATCTTTTGTTTTTCTCGAAGTTTTGTTTTAGTTTTGAACGTTGTGCAAAATATATACAATGCGACAGCTTAAGTACAAAAAATAGTTACTTAAAAGAAATTATGATTAAAAACGTTGCGGTCTGTTATACTTCACTATAGTTATAAGCCAGCGTATCATAAAGTATATAGTTTTGATTTAAACTTGGCTTTTAATTTGGGCGTTTTTCAGAAAATTTGCACGTCACGTAATGGGAATTCCACTTAAAAAAAACTTTTCATTTAATTGTAATAAAATGCGTTTGATAATTAATATAAATTTTAATAAAAGTGTATTTATATCAAAATTATTACCTTATTTCGAAAAACAATTAATTAAAACGTATGTTTCCACATGTAAATAAATTGATGTAAATATGCCAAGTATTTAAAGGTAATCTAAATTAAGATGAGGTAATGTATTCAACTTTATAAACAGAAAGCTAAAACAGTAATATTTACCTTGAATAAAACCGTCGTGTAGGTGGAACAAAATTTTGATCACCGCGTGACATGACGCGTAAAATAAAATGGTGAACTAAAGAAAATATTACGAGAAAATATTATTACAGGTCTTAAAAAATACCATAGTGTAATAGGAATTTCCATCATACGCGATTTCGTAGGGCATCACGAAATTTATATTTTATTGATGTTTTCGACCTTTGCTTGCTTATTTTAGAGCGGGAAACAAGAATTTATGTACCTACTAATGTTTAAGTTTCATATTCGCACATTGCCCAAAAAAACGAGGATCTATAATTTTTACGTGCAAACTTAGCAAGGAGGTCGTGGGACACAAAATCGCATAGCATGTTGCTTTGTTTTAGCAATCCCACTAGTATTATAAATGTGAAAGTTTGGATTTATGAATGGATGTTTGTTACTCTTTACTCTCTATTAAAGTTTATTTAAGCGTATCAGACTTTAGTCGACAAATAAATTGCTTATTTCGATAGCGACATATGTTACCTACTTGTTTCAATTTGAATAAAGACCTTGTTTTGAAGTGTACAAGGTTTACATCTTATATGAAGAAAATTTAGTGAATTTTAATTTAGCGAGTGCAGTAACAGAATTGGGACTAATAGCTAATTTATAAGAAGAAAAATACAACTTGGGAAAAAAATATTCTCTGAATAAATAACTAACAAAGTCACAGGACATGTCAACTCTACAATGGTGCAATTTCTCAAAAATGCCCATTTAGTATTTGGCAATCCAATTATAATTTTTGTGAAAACTTATTTTTGATTCCTGGATTTCTCAAAAGATAAATGTGTCTATGGAAAATTAGTCGCAATTTCCCAGAACTAAAGAAATCGACAGTCTCATTTGTGTGTTTTTTTTTAACAGGAGAGGTTAACTTTAGTCAAAATATCAGTTATACAGTCGTCTAATTATTTTAAAATTTATTTGATCTGGACGCGATTCCCCCAATGCGGGCAAATGAGTCTAAAAATATCTATAAAAGAAAACGATTGTGTATCTTTTAATTGTAACTCTAAGATGAAAACAATTTATAAAAGTTCCACACAAATAGTTGACAAATATATCTATTTCAAAAAAAAAGTTCTCTCAACTTTATGGGTAGTATGGGCTGAATTGTTAAAATATGAAATTGAAAAGTACGACGCAATTTGCCGCTGTGACTTGCTTGGTTCTATTTTTAAAATATCTAATTGTGTGACTGTGACTGTGTATTATAATTTTAAATTACTTGCACTTTGTGTTACTGGCTGTTTAAGGAAACTTCTAATTCTAATTTTAAAATTGAATAAGACTATGTTTTCTAGTTTTAATTTATACTTTTCTTTAAAAAAGGTTGTCTCATTTTATACTTACTGGCTACTGGTGAAAATTATATGTTCTATGTGTAAATTTCAAATTGTAAAACTGCGCTTATTACACTCTCTAAATTATCTTGATGACCTGTATCTATCTATGTAACGGAATCTTTCAACGTGGTTTCCGTCTGATTAACTTGACAATTTACACACGTATCAAAGACTGATGACATGACAATACAACACTAAAAATAACAAAATAAACTATAGCTAAAAAACTACAAAAATACACGTTATAACAGCAAACCGAATTAAGTCGAAAATCATTTCTAAATATGAAGGGTTTGTTTTATGACGATCTAAAATCGACTGGTTCATCCCACAGCATCCTGAGCACATTGTGTGGCAGGTGGGATTGTCCAATGCTGCGTAATTGGATCGGACTTCATACATCCACGAATACATAATTATTATATACTGACGGATTTCTTGTTTACTAACATTATTTCAAGTTTACTAACACTATGTTTATGTATGGATGTGTTTTTGGAATCTGCAACAGTAAACGAAATGCTCTCATCCTTCTATGTATCGTTGAGAAATGTTATTTCACATTATGTACCTAAGCGAAAGCTAAAGTCGTCTGAGTATCCACCTTGGTTTAACTTCGGGTTGATTCGAACGCTCTTAGAAAAAAATAAGATCAGAGACAAGTACAACAAATATAGAAATCCTCGCGACAAGCTTGAGTACGAAATCCTGAGAGACCGTTGTCAGAAACTCCTGAAATCCTGTTACAATAACTACATATCCCAAACCGAATCAAATATAGCCAAAAACCCCAAATCATTGTGGAAATTTGTTAAAGACAGGCGCAGCGAAGACCTATCACTACCTGGAAAAATGCAATTCGAGGACTTGTCTGAGGACACTGGAAAAAATGAAAATGAAAAAATGAATGGAAAAAAGCCCGTATCGTACCGATTCATAAAAAGGGCGTGAAGAGCATTGTCCAAAATTATCGCCCAATCTCCATTCTATCTTGTTTCTCTAAGTTATGTGAGTCTCTACTATGTCCTATCATTTCAAGATACATGAGTAACACCATCAGGAATACCCAACATGGTTTCAAAGCCGGTCGTTCCGTACTTACCAACTTAGTCGCATATGTATCAGATATATCACTGGATATCGATGAAGGTAAACAGGTTGATGCAATATATACAGACTTTTCCAGTACCTTTGACAAAGTTAACCATCACCTGTTACTGGTAAAATTAGCTGCACATGGCATCCATGGGAGTCTGTTGGATTGGTTTCAATCATATCTTTTTGAAAGGCCTCAGATTGTGTCGGTAAAAGGATATGACTCTAGAGTTTACCTGGCCGCATCTGGCGTGCCGCAAGGATCCCACCTTGGACCGATACTGTTCTCTGTTTTTATTAATGATATATCAAATGAAATCAAATACTCAAAAATATCCCTATTTGCAGACGATCTCAAAACATATAAGACGAATGTCGAATCCGAATCAGATAATTCATTAATTCAGAGTGATCTTAACCGAATATAAGATTGGTGTGACTCAAATCATAAGGTTATTAATGTCGCAAAATGTTTTCACATAAAATTCACAAAAAAGAGGGCTCCCACTTGAACAACTTACAACATAAATGGAATAGTACTGCAAGAAGTAAATGAAATTAGAGATCTGGGTGTTATATTGGATAGTAAGTTGAGTTTCACTTCTCATATTAACGGTATTGCTAACAAGGCGGCTCAAATGCTCGGATTTGTCAAGAGGATTTCTAAAGATTTTCGTCTCACGCGGACAAAGCAAATTCTCTACAATGCTCTGGTACGTAGCCATCTTGAGTATGCTTGTGTGATCTGGAACCCATGTTATGCAAAACCTTCACAAAGAATCGAAAGTATCCAGCGAGCATTCACTAGACACTTGGCATATCTTTCACCTGGAATATCACATAGAGTCCCCTACAACATAAGAATTCAGTTTTTTTAAATGGATACTCTTTATCATCGACGCAAAATTCACGGTATCATTTTCTTGCACAAGCTTCTCAATGGCGGCATAGAATGCAACCAAATTCTTAATAGCGTAAAACTTTCGGTACCCAGCAGAATGCCACGATATCCCGTTACCAGACTTTTTAGCAAACCACCTTGCAGAACCAATGTTGGCAAAAATTCTCCCCTGGTGCGTATCTGTTCAGAGTACAGCACTCTTTGTGGGAACTCAGGCGATTACGTCTTCGACATTTTTCATGATCCCCTTCATAGGTTTAGGTGTAAGTTGATGCAGTGTCATAATCATAGTTGATCTGTATTACAATTTATTCTTGTTTTAAAAAAAAAATATTACTTGTCTTTTAGTGCTTAGTATTAGTAATAGTTTTATTAATTGTTAGTAAAAACTACTCAATGTAAACACTACGTATAATGAATGCTGTGGGCGTCTGTAATTGATGTACATATAAGAAATGTGATGTAGGGATATATGTAAAGAACAATGTTGCATTTGTATATTGTTGATGCTCCTTAATAAATAAATCTCTGTGGTCTGAAATAAAGATTATAATTATTGTTATTATGTTATTATAATTAAAAAAAAATTAAAAAGTTTAAAATAAGAAAAAAGCGTAGAGTGCTTATTTAATGTCAATCAAAAGTTATAAAATATTTAATTGGTAGCTATTCAAAACAGTAAAGTTATTATTAAAATATAGTAAAAAGCATCCCACGCATTTATTATTTTCTACTTTTTAGGTCGGTTTGCTGTTAAAGAGTGTTTTTTCAATTGGTTTAAAAGCTTCTATGTATTTAATTACTGACTAGAAAATCTCCTATTGTATCGTCGAAATTCAAATTGTGTGACTGCGTCACAGAGTACATAACAGGGTACTACAACGTGATTGCGTTTAAAAATCCTGGAGTGTTGGTTACTGTGAGACTGATTATTTTATTTTATACAAGCTGTGCCCTGCGCGAGTTCGCGTGTAATTTTTTTTTATTTTTAGCGGTTAATTAGGGTCCAGCTCAGGTTTTTCAAGTAGTTGTATTTATTTATATGCTAATCGGCGCGAGAACTTTCATAGCGCGATGCAGGATTATTAGTTACTTCGTAGCTCGTCTTCGCTAGATAGTGTTGCAGTAGGTTTTTGCTGTATGTGTAAATTGCCACAGTACTAAAGTTTCTTAATAAAAAACTGAATAAGTATATCATACCAACAACCCTTTATATCGATGACTAAGCGTGTAGAGCTAGAAGGTTTTTTCAAGTGTCATAAAACACAAATTCTTATCGAATATGCACCAGTCTCAATGACCTATATCACATAGATAGAAATTACTGTTATCGGAGAAATGTATGATGAAATTGGCAATGTTATTGCCTCAGTGCGTCTGGTTTCTATCGAAAGCTGCGCAGTTTTTGTAACCTAAACGCAATACTACCGAATTGGTATAGATAGCTCTTAATTCGCCTTTTAAGCAAGGTATCAGTTAATTTCTGACTGGCACTCTGACTGGCCTGTTGGTCTAGTGGTCAGTGACCCTGACTGCTGAGCCAGAGGACGTGGGTTCGATTCCCACCCAGGACAAATAATTATGTGATGAGCATGATCATTTGTTCTGTGTCTGGGTGTAATTTATCTATAACATGTATGTATCTAGAAATATATAAGCATGTTTATCAGCAGTCTGGTTACCATAGTACAGGCTCTGCCTAGTTTAGGATCAGACGGCCGTGTGTAAAGTTTTTTACGACTACCTTACAGATCACAGTGGCGGACCAGCAGTTACTACTGTTACGTAGTTGCTTCAATATTTTTTTCTGATCAAATACATTGAAAAAGACGTCGTTTACTTACTTACCCCCCTAAAAGCAGTTCAAAGTATCAAACGTCGGAGATCAGAAATCACGTCTAAATCCGCAGTAACCACCTTAAATAAATTAGGAGAAAAAAATACTTAACACATTTTGAAGTCCGTATCGTACTAATGTCTATATTTTGCAGCGTAACTTTGTACAACGCGACGGTTCTGACGTGTCCAAAACACAGCTAGAGATCGCTCTATACGGGATACCCCCTCCTTAACAGCAATTCAAAGTGCTAAATTCGTGGATCAAGGAGTTAGTAGTTTTCACGTTTTGAAATTTCGACCTGTATATGTTATGTTATTAAGCGTCACTTGGAAGAACGCGGCACTTCTGTCGTGTCCAAATAACATTAAAAAACGCAATTTACGGGATTGCCGTCTTTTAAAGCAGTTCCAAGTGCTAAAAATCGTGGATCCGCCAATAAAATCAGCCCCTAAATAAGTAGAGAATAAAGTACTTAACACAATCTTGAAATTAGTACTGTCTCTCATATTATTATGCAGCATCACTTTGAAGAACGCGGCGCTTCTGACGTGTCCTTAATAACATCTTAAAACGTCATTTCGTCAAGTCGTGGATCAGTGCTAATAAAATCAGCACCTTAAATAAACAAGGAGTAAATACTTTATACATATTTAAATTCGAACGTAGCGTCACTTGCAACAAGGCGGCGCTTATGACGTGTCCAAAACACATAGCGCCAATCACGAAATCACACTCCTTTTTAAAAGCTGTTCCAAGCGCTAAAAGTCCTGGAACTTAGTAATCAGCGCTTTAAATAAGCAAGAGTAAAGTACTTAACACAATTTTGAATTTCATACCGTCTATGATATATAGCGTCACTTTATACAACGTGGCGCTCATGACGTGGCCAACACACGTTTAGAAACGCCTTCTAAGAAATACCCCCTCTTTCTAAGAGTACTAATAGTCCTGGATCGGCACCTTAATCTCCAGTAATCAGCGCTTTAAATATACTTAACACAATTTTAAGTTCAATTGTCTATGTTATGTAACGTCACTTTGTACAACACGGCGTCTCTGACGTGTCCAGTAGATATAATACGGGCTCCGAACAAAGTTCCGATGCGGTGAGAGTGATGCAACATACATATGAGCTAATTAAATTCAAAGCAATAACAAAGCCTTTATTGTAGGTACTTTACACATATTTGTTTAAGTAGTTATTGTTAGCATTAGTTAAATGTATGTAAGGGTCTCGTGGCTAAGTGGTAACCGAGTAGGTTAGCACATTACAAAGTTAAGTAATACTAGCCAGGTCAGTCTAGAATGGGTGACATTTCTTAACACATTGAGACCCCTCCGTGCCTCGGAGAGCACGTTAAACCGTCGGCCCCTGGTGCCATACGAACATCTGTTGCATTCGTTACGGGGTAGTTGGAGCCCTAAAAAGTCCGAACACCTGGTCTAACTACAGAACTTCGATATAGTACGTGGGAGAGCCATGCTTCGGCACGTATGGGCCGGCTCGACCGGAGTGATACCACAGAAACTCACAGAAAACCGGCAGTGAAGCAATACTTTCATTGCTTTTCGTCGCGAGAGCGAGGTTACCGGAGGCCCTAACTATTCCCTCTCACCCCCCTTTTCCCCTACTCCCACCTTAAAGGCCGGCAACGCACTTGTGACTCTTGACCTGCAGGTGCCCATGGGCGACAGTAGTCATTTACCATCTCCTTTGCCCTCTATAACATAAAAAATATCGTCTAGTAGGTACTTGAGTTGTGAAGGTCTGATGGCAGTCGCTTCACGTAAAATATCAAAGTTCGGCCGTATCGTAGTTAGACTGAAAGTCGACCCTTGATTTTTGACAGTGATATAATTCCATTCTAACCGTAAAATTGCGGGACGGGGCATCCCCTAACATGAATAAAGCATCAATGACCGTCTACTTTGAATTAATTCAACCGAAACTAAATTAATTAGTCCTGATATTTAATTATATAATAACTGAATAACCTTATTGCGTACCGCCATTAAATAGAACAATGATGCAACAATACTGTAAATCAAATTGTTTCTTGAGAAATATTGTGATTTTTGTGAATGTTCTACTTTTTGTCGTGAAGCGGTGAAATTTCTAATGCAAGTTTGTATGGGAGAGATTCTAGGCAGACGATCAGACAGACATAATCTTAGTGGTGTTAGTTGATGGTTACAAATCTTAAAATAGTCCTGTCCCCACCCTACTCAGTAAATAAAACACAACACTACGCAAAAAGTCTTAGTGCCCTACTTACTTCAACATGTTGTATCTAAAAATAGATAACCTTGTAACAGAAATATAATTATCGCACTGACAGACAGCTTTGTCTATGTTTGTTGATGAGAATGAAACTAGTAACAAAAATACAAAAATAAACTCGTTCTTCCAGGACCGGTTTTGTACATAAATGCGTTTTAAAAACATGGGGCTTATGTATTTTTATTTCTAATTCTTATTAGAACAAATTCAGTTCTTTACTTACCATAAATCGGTTCACCACCTTCTTTCTTTGCCGCACTATTAAAATGTGGAATGCATTAATTGCATTGCAAAAATCCCGGGTCCTTTAAACGGGGCGTGAAGAAGCATCTCTCGAGGCCGTCAAGCTGAGGGCCACCATTATAGTATCATCCGTATCTATAATGGTGGTCCTCAGTCTTTGGACCTAATCAGGCGGGTTGAGGTCACTCTGACGTGTCACAATAAAAAAAAAGGTTAGTACATATGGAATAATTAGGTTTACAATGTTTACCGCCTATTTTGTCGTCAAGACAGCATGCAAAAGATCCTTAAATCTATGGGGGTCAAATAACATGGAATACTACTTAGTGAAAAACTTAATATCAATATTTTTAATGTTTTTTATGATAGTTCAAGAATTCGTGGTCAGAGTAGAACGTGTTCTGTAGTATCTTACTTTAGCTTAAATCCGCCGCTCTTTGTTTTAACATCTTTCCGGAGAGGTCTTCTTCTGGCATGAGTTAAAAAAAGAAGTAAACAAAAATTTGCTCATTTAACATTTAAACAAGCTTTTTATGGAAATACTTAAATATAATTCGAAAATTCAAGTAGGTACACTAAAATGCTTTTCAAAATCAAATGTAACATTTAAATAATGTATTTTTCTGTTCATCATTTATTTCGTGCCAAAGTAAGCTAAAAAATCTTAACCGTGCCGCAGTCGGCACTCGGCACTCGGCCCGACCATGGTCCGGTATAACGGTATAACATAAATTATCCCTAATTGTATAATGTTACCCAACCTTTCTCCTCCGCAAAACAGTGTAATGTAATATGTCGTCACCCTTGTAAACGTGGAAGTTCCAACGTTTCTGATGCCAACACAAATTATATGATGTAAATAATATCCATATTATGATATTGTAAATGCGAAAGTGTTTGTTTGCTTGATCGTAATAAAATTTGGCAACGAGATAGATTATATGCTAGGGAAGGGCATAGGCTACTTTTTATCCCGGGCAAACGTACGGTTCCCGTGGGATAAATTTGAATTTCCAAGCGAACAAAGTCATGGTCAACGACTGGTTAAGCATATCTAAAACAAGTCTTGTAGAGATCGCTATTAGCTATAAGACCGCACATTGAATAGATCTAACTTATGTAAACAACTTAAGATCCATTTTTATTTTATATGGTGTACAATAAAGAATATTCTAGTCTATTCTAAACAACAATCGCTAAAAAAACAATTTTGTTTTAGTGAAATGTGTGATGTTGCTAGCTACCGGTACTAGTATAATATTATGTTATCTGTGCTACCGGTAAGGTTATATTAGCCGGCAAATAGAACAGACACGTAATTTTATTTCACTGCTTTTCTGCAGTGACTATAATTTAGTACTCTTTTGTTATAATTTATTTTGCATTTATAATAATTTATTAGACAAATGCAATATTTGTCAGTAAAATATACTAACTATTCAATAACAGGAAAATAAAATGACATTTCTGTTCAATGTATTTACCGGTTATTAGAATGTATGCCAAAACTAATTTTAGACAAAAATGAGAAATGGGGACATTATGGCAGGGCTTATTAAAATTGTCATATCTATATATCGCCACCCGGCATAATAAGTGTCATAATACAAAAACAGCTATTTCGAGAAAACACGACTTTTACAACTTTTGAATTGAACAAAACAGCTCGGAAACTTTGTTCCCTTTTTCACGGAGCTAATAACGATGTTTTTACAGCTGACCAAATGCAACATTTGCTATTCAATGCTATAAAATGTCAAACTTACCTAACATGTGATATGACACTTTTTTTGCCGGGTGGCGATATTTAGAAATTTATAAGTATGTTTATCAGCAGTCTGGTTATCATAGTACAGGCTCTGGCCTAGTTTGGAATCAGACGTCCGTGGCCTGTGTGTTAGATGTGTCAAGCTATTATTACTATAGTATTATTATCTATTCTATTTAAAAAGAAACACGTAGGTAGGTGTATAATGTCTGGCATCTGCTTTGTATAGATGGAAGTCCAGCGTGTTTGATTCCAACATAAATATTATGATGAAATTCACGTTTATTTCTATTACGATAATTTGATACAACTGTTACCATTGTGTTACTTACTGCTGGTTACTTAGGTCACCAAAATTCCTAAGCATGGGTGGGGAAGGGACACTTCAGCATTTATAAGTCGGTAACCATTGGTAAAGTCATAACCGGTAGCAGCCTAAAAAATTTACTTAGTTTTAATTTGTTTTATTTTGTTTAGGAGTACATTACACTTTGTTCTCTGCCTATGTATGGTGTCATGGTTGTACAAGTGCAAGTCCAACATGACTGCTCAACATCAACATTATTATAAAATATTAATATTACTTTTTTGTACTTACTACTAAATTTCAAATAAATGTAATGTTACTTAACAGCTGGTGACTAAAGTCGCCAAAGGCCCTTTTGGATGGAAGTGAGTTTTGTGGATGCTTAGAAAGTAAAGCATCAGGCTAGAATCTTACTAATGTTATAAATGCGAAAGTGAATTTGTTTGTTTGTTTGTAACGATTTCACGTCTACTACTTTACTAATTATCATGAAATTTTGCAAATACGTTTTCTGGAGTACAGAAAAGATCGTGACTTTCATCCCGAAATAAATAACTATTTGAGAGAGATAGAGAAGTAAGTTTTATGCGAGTGAAGTCGCGGGAAAGAGGTAGTACCTACCTAACTATTAATATTTTACAGTTACTGTTGCTTAAAGTAGGTAGGTAGTAGGCACTTGGTGGTTAGAATATTGTGTTTGTGAAGTCCCGACGACGAGGCAGGGGAATAACTCATCGCGAGAGATGTCTTTAAATAAAGTACATATATTATTATATACTCGTATATAGTAGGGCTGCCATCCGACCGGGTTTCCCCGAATTTTTCCTAGTTTAGAGGGCGTCCGGGGAGCGTGCGGACGGAGTTTTCAAAAAGTGTCCGTGTCTGTGTCAGGGGAAAATTATAATTGTTAGACGAATCTTTAACAAGCTGTTTAAATTAAGAAAAAAATGTAAATGGAATCTGCGTATTTCTAAAAAAAATTAGGGTACTCGGGAAAAAATTACGATTTCACACAAGTGTCCGGGATTTTTGAAGTTTTTGTCCGGCGTCGGTAATTAAAGTGATGGCAAGCCTAGCATATAGGAACACTCTTTAGGCACGTTGAACTAGAAATTAAAGTAAACGTTCAAATGATTAGATTCGTTGATTTGGTAATTCACGCTAAGCGCTAACAGAGTTTATTTCTATTTTTCCTACTTTTGCTTTTATTCTTTCATATGAGATTATCTTCGTAGCTGAAAAATGCTTGTAAACGATAAATAAAAACTGACACACTCGTAGTCCCTCTTCCGTATAATCTAACAACATATAAGTGTAATAAGTACATATTTTATGTAGATAATGTACCTCTACTTATATGCTTTGCGTAAATACAACGGTCAGACTACGATGAGTAAATATAGATTTTATTAACACAATAACACAATAGAAGTTACCAAGTAATTTTACTCTATGGAGATGTATTAAAAATATTTTAACCGTCCTCCAAAAAGGTTATAATCTGTAACCGATTTAAAAAAAAATTGCAGGCCCCTAATGTGTTTGGCGCCTACTATTGATTCCGTTTTTTGTTGTTTGTTTTAGTGTAGAAATAAAAATATTATTTCTTAATTTTAGTAACGTTTTAAAGACTATTTTAGTTACTTTTTATTTACCTAAATTAAAAAATCAGTAATATATTGTATGACAGCAAGCTAAAATACATTTAACATCACCAATAGTATCTATGCTTAGTTCTGCTATAGATACGTGTAACATGTCCCAAAATATTAAATAATTTAAGGACATTTATTATATCAATACATATTATAAAACAAAGGCCCCCACCGCGTCTGTCTGTCTGTCTGTTCGCTATAAACTGAAAAACTGCTAAACGGATTTTCATGCGGTTTTCACTAATAGATAGAGTGATTCATGAGGAAGGTTTAGATCTATAATTTGTTAAGATTTTGTATAAATTGATTGAACTGTTAATGATTATTAAAGATATCTCTGCTCCCCCTGCCAACCCAGGGCGGGTTGCTAGTTTAAATATATTAATTGCACATTCTAAGAAACCGAATGTTAATTTACCCAAGTAACAAGTAGTGTTCTTGTTTGCTTTCATAATCTTATTAAAAACTAATAATGAACCGTAAACAAACAATGAAATTCCCGGATTATGTTTTCTTTAGCCTTTTACTTGGCAAACGGACAGTGAGTCAGCGTGACAATCATGTTTATGTTCACAACAAAAGAGTACGGGACTCCCCAACTAAACAGTAGGGCTGTCACACTACCCATATTGTCCCGGAGTGTGTACGTTTGGTCCGTTTTGAGAAAGTTATTAAAATCATTAGGACCGGCGTTTTATATACATACTTTTGTTGATGATTCTATCATAATGATCGTCGTTATTATCATTCGTTGTCCGAAAGCAGAGCCACAGGTCACGTAATATTGTGCTTATACTCGTACAATGATTTTAAACTTTTTGTACCTACATTCTCACAATGAGCTATTTATAAGATGACTAGCTGACCATACACAGCTGACTGGCCTGTTAGTCTAGTGGTTAGTGATCCTGACTGCTGAGCCAGTGGTCGTGGGTTCGATTCCCATCCAGGACAAATATTTGTGTGATGAGCACGATTATTTGTTCTGTGTCTGGGTGTAATTTATCTATAATATGTATATATTTAGAAATATATAAGTATGTTTATCAGCAGTCTGGTTACCATAGTACAGGCTCTGCCTAGTTTGGGATCAGACGGCCGTGTGTGAGATGTATGAAGTTATACAGACGTTGTCCTTTCTTAACTATGATATTGAATTCGAATTGGTATAATTTGCAACGCGCATTCTGTCAATCGCGCCAACTGTCACACGACTGACAGTTATGTCAAAAGCGCTAAGGTTACATTAGAAAAGTTAATATGGTAACGACCACGTTTTCTAAATTTTATAATTTTCCGTTCAACTTCCTTAATTTTTTTTTATTTTTATTTACAATAACAAACTAAAAAAAAAAATTTGCGAAATCGGTAAAGCCGTTTACGCGTGATGCCGTGACCAAGGGAAATAGGGATTCATTTTTATTTATCTTATATATAAAATTCTCGTGTCTCGATACAGCATTAGAAAATACATACAACCCTGAATTTTCAACCCTCTGCGATCAACCCCTGTTTTTTAATAGCGATATTAGTATTTTTACTTTCATTGGTACAATTTTTTTAAAGTATTTAACCCAGTGAAAATAGAAAGTGCGATTGTTATAATCGATTGTAATAATCAATTGCCGTCAAGTCGATGTCAATTTTTTTTATGGAATAGGGGCTATTCCATAAAAAAAAACGAGCAGACGGATCACCTGATGGTAAGTGACTACCGCCGACCATGAGCTGCATGCAACTAGAAAGTCACAAGTGCCTTGCCGGCCTTTAAGGTGGGAGTAGGAGAGGAGGGGAGATGAAGAGATAGGGGGGAAGATAGAGAGAGGGAAGGGTTAGGGCCACCGGTAACCTCACTCGCTTGGCGAAGTACAACGAAGCATTGCTTCACTACCGGTTTTCTGTGATGCCATGATATCACTCCTTTCGAGCCGGCCAATACGTGCCGAAGCATGGCTCTCCCACTGTTTAACTTTAAATATGTCAGTTAAGTTAATGAAGTACTTTGAATTAAGAAAATGAATAGTTGGTGTTTTGTTATTTTTATAGGCCGTCAATAGACCAAAGCGCACCATTCTTCTTTCAGTCATAGACCCCATCCCCACAATAAGTTAGTTATTTTTTATTTGACTACCAAAATATTAGTTAGAAATAATTAATATGGCAAACAACGTGTGCCGGGTCAGCTAGTATAGATATAAAAAGATAGATTGTAAGATTGTCCAGAAAGTCGCGAATGATTTATAAGTTACAGTTACTTTTTCAGGGTTTTTCTTTACTACATTGAGTTTTATAATTATAAATATAGTTAAAAGCGATTACTAATTAAGCGAAACTGAAGTTGACGACTTTTGTAGTTAAATATAATGTTTATTTATTAGGATTGCCAACAAATGGTACACAACTAATATGACAATATAAATAACAAGCCTTGTGCTCACTTAATAATAATATACGCAACCACAACTAACAATGTATTTGTATGGTTATATAGTCGATAAATAGATTTATAGTTTAATTAAATGAGTACATAGTGAACAAACTAATTGAAAAGAAAATACAACCTACTTTAATGCGTCTAAATTCCATTCATCCTTGGGTTGCAATTCTTTTTTTCAAATTTTTTATAAGAGCGTTCAGGAGATAGTTGAAGACCATAGATGTAATAGAAAATAGTAGAATCATTAAAAGCTATTAAAAATTGTTGAAGAGCGTAACATACACACAAAAAATACACTCGTGTGGAGAAGTCGTTTAGAAAGTAATGTTTTTTGCTAAAATGTCACTATAACTAATTATCATTAATTTTAGATTGTGACGTTAATTAATGAACTAACTTTAATTAAACTTGATTTTGCGTATATTTTCATCGTATGGCAGCCCTATAAAATTGTGATAACGGAAATTAGGCTGCGAATGGTAAACTGTATTAGACTGACCAAAAAAAAACACATATTATCTGGTAATTGGACCGTATGTTTGTCACTATAGTGATAGCATAAACCAAGGCTTGGGAACGGTTCGAAAAATACCGGTTTATGGTTCTTATTTTTTTTTTTATAAAGATTGGTTTGCGAGCGTTATGATCGCTGGGATTAACCTGGTTAATTTCAAACGAGAAGTGGGCGGAGCATCTTTCCGACGACGCACGCGACGTACATAATCAAACTTAGGGAAAGTAAGAAGGTAGGAGTCGGTATATTATAGTTATTCAATTAATGAGTGCTGTCTGTTCAAAATCTTCATAATAAATAAAATCATAATAAAGTATTTTTTTAAAAGATTCGATTTACAAGTTTGTTTAAAAAATGGGACATACCTAATAATAAAAAAAACTGGACAAGTGCGGGTCTGACTCGCGCACCGAGGGTTTCGTAAGCAAACAAACTTGTATACGTCCATCTCGGGAATCAATTCTCGAAGATGAACGTCTTTTTCGAAAGAAAAACTTAACTGCGCACTTTGCTTAATAAAACCTTTTTTTATGTGATATATCAAATTAACGACTTTCGGATTTTTTATGCCATAAACTCATGTGTCGTTAGTCGTTACCGATTTACGGTTTCAACGAATTTCGCTATCTCGAGAACACATCGCCTCCCGGCAAAAAAAGTGTCATAACACAAAAAACTGTCAAATGACATGTTAGGTACGTTTTGACATTTTTATAGCATTGAATAGCAAATGTTGCATTTGGTCAGCTGTAAAAACATCGTTATTAGCTCGAGCTGTTTTGTTCAATTTACAGGCATAAAGTCGTGTCTTCTCGAAATAGCTGTTTTTGTATCATGACACTTTTTTGCCGGGAGGCGACATAATAGAGTCTCACACAAGCGCATGCCATTTTCAAGGTTAATCCACATTTTTCGTGCCCTCTTCACCGACTTCAAAAAAAAGGTGATACTGTGTGAGTCGGCTATGTTATTTCCCGTGTAGAACTTCATATTGTATGTAAATTTTTGGGAAAACCACGTCAGGAAGGTCATTCCAAACCGCGTAATACACGTAGTAGTTTTTCCTGCGACCTTCGTTGTAAACAAACATATAGTTAACTTATGCCGCGATCTAATAAACATAAAACGACTCGTTTTGCTTACGGACGATTAAATTTCGTTAAATTTTCAACGAAAATTTTACCGTCCGTAAGCAAAACGAGTCGTTTTTTGTTTATTGGAACGCGGCATTAATAAGCTGAAAACAGCACCTTATAAACACTTCCAATAACAGTGCAGGTTCCAGGTACCAGGACATTCACTCGTTGCCAAACCAATCTCCATTCCCCTGGAGTTTTGGCGACTATAGGTTTTTTATAGATTAGGTGAGGTATGAAACGTGGGGGTTTCCACTTTCCCACCTCACCGGGGCTAACGGTCAAGTGGTATGTCAGAATCGAACCGATTATACCCTCGACTCGTGTATACCCTAGGAAGGGTATATCCCGAGAACACTGACAAACCTTGGCCGCCTCTTAAACAGTGGGCAGTCACATCATTGCGTTCGGAGGGCCTTGCCCGCCTTCCGGTTTAGATAGGAGCGCGCGGAACACGTACGTCGCGCCACCGTCTCAGGCCTGTTTCTGCTAGGGTAACGGGCAGCCTCACCTTACACCTAGGCCAGCGCTCATGGAGGTCGGAGATAATGATCTGCAAATGGAATGCTACTTAACCTAGATCTACACAGCTGAACTATTTTCATATTATATAAAATTAAAATCATTTATTTCAATCAAACCAATTATAGGTATCTTTGAATTGTCTGGAGAAAGAGTCAGTCAAAATTAGTCCGGCGTACGTAAAGCTAGTCGTCTGTTCCACATTACATAGATTATATTGAGAAAGACAGGCAAGAAACTTCAAGGACACTCTTTTTTAACGTGTTTTCTTACAGTTGTCTGATTACATTGCTTATAATAAGAAAAACTTAATTGCGAGGACAGTGTAACATAACGTATGTAACAATGTAATCTAACCTATAATCATTAAATTTATATATTCTATTTTTGCACTGCTGACCTTAATGATATTTTTAAAACAACTTTGACGATCTCTGTGGCACTAGACTCGCGATCGCAGGTTTCGATTTCCGAACAATGCAAATATGTATGTGTGTGTGTGTGCTTCTGTGTATAATATGTATGTGTGTGTGTGTGTGCTTCTGTGTATAATATGTAGATCCTGGGAGACCGAGCTTGACTCGGTACCTTTTTGTAAAATCGTTTTCTTTTTATTTTATTTTTTTTGTAAAATCGCGTTTTTTACAGGAAATACAACTATCTCTTTACAAAATTTCATCAAAATCGGATCAAGTTTCATTTGTCCGGATCGAAGTTTCCGGGATACCCGAAATATAAATACATACACAAGAATTGCTCATTTAAAGTAATAAGATATGTATGTGTAAAGACAAGACCACACGTTGTGCCACACTGTGCCTAAAATAGAAAGGGGTCCGAGTCGACCGTTGTAGGGCACCACCTTGAAGTCTTAATTAGGCGACGTCCAGGCACACGAGGACGTCGCCGCGTCGGTCGCCCTTTCGCGGCTGGCCATTGACAGTTGAAAGGAAAAACCCGTCCAGTCCACCCGCGGCCAGTCCAATGCTGTACCAAGGTAACTCCTTCCATTTACGTTAGCAACAAACCCCCGTACAGTTCTAACACATACAAGGCACCGCGCCTGCTCAGAATTCATAATAAACATAATATTTCCTGCATACATTTTCCTCCTTGTTCATAGTAAATCTAATTTAAATACGAACGAGTCTTACTAATAAGTCTGTTAAATCATGCACTAGAATTAAATAAAACTACTTGTTTATTTATTTAAAGAAATACAGGTTAAATTTGAATTTGTATCTTCCTTCAATCCATGTAATCAACTTTTTATAAATTGGATTGTTGACTTCGTCGTACATCGCAACCGCAAAGTTAGGTTTGTCTTTCGAAAAAGACGGGCAAAAGTCTTCGAGAATTGGTTCCCGAGATGGACGTACTGCCTACAAGTTTGTTTGCTAACGGAACTCTCGGTGCGCGAGTCAGTCATGTGTTGTGTCATGTCATAACTAAAGGTAAAACATAAGGAGTTCAATGACGGTTTTAGATTAATTTGATACAAGGTTAGTTTACAAAAAAGGTTAGTTAACACGGCCCTTTTGATCGGAAGTATTGACTATTTTATGTAAAATAATGTTCAGGATGTTATATAAGACAGCAATATGAAGAGAAGAAAAGACAGCAGGATATTTAATAGAAAAATTAGCAGGCCAATGTGATACCTGTACATGACACACCTTCTAATCTAAGTTACTTAAAAGTAATTTTTTTGCCTGGAAATACCTGTGCATTCTACAAGATTCTATGATAAATCTTCTTGTGTTGAGGCTACATGCTATAGAATGGAATGCCATTAAAAAAATATAATAAGTCGAGCGTAATCAGTAATCACCTCTTTAAAATGATAAAGAATTCTATCTGACTATACAATCACTTAAGCTAGTTACTGCTTATCGTACACTTATCTAAAATAAGGAAAAATGTACTTCATACAAATTATCTTTTGATTGACAATGTCCGGGAAACATATGTAATGATTTAGTAAATATAAGAATAGGATATTTTTATTGTACATAATATAGTATATAATTACAAAACAATAGATCTTAAATTTTATCTTAATGTTAAGGTACAATGGCAGTCTTAAGTTGACTCGTACAATTGTTTTATTTTATGTATAACTTTTACAGGGTAGGCCGATTTATTTTTATTGTGAAATGACCTAGGCGTTTGTCTCACCTGATGAAAAGTGACGGTGAAGAGGAAGATGGTACACGCTGATCCAAGAGAAACCTATATCTCTACACTTGAACGTTCCAGGATTATATTTCTTTTTTTTTAAAGACAATTCCCGCATTAGGAGTTAAACGTCTAATGTGTCGCGGGGGACTTTACAAACATACAAACAACGGACACAAAGAACTCGGGTTTGAATCGAACTCACGACCTATGGTATAAGTAGTCAAGTTCAGTAGGCCAACAGGACTGGAAAAATAGATCATTTTGTTCTCATCTCATCGCCGACTCAAAATGATTTAGGTGTTTACATTAGTGTAAGAGTTTAGTTAGGCTTGTTAAGTTTTTATTTATATATTATTATATTATTTTTCGCTTTTCACTTCCTTTCTTCGTTCCTCAGTTTATTTTTTTGTTGAAAAGTTTTATTATTTTATACTGCACTAGTCATTAAAGGCAGTTTCATCCGCGTTTATGGTCGCTACCCCACTCCGAAAGGTCGTAGCGTGATGTTACATAGCCTATAACCTTCCTCAATGAATACTCTATCCATTACAAAATTTTTTGAATTCAACATTTAGTTCCAGAGATTAGCGCGCTTAAGCAAACCAAAAATCAATCAAAGAACTCTTAAGTTTTATTACTTAGTATAGATTACGCTAAAATTTTAAGGAAAACTATTACAAAACTGTCTACACTACCTAGATCCGTATTTCGCCAGATCCTCTTCCCTCCACGTCTGCTTTGACGTCAAACCAAGCTCATTTCGTTGCGTACATTTCACTTTCAACATGGCAACCGGCTTTTTGGCGGAGGTCAACAGTCCGTGTCCAGAATAATAATATTAGGTCCGTGAGTTGATGCAACACGATGCAATCGGCCTTAAAAAAGTTTTTTTTTTAATTCACCAACCAACAAGCACACGTATACGACACATGTGAGAGGTTACGGGTGCCACTTGTATTCAATTAGCATCAAAATGCGAATGAAATGGCTCGCTTACATGTTTATTGTAATTGATGAATCGAGAACAGGACCTCTCATTTTTTATTGCAGACTTTATTTTAATACCACAGATGTAATTCTGTTAGTGTGTGTATAAACGAGAAATTCCATCAACATCTTTGTTATTAAATACCCATAGTTTCAATCGTGTCAGCCCTCTCTGTTATTTTGTAGCTCTTTGTAGCTTTATCCGTCAATTCGCAAGTTCAATTTGTGTTGTTATAGTACGGCACACAGTATGGTTTTAGTCGGTTCGATTTCGACACACCGCCCCATCGAAAACCCCGCTGGGGTTTCCACACGCACAAAAAAAAACGGGGTCTACGATTCGACCCTAAAATATGACCACATCAATCTGTAACCCCCTGTATATTTAAACTGTTGTTATACCTGTTTTTGAAGTACTTCCACCCTACAAGAATAGGGTTACTAGAGCTCCAAGAGGTGGATAAAATAGACTCCACACTAGTGAGATCACAGGTGTTTCAAAGGATCCTGAATTCAGCTAACTACTTAAAAGGAAAGAAATAAGATAGGCGGAGCGTGTGAAAGAACGATAAGGAAGCCTGTCAATATCGCCTCCAAATCCAATATTGTATATTCTGTGACAGGAATTGTCGCCTTGACACCTTCTGCTTTAAAAAAAAGTCAATATTTGAAAACAGAAAAAATGTTTGTTATTTATGTACAAGGTATTTTTATTCAGTTGGTGTGACCATGAAAAAAGAATTAGTATGATACTACGTTGATCAACAAGGTGTGCCAATCTCGTAATAAATGACATAGGACTATAGTATATTATCAGTGACATAGGTATTTAGATTTAAGCAAGGAATGATGTCAAATCGTTATAAGTATCCGTAATTAAATCTCAAATGTCAGATTTAAAATATCAGATTCGATATCATTAGAATTTAGCTATCTAAATTCTAATGATATCGAATCTGATATTTTAGTTGATTAGATTACTAGTCGCAGTTTCATTCGCGTTTATTTCGGTCAGCGTTTATGGTCACTGCTCGTCGTGGCGTGATGTTACATAGCCTATAAACTTCCTCAATTAATACTGTATTTAATACAAAAATTATTTTTCGAATCCGACTGGTAGTTCTAGAGATAAACGCTTTTAAACAAACAAACAAACAATCCATCAAACATTAAAATATCTCTTCGTGTAGATATTAGATATATTAATAAATCAGTATTAGATTATATTTTATCATCAGATTATATATTTTAATGTCTTCATTAAAGTGTCCGGGTTCCAAATCAAATCAAAATCATTTATTTCAATTAAACCATTATAGGTATTTTTGAATTGTCAGTAGTAGTCAGTCAGACTACGTCAATCGTGAAGCTAGTTGCCTGTTCCAATACGTAGATCCTCTCCAGACACCGCTTCAAATAAAAAAATTACTACAAACAAATAAAAATCTAATAATATAATTCTAAACTGAATTAATTAACTTCTTGGTAAAACCTACGTCATGTCATGAATTAAAATATCAAACGTCATTCGTCTTGGCAACTTGAAATAAAACTATGAGCTAAGATAATATTTTATTTATTCAAGCTTTAACCGTCATTAATGACTTCACAGGTGACAAAACATGTTTCAAATACGTAATTGTCCCGAAACACAGAACGTGTTTGTTTTGTTATTTGAGACGATTTACCAACGCTATCGGTTTTATTGTGAACTTATTATCTGGTGTCCGGTGGTGACAGTTGACGATATCTCTGGGTTTCACTGATTTTGCATCTGTGTAGTTAGATGTGATAGAACGCCCCCTAGTGGGATGCAACTTCTACGAAATAATTTAAACTAGTTCAAAATAGGGGAATGCAATACGTTCGAATATTATCTTTTTTTAAACTATGCAAAAGTAAAAAGGTAAAAACAAAACAGTACAATACCATGAACTGGGCTTACGCTCAAAATAATTACTGACCTGTTGGCTGTGTGTGGTTAGTGACCCTGACTGCTACGCCATTATTCGTGGGTTCGATTCCCACCCGAGTCTGGGTGTTCTTTGTGTCCGTAGTTTGTATGTTTGTAAAGTCCCCCGCGACACAGGAGTCATTCCTAATGCGGGAGTAGTCTTTAAGAAGATTTCGCCAAGTCGGGCGATAAAATAACTCAAAGTAGTGTGAAAATGGTCGTCCAGTTTTAGTTTACCTTTTCTGTTTTATAATCTGCAAATTAACATTAAAAGTGCATGATTTGACAACAGTAAGTTCCTTAGTATTTCATACAAATATGTCGCCAGCTTGGTAAGCTTCTAGCCCCGCGCAGTTAGGGCAACGACCTGACGACTGCTGATTTTTTAGATTATTTTTTGACCGACAAAAAAAAAGGAGGTTCTCAATTCCACCGTATATATTTTTTTTTTTTTATGTATGTTCAGCCCTCACTCCGTTATTTATGATTTACGATTTTGATTATTCTTTTTTTGTTGGATAGGGTATACCTCAAGGGTGGTCCCATGTCAAGGAAGTCAGGATCTGATGATGGGATCCTGATCAAATTGAGAGAAACCCTCGAAAATTGTAGGAATGAATAGTGTTTCTGTTTACTTTTCATTACTTTATCAGGTATTTGCGTTTAGAAATCATCACTTCATGTAGCTGAGCTGATGATGAAAAAAAATCATAAAATAAAAATCTTTTTAACAAAAAATTAAACTGACGAAAAGAACTAAAAAGCAAAAAATAAATAAACTTTAAGTCTTAAGTATTGACCTTATTTACATAAACTATCAAATTTTATATAAACTTATTTTGAGTCGGCGCCAAATAATAAAATGATTAATTACCGACGTAGAGCCTACGTAGGTACATATAAAAAAATTACTAATTAATCAGTTTGTTGTTTGGCGCCGACTCAAAATATGTTTATATAAAATTTGATAGTTTATGTAGGTATGTATAGACTTACTTACTTTTTTATTTTATCCCTACAAAACCGACCTCCATAATAGGTAACTACCTACTCGTATCTACTTAGATATCAATAGACACTCAATGTCAATATAAATACTGTTATACTAATAATATAACATCAAATTATAGTAAAAACTAAATAATTTACATGCCACGACATGAGTGAAACAGTGAATAATCTGAACCAAACCACATAATAATACATAATAGTACCAAACTGACCAAAGTAGCGATTTTGCACGGGTGGCGGGCGCGATTCGCGACGTGTGACGTCATCATACCAAGCGCAGCTCTGTGCAAGCGTTTTGAAATAGCCGAAAAGAAAACTTTAATAACTTTGTCATTTCTAGTTGGATTTGAATCATTTAAAAAACTAAATGATCAGAATGTTATAGCGCATACGCCCCCATATTTAGAAATCTAATATTTTGTTATGTGACTGTTGTTTTGGGGTCTAGGGATCATAACTAGACCTCCTGTGAAGAAATTTTTGGAAAACTCGACTACTGGTACAAATCCAATATGTAGACTTTTCTTCGAAAATCTACCTAAAACACTACAAACAAATAAAAATCTAATAAATAATTCTATACTGAATGAATTAACTTAATATCAAACGTCATTCGTCTTGGAAACTTGAAATAAAAACTATGAACTAAGTTTGTATTTTATTTATTCAAGTTTTAACCGTCATTAATGACTTCACAGGTGACAAAACATGTTTCAAATACGTAATTGTCCCGAAACACAGAACGTGTTTGTTTTGTTATTTGAGACGATTTACCAACGCTATCGGTTTTCAACCGTCGAAAAACAAGGAGGTTCTCAAATCGAACGTATTATATTTATATATATATATTTTTTTATGTCTGTTCAGCCCTCACTCCGTTATTTATGAACCGATTTTGATTATTCTTTTTTTGTTAGAAAGGGTATACCTCCAACGTGGTCCCATGTCAAGGAAGTCAGGATCTGAAGATGGGATCCTGATAAAATTGAGAGAAACCCTCGAAAATTGTAGGAACTAATAGTGTTTCTGTTTACTTTTCATTACTTTATCAGGTATTTGCGTTTAGAAATCATCACATCATGTAGCTGAGCTGATGATGAAAAAAAAAATCATAAAATAAAAAACTTTTTAACAAAAAATTAAACCGACGAAAAGAACTAAAAAGCAAAAAATAAATAAACCTTAAGTCTCAAGTATTATCAGAGGTCCCAGGTCTACCAGGTACTCATGGCTGAGTGGGAAGAGCGACTCGGGCGACCGAGCGCAGGGCACGCCACAATTCTGGCGGTAAGGCCCGTCATGGAGGAATGGCTAGAGAGGCGTCATGGCAGTCTCTCTTACCGACTCTTTAACTCATTTAAATATCGTCTTCAAGGAGGCTGAGTCATCCCGACTGGCAATGTTTTAAGTAAACATGTTGTATTTCTTATCTACACGATAATGTTGCCCTAACATCAATGCACAAAGATTATTAATTACAATTATTATTTATAGAGTATAGAAACAGATATTTTTGTTATGCAATGCGCGTACAACCATTCAATAGAGATATGTGGTCGATAATATTGTATTCGACTGCAACGCTAAAGGTCGCAGGTTCAATCCCTGCTCAGTGCAAGTGTATGTTTGTATTGGTCTGGGTGTTTTTCTGTGTAATATAAATAAATAATAACTTGACACCTCTCACACAAGGCCGTCTGGTCCCAAACTATGCAGAGCCTGTACTTTGGTAACCAGACCGCTAATAAACATACTTATATATTTCTAAATACATACATACATATTATAGGTAATCTTCACCCAGACACAGAACAAATGATCATGCTCATCACACAATTATTTGTCCTGGGTGGGAATCGAACCCATGACCTCTGGCTCAGCAGTCGGGATCACTAACCACTAGACCAAAAGGCCAGTCAGTATATACTATGCATTAACAAAAAAAACAATTTAAATCTAATTAGGTATGTGTAATATCTTAAATCTGTTATTCTTAGTTTTGTACTGGTACTATTATGTTATATGTGGTTTTGGTCAAATAGTACTGTGTAATGTCTCAAATTCAAATTTATTTACTTGCAGAACTCAGAATATTATTCCTTACCTGGTGGAAGGTTTAGCTAGTGTTCTGTGCAGCAACAAATGTACCCAATGGCACAGATAAGGTAATAAATAGGTACCTACTTCGTAACCAATAGCTTTCTAAAGCCACTTTTATCGGACTGAACTTGTCAAGAACAATGTTCATTACTGCGTCACCCTAGAACTGATAAGAATTATGGCTACGTATAATAAGTTCAAAAATGCTTTTAGAGGTTGAATATTTTGTTCAGATTCAAATGGGACCAACCAAAGCCCTTTAGTACAACTATTTCAATAAGAGAAAAGAATTATTGAAATCGGTTCACAAAGGGCAAAGATCTCTCCGCCATTTTGAAGTTGGTTTAAAAAATAGGTATTGCGCTTATTGCCTAACGTAAGCACAATTACAAGCTCTCTCATAATAATAATACAGCCACACGCGCACGATGCGCACACGCATCGATATATTTTTATCGTTTTGTTTACAATTCAATTACATTTTATAAAGGCGTGTTAGGCATGAATGAACGTAATTCGAGCCATGTTTTGAATATTAGCATTTTGCGTCAACTACTTGTTACAGATTGCTTGTAATCAATGTTTGGTATTTGGAAAACAAATTTTAATGGACATTAATGTTTTGGTGGATCTTATTACAAAGTGGCTGTCTGTTTCTGGTTTTATTATCTTCAGGATGAGGAAATAAGGCGCAGCAGATTTTTGCTCTATTAGAGAGAGACTACAATAGCATTTACAAAAGACCGAGTTTAGACAAGGCTATTAATGTTTTTCAGTGGAGTTTTTCATGCTATCCATTTTTTGTTGTTACTGTATACTGTTACTCGTGAAAACACTCTATAGATATATGTATGGGCGCATGGGCGTACCAAGGAGGATGGAGGGGGGGCAGCTTTCTGCAAATGAAAGTCCCCTGAAAATCGGTCTAGCCGTTTCAGATGCATTTAGTAAAAAGCTGTTATTTTAACATTAAAATTCAAACAGACGACACTTAGATTTATTTATTTATACAGGGTGTATCTATAAAAGGAACACTTAAATCACTGAAAGGGCATTTTTTTTATTTATGGTGACCCGTCTGCTTGTTTGCCTCCTGCAAACGAGCAGATATAAAGCAAATAAAAAAATAAGTACGAACTAAAATCTTTCGAACTAAACTAAAAATACAACCACAACTAAACAAAATTAGGTTCATAATGCTCTGTCACTTTCAAGAAGATTTTCAAGAAACGTTTAAAATAACCAGTTGTGTATTAATATATATAGCTCTAAAATGAAGATCATTCCTAGAATACACAATATGAATATGAATATACATAATATGAATCTATGGTTTAACTAAGCAAATGAATAATGGTTAACAGATGCAGAGAACTCATTAATATTCCTTTAAAACTCAAACATTGTATTGAAATACGTGCGTACTCTGTTTGCATGCCAATCGCAGAAACTAAAGACTTTCGGGGAAACTAAACACATATTGGTTTTACCTACAGGAAAATTAAAGTTATAAACAAAGGGTTTTAAGAAGAAAAGAGAAATAAAATGTTTAATTTGTACGGCTATCTAATATCTTTTTAGAAGTTGTGGGTTTTAGTGTGAAGTTCAAAGACTGTTCTCTGACAGAACAGGAAAAAAGACAAAAGACAGGTAGCGGGTGAAATGTGAATACATACATAATTTGCATATTTTTTTTTTATGTGAAAAGTTTTTTAGGCACTTTGTCCACTTATGGTACTCGCGTCACACTCGGATACATAAACCGATGTGTATGAAAACTTCTTTAGGCACGTTGGGCACTTTTGATGTGGGGAAAAAGAAATGAACTCGCGTTCGCGTGACGGCGTGACCGTCACGCTCAGATGATGTATACACATGTATGTATTGTCGCCACATCAAAAACTCTTATTTATTTTATTAAAAATAGGGCCAAACTATAAGAGATGATAACACAGGTCACTATTTAATAAAAATAAGTTAATAGATATTATTTTGACTGGTTATACCGGTAATGCAATACTATTGGTCGATGGATAAATATTAACAAATTGTCTGATTATAAAAGGGTAGGAATATGTTTAGAACGATTGACTTGAGTGCAAACAGAGGTACGAACAACTTGGCAGTTGCTATTAGTTAGTGATTTTCATAGTTTATATCAGTGGCTGTGAGACTGTTTCTTACATATGTGTGAATGTGTTTTCACTTCTGACGTTCACTCCTACGACTGACAGCTTTTTTTTCCTTTTTATGTCTTATAAAAATAATAATAAATTCTTATCTGTAGCTAGGAAACTGTGTTGTGATGTTCCACTACATTCAAAAGAAAAGGCTTAACTCAGAATTTCTAACCGAGTTTATTTTGGACAAGTTTTTTGTTGATAAATTCAGATCATCAGAAATCAGAGCTTCGCTAGAGATTCTTTTTTTTTCTATCCTCCGGCCTCTTAAATGGGAGAGAGAAATATTTAGTGGGAGAAAACAAATAAACAAACCATCTTGACTGGCCTAAGTCTAGTTGTTAGTGATCCTGACTGCTGAGCCAGAGGTCGTGGGGTCGATTCCCACCCAAGACAAATAATTATATGGTGAGCATGATCATTTCTTCTGTGTCTGGGTGTAATTTATCTATAATATGTATGTATTTAGAAATATATAAGTATGTTTATCAGCAGTCTGGTTACCATAGTACAGGCTTTGCCTAGTTTGGGATCAGACGGCCGTGTGTGAAGTTATTATTATTATTAATCTAACTCGCATTGATAACTAACTTTTGCCCGCGACTTCGTACAACGGAGTATACCCGTAATACAGGAAAGTGATAAAAAAAAACCAAAAGAATCTGTTAGCAGTTACTGCAAAATGAGTTTTATTTCCTTGCGCCACAATTCACAATGCCGTGTAATGTGTTGCCTGTGCGTGCTGCGTCATTGAACTTGATTAAGGCCGTAGTAGGCCGTTATAGCACAGATTACAAATAGTAAATAGTTTATAGTCAGCTGTGACATGTGAGTCCGCCTCGCGAACACGAGACAGTCGAGACAGCGACTCGTGCGCACACGCGCGCCACGTTTGTTTTGCTGACGTCATCTGTCAGTGGTTTTATTTATGAATAGATTATGTTGATAGTAGTATTAGGTACTATTTATAATCGTGTATTATTCATTTTGATTTCTTATTAGTTTCCAGTTTGACGCACGATTTAAATATCAATCGATTTTATGTTTTCATTTAAATCGATTTGCGAGGATATTTTTTTTTTAAATATTAACAGATTTTTTTAAATATTAATTATTAACCTAAATCATGATAAATTATAATAAGTTGTATTCTTCATCCCTTAATTTTTCCACCCTTAGGGATCGAATATGTGTTTCAAATTTAAATAGGACCTACCTTGAGTACAAACAATTCAATGAAAAAATGAATTATTGAAATCAGTTCTCAAATGGCGAAGACATCACGTATCTAACACACACACATACACACAAAAGAAAGATTTAACAAATTTAAAAATCTGAACCTCTTTCTTTTTGAAGTCGGTTAAATACCAGATTAAATTATTACATAAGCGATATTGAAGCAATGGTGAATAGTCACTACCTAACCTTATAGCTCCATCAATATCGTTTACTGAAATCATGTGACACTTTTATCGTTATAAATGTTATAATGTTTATTTGCAGAATATTGGTATGTATTCTCTCAGTATTTAATTATTCATGTTATTGCTTCGGTATATATGAAAATATAAATTTGTATATGTATATTGTATGCTTATGAATAAGACTAGATATATGTATGTGTATATATGTAGTACACCGACAACTACCACTTAATTCTGCCACTAAATCCATCCTAAGGTTGTCTGGTAGAGATCGCTCTTAGCGATAAGACCGCCCATTGTACATAACATTAATATTAAGATCAATCATTGTAGTTTAATGTATTATGGTGTACAATAAAGAATATTCTATTCTATTCTTAAGATTTTACGTCGAATATGTTGAACAATATTTCTAATTGATTTTGAGATTGGAAAAACACCTAGGGTTCCTTAACACCTAGGGTTCCTTAAAAAGGCCACGGTTAAACAGCCCTAGATTACTTACTTTTTTGATCTGATTGCTAATTACGATTACTTTTATCATTGTATACGTTTACATTTAAACTACTCAGTACAATTATCAAAATCACATGATTATAAATGACTGATGCCGCGTTTCAATGATCAGAAACGATTCGTCTTGCTTACGGACGGGCCGCAAGCAAAACTAATCAAAATCAAAATCAAAACAATTTATTTAAATTAAACCAATAATAGGTATTTTTGAATTGTCAGGAGTAGGAGTCAGTCAGACTAAGTCAGTCGTGAAGCTAGTTGCCTGTTCCAATTCGTAGATCCTAGAGAAGAACAGGCAAAAAACTCCAAGGACACTCTTTTTCAAAATGTTTTTTACAAGTTTCTGGTTACATTCCTTATAAGCGTAAATGAAATGTGAGGACAATGACAATGAGACGCGCTACTATACATATTTAAGTAATGGCAGTCCAGAGATGGCCAGCCCCAATCGTTCCTTGTTTATAAGAACGCGGCATGAATTTTTATTAATTACAAAACAATTTTAGATGGTTGGTGTTCTTAAAACGAAAATAATTATGTTATTTAAATATTAACTCTTCTCACTTTTTTAGATACAATACATGGGGCTCCTAGCCGATGTGTGGCCCCTAGACAGTCGCCTACTCTGCCTTATGGATAATCAGGCCCTGATAACCCAGGCATGTTATTAGTCAATCCATACAGTTCTACGAAAACGCCAATGTTTAAGGTAAAGACAGTTATATGATGGTTATCAATATAATGCTGACAAATTGACAGGTCCAAGTTACCATCTATCGATCATACTCCACGACAATCAGATAATAGTTTACAGCTTCCTTTAGAAAGATAAACTGTGCTGCGTCACTTAGCATCCAATGTGAAGAGTTAAAATCATCATCTTCTTCTACTCAGTGGCTGAAATTTGACAGGGTGCAATATTGTGAAATGTTACTTTATGTCTGCTCAATTTGCCCGATATTATAAACGCTACTTTCCCACCTTTTCATGCAATAGATCCGGTTCCTTACCTTTTTTAAACTGAATTTTTCGAATACAAATTCGAACAATTTTTTTGCATAACAACTCTTTACCGTAACCAGCCAGGATCAAGCCTTTTTATTTGTTTGCTTATTAGGTTTTTTTTTTAATTTCAAGGGATCAGAGTGAGTGCACTAGTCATTCTGTCTGATCCCCTGAAATTGTCGCCCTACGTAGGTACGTACAATATGAGGTTAATTATTAAGGGCATTAACAGGTCATCAAAACGCACGTGACACCCCTAGTATAGTACAACTGTCAGGCTAAAGTGACCGCATTATCTTAGACGGACCGATTTCTTTGACACCTTAGTGGTATAAAAAGTTCTGTTACTGTGCATTAATTGCGTACTATGCCTAATCTTTTATCTAAATTTGGATGCTCCTTAACCTTTAAAACTGAAATGTGTTCAGCAACTTTGTTTGGAAATCCAAAGTAACACGGAAATCTTGCATGACTTATTATGTTTTTTATTTTTAAACTTCCGAAATAAGACTCATACAAACGCCAAGGCTTAGGAGGAAAACAAACTTTTATATTATTATTTCCTCTTGTAAATTTTAACCCCTAACCACTTTTTCTATATTTAGTTTTATTGCCAACTAGCAGTACATATCGTCTGTCTGTCTGTTTGTTCAGGCTAATCTCCGGAACGGGTGGAGCCATTTCCACGGGACTTACTCGGTTACCACTTAGCCACGAGCCCCTCGCGGGAACTGCTAGTGTTGAATAAAACTAAAGAAATCAAAACGACAGTTATATAAGACATGCACAGAAGCTTAGTATTTTTATTTAGGACTAGCAGTGCCTCGCGGTTTCACCCGCGTAAGTCCAGATCCCGTGGGAATGTCGGGATAAGAAGTAGCCTATGCGTTAATCCAGGTCTCCAGCTATCTACATACCAAGTTTTATCGCAATCGGTCCAGTAGATTTGTGTGAAAACATTACAAACATACACACAAATGTTTCCTCTTTATAATAATTATTAGTATAGATGAAAATTACTTGAAGAAGACAAGTTCTGAATGGGACAAATCAAATAAAGACACGTTATAGTGGTAACTGGTAACACTAACTAGGTACTCAAATTGGCGCGCCAATCCCACTTATATCATAAATGTGAAAGTTTGGATGGATGGATGTTTGTTACTCTTTCACGCCAAAACTACTGAACCTATTGCGATGAAACTTGGTATGTAGATAGCTGGAGACCTGGATTAACATATATGCTACTTTTTATCCCGATATTTCCACGGGATCGGGACCTACGTGGGTGAAACCGCGGGGCGCTGCTAGTATTATCTATGGGTTAATGTTGCCATATTGTAAATAATTACACACTACGCACATAATGGTTATTATATGATTAGTTACTACTTGTCAATCATAGCACGTTCTTCTCAAAATTCTAATAAATAGCTTTTATATGAAAGCAGTTCAACCCTATTCTTCTATTCCTATTATCGTAAGCACTATTATTAAGTGAGTGAATGCGTTGTAGTATGAGTTTGATTCTTTGTTAATAAATACTGCTGCTGAGTGTTAGAAAAATACTTTTTACCGACTTCAAAAAAGGAGGAGGTTCTCAATTGGTTGAAAACTTTTTTTTTAAGTAGTAATGTTCACCGATTACTCAAATACGCCTGAACCAATTTGGAAAATTCTTTTTTGTTTCAAAGGGTATACTTCCCAGGTCAGTCTAGCTGTTTTTGAAAAATACAATTATTATACCAATATCGTTAAATCCTTCGATACACTTCAGTAGCAGTGTCAGTATCTTTGTATAAATGTTATTTTTATCCGTCTTCAAAAAAGGAGGAGGTTTCATTTACACCATCTGTGGATTCTGCGCGATACTACTGTACTTTGATGTATGTAATACTAATTATCCATATATTAGTTCGGGCAACGTTCACAGATGGCGCAATGTACCCCTGAAAATATGTAGCGTGAGAGCGTAATAGACAGACAGACGGACAGACAGTACTTTCGTATTATATTATTGAGTTCGCTATACTACAATAACCACTACCTAATAGTAATAAATACAATTACTATGCCAATATCGCTAAATCCTTCGATACACTTCAGTAGCAGTGTCAGTATGCTTTGTATAAATGTTATTTTTAACCGTCTTCAAAAAAGGAGGAGGTTCTGAATTCGTCGGAATCTTTGTTTTTATGTATATTCACCGATTACTCGAATACGCCTGAACCAATTTGGAAAATTCTTCTTTTATTTCAAAGGGTAGACTTCCCAGGTAGTCCCATTTAAATTTTATCGAAATCAGTCTAGCGGTTTTTGAAAAATCAACAAATATCTAAAAAATGTGTACATTGCTGATATTTTCGTTTACTCCGAAACCTCGCTGTCTCATTGGAGCAGTGCGTTTAGTTGGCCTACCCATATTATATTTAAACAAAATACATCTAAGTACTTTCTACTAAAAAGCACACTGAAGTCGGTGATGCTTTTTTTAAAAGAATTATTTACACCAGCGAACCCACGGGAAAAAGCCATTTTATAATAGTTTACTGAGTAATAGCTACAACAGAACAATTATGTACATGCTAAGTTGAAAGTTGCACGTCTACTCCAACTCGACTATACGGCAGCCATTTTAATTAATTGAATGACGTATATAATGACGCACGGCACAGTTCGGAAACCTCTCGAGATTTTTCCTACTGTATTGCGAACAAATTTAAACAAGGTAATACCTTCTTCTTACAGTTTTAAGTAAAAGCTGATGTATTGCACACCGAAAATATCGTATACGTGAGTTGTAGAGGACTGAAAAGCAAGTAAAGATAATTTTGTCTCTTTTAGTAAACATACGGCCTCACAGAAAACCGGCAGTGAGGCAATGAAATCATTACTTTTCGCCAAGTGAGTGAGGGTAACGGAGTCCCTAACCCTTCCTTCTTCCTCTCTCCCTTCCTCACCCCTTATTCCCCCCTTCCCCTACTCTCACCTAAAAGGCCGACAACGCACTTGTAACTTTTGAGTTGCAGGTGCTCATGGGTGACGGTAGTCATTTCCCATCAGGTAACCCGTCTGCTTGTTTGTCCCCTATACCATAAAAAAAGTATATGCTCATTTCCATACATTCACGCCTATAGGCTGAAACGTATTAAACACCCAGATTATGCGCACTATAATAACAGTGGGAGAGCTATGCTTCGGCACGTATGGGCCGGCTCGAGCGGAGTGATACCACGGCCTCACAGAAAGCCGGCAGTGAAGAAATGCTTACATTACTTTTCGCCGAGTGAGTGAGGTTACCGGAGGCCTTAACCTTCCCCTCTCCCCTCCTCTCCCCCTCTTCCCCCTTCCCTTACTCCCATCTTAAAGGCCGGCAACGCACTTGTGACTTTTGAGTTGCAAGTGCCCATGGCCGGCGGTAGTCACTTACCATCAGGTGACCCGTTTGCTTGTTTGCCCCCTATAAGATAAAAAAAACAAAATAATAATTTAGTCTAACACACGTAATAGGGGTAAAATTATTGCCGTCAACATGGTACTTTGGGAATTGAAGGTGGGAAAATTCAGTGGTATATTGTAAGGGTTAGGTTTGTACTGAAGGCAATGGAGGAGGTTGGGGAGGAAAAGCAATAACTAGAGGTCAGAGTCCCATTTCTGTTACTTGAACTGGCTGTTGTAGGGAAGTAAAAGATCTATTTTACTCATGTTTCAATTAGTTAAACCATAAACAACCTATGTTTCCTCGTAATTATCAGTTTATCGTACTTATAAATTATATAAATGATTATTATCACCATGATAAGAAGCATACATTTTTTGTCCTCTTTTCAGTATATCTCATAATTTTTCCGTTTGTCTTCGTCTGGGGTAAGATTTTCCATTCATCCATTTAACTTCCTGTATAAAACAAACTATAATTACTATAGCATTAAATTTAAATAACGACTAGAGACTGATATAATGGCATTTTCCTCTTGCCACTATTATTTCCGTGCCTCGGAGAGCACGTTATACCGTCGGTACCGGGTGCCATACAAACATTTGTGGCATTTGTTAGGGGCAGTTGGAGCCCTAAAAAGCCCTGGTCTAACTACAGAACTTCGATATCGCCTAGTACTTGGGTTGTGGAGGTCTGACGGCAGTCGCTTCACGTAAAATATCAAAGTTCGGCCGTTTCGTAGTTAGACTGAAAGCCGACCCCAACTTAGTTGAGAAGAGGCGCGGAGGATGATGACTTGCGACTATTATTTATTGGAATCCCACCTCTCAGATTCAGTTTTTTGTTTTAATTACTATGGAGGCGTGTCGTTGTTACCTGTTAGCAGAAGTTCCCGGGTACTAAGGTAATTCACGGTTTTGCTCTGACTCCCTCTTGGTGCTCTGACGGTAATTTCTTACTTACTCGTGACCAGCTTACCAGAGACAAGTCCTAGCTGACTTTTTTCGTGTTTTCAAGAAGCAGTCGAGCCTAAAAAATCTCCCTTCGCTTTTGTAGTCCTATACAAAAAAAAAACACGTGGTTATTCAACATTTTAGCGTCCAATTTATAATTAAATTTAATAGTAATGCAATAGCACCGACGATAGAGTATTATGATTGAACTAGCTGACGTCAAACGGCGTCGCCGAGCCGTAACAATGATTAAGTAAGAATATTCAATATACAGATAACATTTGCTGTGCCAATCAATAATATAATCTGACATGTTATTATCTTTTGGAAAAAGCATCACCGACTTCAACGTGCTTTTTAGTGGAAAGTAGATGTATTTTGTTTAAATATAAAATGGGTAGGCCAACAAAACGCACTGCTCCAATGAGACAGCGAGGTTTCGGAGTAAACGAAAATATCACCAATGTATACAATTTTTAGATATTTGTTGATTTTTCAAATACCGCTAGACTGATTTCGATAAAATTTAAATGGGACCACCTGGGAAGTCTACCCTTTGAAATAAAAGAAGAATTTTCCAAATTGGTTCAGGTGTATTCGAGTAATCGGTGAATATACATAAAAACAAAGATTACGACGAATTCAGAACCTCCTCCTTTTTTGAAGACGGTTAAAAATAACATTTATACAAAGCATACTGACACTGCTACTGAAGTGTATCGAAGGATTTAGCGATATTGGCATAGTAATTGTATTTATTACTATTACTATTAGGTAGTGGTTATTGTAGTATAGCGAACTCAATAATATAATACGAAAGTACTGTCTGTCCGTCTGTCTGTCTATTACGCTCTCACGCTACATATTTTCAGGGGTACATTGCGCCATCTGTGAACGTTGCCCGAACTAATATATGGATAATTAGTATTACATACATCAAAGTACAGTAGTATCGCGCAGAATCCACAGATGGTGTAAATGAAATAAATCAACTCGCGGTCAACATTTTTCGTTGCACTAACACTTTTTTCCGTCTAGCCCCCATCCGCCGAGCGTCTAAAGTTTAACTTTCATCCACAAAGTAGTACTGCTGTCGAGGGACAGAAAACTAGTATTTTCAAAAAATATAAATGCGTCTTTTAGTGGAGACACCATATTTTTCATTAATAATGTAAATTTGTGCAACCACTTATATAAATTTATTTATAAAGCCTACTTATTTGGAAATAAAGAATTTGATTTGATTTGATTTGATTTGATTTGTCTTTCTTTCCAGGTACAATGCTGAAAGAAATCAGCTCCCTTATTCTAAAGCATACGGTCACCTCGCGAAGACATCTGACTCCGGAGCTAGCGTTGCGGCTGATAACTCCTGACTGCCCATTATGGAGAGCTGGAGAAGATGAGGTGCCTTTCAAGGACCCCTTCTGGGCCTTCTATTGGCCTGGGGGGCAGGCTACTGCGAGGTATGTACCACCACCAGTATTATGATTTTAAATATAACACCAACTGCCATTGTCTCTCCGAATCATTTTGATCCATCCTAAGGTTGCTAAGAGATTGCATGTAGCAATAAGGCCGCCCTGTGTACATTATCTGTTTAATGAAATTATGTAAATGTATCTTCCACTGTAATGCTAATGTACAAATAAAGTGTTATCTATCTATCTATCTAAATCAATATGAAGGATGAATTTTATTTTTTAATAGCGCGTCGGTGGCAAACAAGCTTACGGCCTGCCTGATTTATCAATACTCAATACAAATAAATAAAATTAAAGTGTCTGTTTGTATTGTCAAAATAATTCTTTTTTAAGCTCATGCAGTTATTTGCACGATACCTATGGCTAAAAATCGGAAATTTTATTTAATTTCCGTTATTTATGAACCGATTTTTTTTTTTTTTTGTTAGATACCTCAAGGATGGTCCCATGTCAAGAAAGTCAGGATCTGATCATGGGATCCTGATAAAAATGAGAGAAACCGAAAATTGTAGGAACGGATAGTGCATGTTTACTTTTCAGTATTAAGTATAGAAATAATTTTGACAAAAATACCTATTTCTTCAAGCATTCATTTAATTTTATCGCTTTTAAAGACAAATGCTTAATTGCAGCATTATGAAAACTAACGACATCTCATTATAGCGTAACATTTCAGTTGTTAGAAATTGACCTTCATGGAAAGAGACTTCATGGAGAGAGATTAATTACATCGTGTTTGCCAGGTGATTGATGATTTGAAAGACAAGTTAACTGCTAAAGGTATGCAGTACCTAGAACTTCCAAGTACACAGCGTTATCTAGACCTGAACTGAGCATAGCTTCTACTATGCGTAATGAGTAAACTATGCGTGTCTGTATTTATTTTATCTCGGTAACGGTGCAATCTTCGGGAATCTCTGTTGCTATTAACTTCTTTAACCAACCAACAAAGAACTTCCGTATCATTGTTTACGTTTGACATGCTGAAGTCCTGGATTCAATTCCCAGTCCAACGGCTTTGTATTTTAGATATAGGATAATATTATGGATTAGCTGGAGTCGAAAATCATTGGAGTTTTCTGCGTATTTTTTTTTGATTAAAAGTGACATCACAATAAGTAAACAGAATTATAAATACCCCATACCGCCAAAAACTGCAATGTAATCAATTAAACAACATTTATGCAATCAGCTGCTTCGACGGCGCCGAACGCTGAAGATCATTCACCGTACGTTGCATTGCATTACATTGCGTAGCGCCAACTGAAACTAATGACTATAAATCCTTAATCTCGCATTTTTATGATGAGCTGACTTTTGTATTGTGGTAAGTTTATACTTACCGCTTTCTGTTTATACAGGAAGAGGTTATTGTAAGTTTTTCGCGTAGCTCAAACTAACACGCTGTATATTATAAAACAATAATATAGTATGACAAATATTATAATTATTTTTATTGCTAACTCAACTGTTGCCATTTTAACTGTAACTGGAACACACTGGAACTGTATGTAACGCTTTCACACCTTAACTACTCAACTGGTCATCATTAAATTGTAGTTACACTTACATGTTATCAACAGTATAGAAAAAGGAATAGAGCAGGAAGATACCTACCAACCAGAAAAAAAAAATATTCTCGAGGGATGAAAAAATTTGTAGGTACTATTATTTTTTTCAGAATTTTCTAAAAGTACTAAAAGAAAGAAAAATTAATTTATTATTGGCACACAATTACATACACAACATTAAAATTTTAGAGGAAAAAGAATAAAATAGGAAAAAAAAAATTGGGCGTTTATCATTTCTGCTCACTAGCAACACTACATCTTGCACCTGACCAAGCGGAAACCGCCTACATTAAAATATGGTGAAGGCCAGCATTGTCAGGGAGCAGCGATACCATCTTAAAATTATTTAATTTCTTTATAAATTAAATGTAACTACATATATTTTCTACCCTACTTAACCACTAAACAAATCTTGGAAGTCAATTTTAACCTACTTATATTGCCGTATCGAAAATAAACTTTGGATGTATTGTATTTCGGATGGCAGTTTGGTGTCTTGGAGCTGATCTGATGACCCAGGAGGAGGATAGTGGCACTCCTCAGTGGCTACTAGTATACTAGTAAACTCTTCGAGTGACTCATATGATTTGTTTTGAAGAATCCAACGGATTGGGCTTAGTAAAAATGGTCTAAAATTGAAGCCAGGATAGCTGGAAAATGGAACTTTTTTTAAAGCGTGTTTTTTTTTTTATTTTTAAAATTTTTCTATAGAGTTAGAATTATATAATAACCAACTATTCTACCTACATTTGAATGCAGCCGCAAGAATTTCAACAAGAAGGACAAATTTTAATAAGAAAAACACACATATACGGAGTTCCCCGAGAGCCATGAAGGATTTACTTGATATGGTTCATGTTAGCAAATATTGAATTAATGTTTGATAACATACATATCCTCTAATAAAATAAATACACAAGTGATTATAGTTATCTGTTCCAAATTGACAAGCCGCCGCTAACAAAAACAAACTTTTTCCAGGAACCGTGACTCACCGACATAGAGTCCTGTAACGCTGTCACTAATCCCGAATGACTCACAATGTTTCATCCCTTTCAAGAACGCGTTTTTTGTCTCCCTCTCTTCGGGTTTCTACCTCAATGATTGCAGTCAATAATGGCGAAAGGAGATTGAGGCCTTCCGCGTGCTTTGCGATAATTATTGTGACTCAGATAGGATGTCAGAGAACTTTTTTTAAATATTTGTGTATTGTTTTATAAATTTTGGCTTATACACAAGAAGGTATGATTGTTCTCTGTGGATGAGATGATAACGTCATTGATGTGATTGGAAATCAATAAAATGCATACAGAACAAATTTTAAACAACTGAAATAAACTCTTTTTAAATAATAATGTGTCCTGTTATTTATAGTTTTAGTTATTCTGTAAAATGTAAAATAAAACCAAAGTCATTACATTTGTAACACAATGAAACGTTCGTTAAATATTTAAACAATAACACTCAATAAAATTATTACTATTAATTATTAAGTAAGTATTAATGTAAATTTATAAATTATTATAACCTAAATATCCTTAACTTTGTAATATAAAAAGAGCTGAAAGTTTGGCGATTTTCTTTCAATATTGAGGGGGAAATAAGAGACCAGGGCTTTTAGAGGGATTATAGACAGATTAGGGGATTTTCGTAGGAAAAAAAGAGTGGTACGTAAGACAAAGATCATAATCATCATAACCTTAAATAATAACACTTATCTGTTTCTATCCTTCCAATAAAAATATTTTCCAAATGGAAATGTATCGTGTTTTGGAATTTATTGAAGGCATTCTAGGGGGACTAATTCAAGAGTTGGCAACACAAAATATAAGCTTATTTTATTTAGGATACGTTGTTTTATTTAACTACTAGCAATCTGGTAACCAGGCCCTGCTTAACACCACTCTTAACACCAGCACAGAATACATAATACGACACTAAAATGCTAAAATAATTTTGAGCCCAATTTCTAAACACCATGGTGATGCTATAGTGTATAGAATTTGGGCACAAAATTATAATAGTAGATTAATTATATTATTAACCATAATATAATAATATGTTTGTCCTTGGTAAGGATTGAACCCACGACCTCTGTCTCAGCAGTCAGGATCAGTAACCACTAGACCACTAGACTGTTAAACATTCCTTTAGATAAATAAGTTAAATACGCTAAGAATGTGAAATGAATTTATGGTACCAGTGTAAACTGATAACTGGGTACTTTACCTCAAATTGTGCCTGAACCGGGGAATTCCTGACTTGTTTTATTTGTAAGGCCGCATTTACACATGCGTGTGCCCGTCACAGCAGAAAAGTTATCGTGGGAGAGCCATGCTTGGGCACGTATGGACCGGCTCGACCGGAGTGATACTATGAAATCACAGAAAACCGGCAGTGAAGCAATGTTTCATTGGTTTTCACCAAGTGCGTGAGGTTACCGGAGGTTCTAACCCTTCCCTCCTCCACACCCCGTTCCGCCCTTCCCCTACTCCCACCTTAAAGGCCGACAAGGTACTTGTGACTCTTGAGTAGCACGTACTACTGATAAAACAGAATGTTAGTAAATCTCATTATAAACTGACCCATCTGCTTATTTAACCCTTTAGCATTATTAAAATTGTCATTGTTCGTGGGAGAGCCATGCTTTGGCACATATGGGCCGTCTCGACCGGAGTGATACCAGTCTCACAGAAAACCGGCAGTAAAGCAATGATTAATTAGTGAGTGAGGCAGGCAGTCAAGCAGTGACTGAGGTTACCGGACGCCCTAACCCTTCCTTCTCGCCTCTCCTCTCCCCCTCTTCCCCCCTTCCTCTACTCCCACCTTAACATCTAATTTGTGCATGCATTTTCGCGGTCATATTGTTCAGATATAGATCCTGACTGCTGAGCCAGAGGTTGTGGGTTCGATTCCCACCCAGAACAAATAATTGTATGATGAGCACGATCATTTGTTCTGTGTCTGGGTGTAATTTATCGATAATATGTATGTATTTAGAAATATATAAGTATGTTTATCAGCAGTCTGGTTACCATAGTACTGGCTCTGCCTAGTTTGGGATCAGACGGCCGTGTGTGAGATGTGTCATTTTATTATTTTTATTATTATCTCTCTTGCAGTAACTGTGGAATTACCTATACTTATGAAAAAACCAAACTGTTCTGTTATCTAAAGAGGACATCCCTTTTGAATGAAGTTGTAAGATAATGTCAGAAATAATAATTTTATTATCTGTTAAAAAACCAACATTCAAGTGTTTCAATTCAAGTTCATACAACCAAAATAATAATATATCGAATTGCTTACAAGAGTAAAATATGTAATACGAGTGTTTCAATACTAAAAGGTATTACGTGCTGGTCTAGCTCACATTGTAACTTCAATTTTAACCGACTTGAAAATAAAATTAAGTTTTCTTCGAGATCTTTTATTATTATTTTTTGATGATTGTTATCCGAGTACTTGAAGGGAGCGATTTGGAAAATTCTTTCTTTTTGAAAAAAGCACACCTGTAATGGTGGAAATTAAGGGATTAATAATACAGAAAAACAATTTACATATCAAGGTTTAGGGAGCATTGAAGACGGTGACACTTGTTTTAAAAGATAATTCATTTAGAATTTAAAAAACAAACATTCCAAAATCAAGCTTGTGCACTACAACAGAATACATCGAATTGTTTGTAAATGTGACACTTCAATGCAAAAAGAAACTATGTGCGTAGCTCTTATTCTAACTTCCAACTTTAATTTAAGAGAACAAAGTGTTATTTCATTTGTGCACTGCATGCTACTGGGCAGTTAATTCATAACTTTAATACTTGTAACCTGTGATAAAAAGTTCGACCTTGTTGGATTACAATAAAGTTTATTTTAGTAAAAACGTTTGGTGATGATGACTCATGGCAACGGTTTTTCTGGTTTTATTCATAGTACAGACAAAAAATATTTCGACAAAGAATATTAATGATGTTGCTTTATTATGCATTTGGGTTTTACCAATACCAATACCAAGTTACACCCAGGTGAAATGATGTTTTTTGATATTTCAAGTAATCTTTTTTGTCATCATTTAAGATCATGAGCTCTTAACTTTGATATGTAAATTGCAGTCTCTAATCGAAAAACACCATTCGGTAACTACCTCATCTTATTTTTGCTAAATAAATTCACTACAACTCGGGAACAGTACTTTTTATCGTTTTTTTGTGCAACTGACATATATTTATATGTCAAATTTCATGGTGATCTAGGTATCTAAATCATGAAAACCTAACAAACAAACACATTCACATTCGATAAACCAATAGCCAATCCTTTTTTTTTACTCAGACCCGTCGAATCCAGAGATATAAAACCCTTGCACTTCGGTGTGGTTTGCCTTACATTATGCTTCCTAAATAGGGATCCTACAATGAGATGGTCAATAAGCTAAGCAATTAACTGTAAATATTAGCAATAAAGTAAATGTTACGGTTTGGTAAAACAAAAAAAAACGCTTTAATGGCGAACCGAATTAAAATGTAATAAGATGAAAGTCAAAACGAATCATAGGAGCCAAAACTCGAAGGGTATACTAGTAGCCACCTATGAGTTACACTATCCACCTTCTGGCTCTATCATTAGATCAGCTCCAAGATGCCAAATTATAGTAATGTCATCCAATGAATCAAATACATACAAAGTTTCATTTCGATTACACAATTACTAGAAGTAGGCTAAAATTTACATTCTAGATTTGTTTACATGGTTACTTATGTTGCCTGGGTAGTAAATCTCATCATGGTTTGTAGCTCAGTGCGGTACATCCCTACTACTTACCGAACAAAACTTACTATGGAGAACAAGGACACTAATACACCATCAATGATATATACCGGCTGTAGCAAACAGACCACCGCCAAAAAACATATGTTTTTATTTGCAGCAAAAAACGCTGTTCAGTGTTCATATTTTCATATTAAGTTTAGCTGCTGTAAATATTTGGGTCAGTGTGAGTCAATTTTCCTAAATTATTTTTACACTTTCTGTCGACATCCTTGATACCTATAGTTGCATGTGTCCACTTTCTCGATGACGAAAAATTTGTTTTATTAAAAAACAACTCGCTTTAATACATTGTAGGTACAATCTTTACTATAGATGAGACCCAAGGAAGAAAGTTCATTGAGAAAACAGTTCACCGCATTTCCTGCTAGAGCGAGACAATACACAATTTTTGTTTGGTAAAGCGAGACGGACAGCAATAAGCCTTAATCCTCATGAGCCTATCAATAAAGAGAGACGGAAAATCATTTCCATGTTAATGAAAAGAGACAGAAGAAACGGGGTGACTCACTTCGAATACATTATCAGGATATGATAACCATGAGTCATAGTTTAGGAATTTGATAAATAAATAGGATTTCGTTCATAAAATCGATTATGTGAACATTTTCTGTGTCAGAAAATACCGAAGACAACTAGTTCCTAGATTGTATTCCCGGGTCGGGTAAATTGTTATGAAGTGTATGGAGTTTATAAGGCTCCCGGTATGGAAATGAATAAAAGCGTTAATTCAACGTTTACTTTGAAATCATGTATGTGTATAAAAGTGTGTGTATAAATGTTATTGTATTGTAATCTCCAGTCGTGCGTCCAAGAAAAGATAGAAAGAGAGAGTGTGAGAGAGAGAGAGAGAGAGAGAGTTGTAAACTTGGACTCCTTTTACTAAACTATGCAGAAAACCTGTCTGTATCTTAGGAAATAATACATTTTTAAAGTCTTATTATGGCTACAAATTACTGTTACGTGCAGTGGGTGAACAAAGTCTACTTATGTTACATACATTATAAGAAAAAAATAAACATGTATGTGTGTGCGTCTGTGTTTGTCCGTGCATGTTGTGTATGTGTGTTTTGTGTTTGTTTGCTTTTTAAACCTATAGGATGGGTGTAAACTTATCTCACTTTACTGCACAGTGATTAGAAGCTCCTCGGTATCACTATATATGTTAACGGTTGTAGCCAGGACGTTGTTGTTGTTGTTGTTGTTGTGATGTTTATATGTGTATGTTACACGCCATTTGTGAGCCGATTACAACAATTCTTTTTTAATTGAATTGGTGGTCCTCAAGGTTGATCACATTTTCAAAATCAAAAACAAAATCAAAATTATTTATTTCAATTAAAGCCATTGTAGGTATTTTTGAATTGTCAGGAGTCGGTCAGTATAAGTCAGCCGTGAAGCTAGTTGCCTGTTCCAAAACGTAGATCCTATGGAGAAGAACAGGCAAGAAACTCCAAAGACACTCTTTTTCAACATGGTTTTTTTTTTTTACAAAAATACTTGTTACATTGTTTATAAGCGCAATTTAATGTGAGGACAGTGTAACATAATATTGTTCTAAAATAAAAAAGAAACCACAGAGCTGCTACGCAACATAGAAAATTAACTGACAGCGACTACACAGCTCTCACATGTATTAATTCAATTTTTCTAATTAACAACTATTAAAAAGCGTATCATAACTACAATGTCAGCAGTGTATAAAATAATTTCAATGTTCTATAAAATTAATAATGTCAATAATAATAAAATGATAACTTTTAAATTTGAAGAAAATATTCCAACTCTAACACGAAAAAGGTATTACATACCACTGTAGTACCTATTTCGTGTTCGCGTTAATTCCCGTATAAATGCATAATTATTTCGTGGAACGCGAAAGGTTTTTTTTTTATTCTTTTTCGATTACATTGTAAAAAAAACATTACACATCCCGGACAGTCTTTCTTTCAATTTACCCATCTAGATATATATAGCCTATACACGACATATTACATCAGATTGATATTATAATTCTAATTACACAGGGTAATCTAAGAATTTAACAAAATACATAAAATAACAAATTATGATCCTGTCTCAATAAATTTTTTACTGTAAAACGCGTCAAGCATACTGTCCAATACTACACAGACCGGTGTGGAAGCCGATATACGCTGTTTCCTTGACCTTTCCAAGGCCTTTGACCTCGTGTCACATGACGTGCTATGGATAAAATTGAGGGACAGGGGTGTGCCTGCAGAGGTCCTAAACATTTTTCAATACTGCTACGCTAATCAGACTGATCAGGTAAAGTGTTCTAATGCTTTTTCTGAGACGTACGTGCGGTGTGAGAAAGGGTGGAGTAACATCCTGGGAGATGTTTCAATTTGTCATCAGCGAGCTCAGAGACAAGTTGTTGAATGTCGAGTAAACTAGTAAAAAAGTAACTACTGTCGTCGCGGCGGCGCTGTGTTGCCGTCGCGGCGCTTCGGTGCCGTCGCTGCGCTGTGTTCCCGCCGCGGCGCTTGGTTGCCGTCGCGGCGCTTGTTTGCCGTCACGGCGCATGGTTGCCGTCGCGACGCTCCGCTGTCGTCGCAGCGCTTGGTTGCCGTCGCGGCGCTCTGCAGTCGGAGCGGCGCTTGGATTCCGTCGCTGCGCTGTGCTGTCGTCGCGGTGCTTGGTTGTCGTCGCGGCGCTTGGTTGCGTTCGCGGCGCTCCGTTGTCGTCGCAGCGCTTCGTTGCCGTCGCGGCGCTCTCCTGGCGTAGCGGCGCTCTGCTGTCGTCGCGGCGCTTGGTTGCCGTCGCGTCGCTCTGCTGTCGTCGCGGCGCTTCGTTGTCATCGCGGCGCTCTGCTGTCGTCGCGGCGCTTGGTTGCCGTCGCGGCGCTTGGTTGCCGTCGCGGCGCTCTGCTGTCGTCGCGGCGTTCGGATACCGTCGGGCAGTTTTTGAAGTGAATACAATAGAATAGCAATTTGTGCTACGGGGAAAAAGCACTGAAGTCGCACCGTCACGCGAATAGTACATTATATAATTTAAAAGATTGCAGGTTTGATAACCTGCAATCTTTTAAATTAAAAATTGGAAATAACTTGATAGTTATTTCCAATTTTTGAGTTAATACTCTATTGTCTGAACAAATTAAAGAAAAAAATGATTTATTTTTAATTGTTTTATTGAAAATTTTGGCTTATTACAATTTATTTTTATAATTTTGTATTTATTGACGTGTAGGGAGTTGACATTTACGTATGAAAAATTAATTATCTCAAATTTACCCTATTTTGAGTTATTTATTATTATAACGAGACTGATACAGTCGAGACTGTATCAGTCTCGTAATAGCAGTGCGATATTATACATAAATAACAACTGTTTTATTATATATGTATTGTTGTCAAATTATTAAGAAATGGTCACATGTCTAGTCTATTTTACAAAAATTACGTCAATACATACAACTCAAAAAAGATTTATTAACCCAAGTTCATAAAAAAATACGAACACTTAGAATAATCACATCAGGGTTTTGTATTCAGTTGTACTCAGATGCTTGTTAAAATGGGTGTAATATCGGGCCCGCCGAGAGCGTGTGGCGACATGTTCCGCGCGCGCCTCTCTGATCTGGCGAGGGGTAAGGCCCCCCGTACTCCACTGTGCTCGCCTGCTGTCAGGTGGCTGAGGTCTGCAGGGGTTCCCGGATGCTTTCTTTTTAAGGTATGCCCGGATCTCCTGTATAGACCCACTTTTGACGGAACACCGTGTGAACACAGTAAGAAAGCTATTTCACATCATTAATCTTCCTTTAGAATTCCTCCAAAAACTTTAAAAACAAAACCTTCAATTCCGGCTGTTAGTTAAGTAGCTTGACGCATTAAAACAAGAAAAAACTGTTCTTCTTTCTACAGACTATTTCAGAAAGGTGTTATCAAATTGATAGGATATGATTGATAGGAAATATCAATAGGAGCATTATGTGCATTTTTTTAAAGACAACTACCGCCTTAGGTATAATCTTCCCTGTGGGTGCTAAGGAAGCTTGTGTATCACGCAAATAGATGTCCCGTGTGGGATTTGAACGAACAACGCTCGGCGCGGCGTAGTTAAGATGACCACTTAAACCAGTGCACCATCCGTGCATTGTATATCTCTTTATATAAAAATGTCGTGTCACGTTGTTAGTCCGCGATGAACTCCTAAAGTAATGAACCGATTTTGAAATTTTGCACACTGTGTGCAGATTGGTCCAACTATCACAATATTGTTTTATTGCAAATTACTTAGCCACAGCGATGCGTGGCCGGGTAGCTAGTAAACATAGAGATTGTATATCTTTACTGTTTTTAACTGTTCTGTATTGTAAACCTTATCAACCTTTTTATTGTATTTTATTTGTCTATAATCATGACTCGTATTTTTTAATTATCTATCAACAAGTTGAAGTTTCACTCTTTAAGTGTAAAGGTTACATAAACCTATTGTTTTGAAAACATTCTACGCGTCAAGTACACTAAAAATCAATGCCATCTCCTAAACTTCATAAACAAACCCGCCCTCGTGTTTCCATGGCAACGAGCTTGAGTCAGGCTCAAGGTGAGTCACACGAGGTCGCGCGAGTAAGCATGACCTTCAACCGGCATCCTTGACCCTTGAGGGCGGTACAGTAATGTTGTGAGTTTATGACCCGGTTGAATAACGGATGAATCATTGTTAGTGGGAAGCTTGGGGAATATTATGAGTTGAGGATCGGAGACATGGATGTCTCCGATCCTCCTTACTCCTCACCTCCAAGGTGAGGAGTAAGCAATTAAACTTCATAAACTTATAATAATATAAACTTATAATAATATAAACAAAATAAATTGCTTATGAATCGACTTCTTGATCAAAATAACTCAGCAGGGGACTTTGTTTAAGGCTTCAAGTTACTTTCACTAAGTATTTTTAAATAATCATAAAAAAGTTACATCATGTTGGAAGCATAATTTACGTAAGAAAAATAATAGTAAAATAAAATTACGAAGAAGAAAATTACGGACTCTTTTTATCACAATCAAAATTATTTTTCTGTGAAAATATTACGAATGCAAGATGTGTTAATAGTTGATATAAATAACATACACAACTTTTTATTTCTTTACATAACATTGGTACCTCTATATTTTCAGTTTTATTTTCGAATTCAAATTCAAAATCGTCAATTTAAAAACAGAATTATAATTAAAAAATATAGATCAACACACATAGTCACTGGCTCACTGCAACAAAAGCGTTGTTTGTCAAATGTAAAATTATAAAAAAAATAGATAGCAGAATGTCTGCCTGTGTCGATCTATAATCGCTCATTTCCAAATGGTTGAGCCTTGTGAGAATGAATTTTAGCCTCGTGACTAATGATTGGCAACGTTGAATCCACACCACAACACTAGATTGAAAAGAAAAAAAGGAGAAAGAAGTGTAGGTGATGATTAGTGGCGGTGAATTTTAAGTGATTGATCACTTATGCAACTTTGTACAAACCATTTCTTCGAAAAAGACTCATTGACGTAGAAATGTGTACACGCGTGTATATAATTTAGGTACTCTTCATGAAATGGAGTATAGTATTATGTACAATTCTACTACGTGTAAATGGGAATTCAATCGCGTTAATATTATATTATATTGTTATTAGCAACCCGTCCCAGCTTCGCACGCAACACTCATCATCATATTTCAACCAATTTACACAAAACGTTAACAATGTATACACCTAAACCTTCCTCATGAATCGCTATATCTATTGGTGAAAACCGCAGGAAAATCCGTTCAGTAGTTTTTGAGCTTATCGCGAACAGACAGACAGACAGAAGCGGCGGGGGACTTTGTTTTATAATATGTAGTGACATACTGACGTATCTTGAACACAAATGTCATAATTTTACTGCAGTATTAGCCGTCAGCCTCAGTTTAATTAACCTGCGTTTCTGGTCGAGCGTGATGTTGAATGGTCTTCTTCAACAATTAGGCCAACAAATATATAAAAGATTTTTACAAAATTCGACTTTAACTAACTAATAAGAGAGAGTATTTCAGATTATTACTAGATATTATATTGATTACCTTAGGAGAAATATTATGTAGTCAATTACATTTAAAGTAAATTTTCTATGTTGCCTGGCAGTTCTGAGTATGTCATGCTCGTCTAGAAGTCCTGCCGATGGTGGCGTATATGTCGGGTTGTTCGGTTCGGTATTTAATATGGTTGATGTCAACGATGGCTGACGCGTGCGTCATGCTCGTGAACGAGTGCCGTTGGTCGGGGCTGATTGTCCTTGAAGACTCTTGCCTATTCTGCTCCATAGAATCTACGTTTTGGAACAGGCAACTGTCTTCACGACTGACTTAGTTTGACCGACTACTACTCCTGATACATTTCAGAAATACTTATAATTGGTTTAATTGATATAAAATTCCAATTTTTGACTTGAGAAAAAAAATAATTTGAGCATAGGAAACTACCCAATTGGCATCGTGATTCATCCGCACGTATTCAAATGAAAACGATCCTCTGTAAAGTTCGGAAAACTTCAAATTGAAATCTCTTTGAATTCCATTTCTCAAAACTCAGAATGTATTACTTAGGGGCACAGAACACAATTTTAGAAATCCACGCATTAGCAGAACTTCTTACTTCTAATCTAATAAATTGTCTGCACACAAACACATAAATGTATGACTACCAGATTACGTTAGAACAACACTGTTGGTTTCTTGGAAAACTCGTCTGCAACCCGCTTACGAGTACGTCTCCATTCCAAGAACTAACCCCCTTTCCTCCGCATTAAGGCTACCTTCACACTAGACAACTCCCGCCAATTATTGGCCAAACGGTCGTATTAATTATGGTGCAAATAAAGAAGTTAGCGCTTTAATATTTTATTGTAATGCATAAATCTAAACATATAGCAAGCAACCCTTACGTAATGGGCTTAAGAGCGAGTGGTTAGGGGTTCGGACTAAACCCACTTCACTACCATCGTGAACCCGCTCGGTACACAGAGCGAGTGGTAAAAGATTTCAAGAAATAATGCCCATATAAGTTTTTTCTTTTATAATATAGAAGAAAGAAAGAAAGAAGCGTCGCAACAACATACAATAACAACAACATACAATAACAACAACATACAATAACAACAACATACAATAACAACAACATCTGATAATGATTGATGATTTTTATCCTAGTAAGGAATAATATCTTTTTGTGTTTTATGAACCTAGATATATAAACCTTCTGTTACCCCTTTTGAAAAACCCCATAATTTTGATACTTGGGGAACCGTGGCAGATAAGTCATTCCACAGTTAGAAAACTTAGTACTTACGTGTGCATGTACAAAATCTCTGCGCACCCTAGAAATGTATCAATTTAAATAAAATTACAACTCACAAGTAAATCAAATAATAGTTTTGTTTCTGGGTGTACATACTGGCCTAAAACTAAGCGTAGGTACTCTCTGCACAGTGCAAACCTGCCCTAAAGTCAGAGGCGGGTGGTGTCTCTTAGCTAAGGGAGAATTCCAAGTAATAGAAACAGTGGATCGCTAGAAATTATTTAAAAAATATACGGAGAAATGAAACGAATTCTGTCTAGTGTCTCCGAGAAATGGCTTCAGAGAAACCATCGTAAAACTATTGAACTATAAAAATATATACTTTTTTTGACATAAGTACAGAAAGTTCACATACATATATGGAATAATTAGCTTTTCTTCGCAGTTTATGGCCTCTGCTTTGCTCCTCAGCGTCGCGCACAGTGGTGCCATTATGCATCACTGTGCGCAACGCTGAAGACAGGACAAAATTCTCGCCTCAACCGAATTTTAAACGGATTTAAAAAAAAATGCTGCATACTCGTCAGACAGTCTACTAACATGTCCAACTGCTACAATTGTAATCTTTTGATTTTCAATCATTCGAAAAATTCTGAAATCTCAACATTTTAAGCAGCGAACTGTTGCGTCATAAACTACCATATAAAAAAAGGGATATCAGGTATAAAATTAGCATGTACTATAGTACCTGCCACTGGCACATATGTACATTTATATAAGGTTAGTAATATCACAGACACAGAATAATGTGTGATTTGATTACACCCAATGTGTAGCGAGTGTTTACTTTTTGATAAGCACCGATGATTTGATAATCTGTTACGATTACCATCAATCGGGCCGTGTAATGTTCGGAACAAGTTGTATCATGTTACAAGCCGATAGATTTAGATTTTGTTACAATTTTGCGTCCACATTCCTCTACTTTTCCTTACATATTACAAGTGACTACTAGCGCCAGGTGGAAGTTAGCGACGAGTAACGTCACAATGAACATATTTTATGAACACTGAAAAGTTGGACATACGGGACAATGACATACCCGCTTTAACCCGGTTTACATGTGTTACTTATATATTTGTTACGTGTCACGGTTATTTATATATATGTAAATAATCTATGATATTCACTGACCACATAATAATGCTAACATCGTGGTACTCTACACAAATGATATCTGATAGAAAAGATCAACAAATCAAATTGGTTGAAGAAATAATTATATGAAATTTAACAAATTATCGACTTTGCACTTCAGTTCTAACGACAATGTGTGCTAACTGTTTTAAGAATGAATCTTTTGTTTAAGTTCGTCGAAACAACGATTCGGAAATTCCATTTTATCTAGAATATTAATAGACACAAGTTCTTAGAAGTTACGAAGTACCAATATAATCCGACCGTTTAGAAATGTAACAAGAAAATGAGTATTTCGGACAGTGTGGTACACATGCAGCTTATGCGGCGCAGCGGTAGAACATACAACTGCAACGTCAGTGCTGGGATTTGTTCCTGCTCACTGCAAATATTCATAAGCTTGAATGTGGCAAAGACTTAGGTACTTTTCTGCAACTAGTTATCAGGTTGTGAAAATCATAATTAACCAAAATGATGAATGGAACGATTACACAATGGTCATCGTAAACGTAAACTGTAGAGAATTCTTTACATAAGATCACAGATAATATAATACGATAAGATTTAAATCATAATAAAAACATCTCAATCATCACATAAAATCATTTATTTGGTTCTATAGCGCCATCTGATGGAGATCTCTTTCGCTTAGCACACTTCTGTTAGGTACTAAATCTTTTGCAATATTCAACTAATATTCGACTTTAAATGTTTTATAAAATTATATCAATGTGATCGAAGTCATTCATACAGTTATTTCATTCATGACGTCTGTTCATACATTGTTTTTAAGCGCCATCTGTTGCTGAATAGAACGGTCATAACCAACTTGACGGCTTCTGTCTGCAGACTTCTATTGGCCGGTAGATGGCTTTTTAGCTCTAATATTACACCACCTATATCATGGAAACGAAACAAAGGTCACTAAAAATTAAATAGATGACAGATATACATATACATCTGAAAATACAAATGAAAGAAACTACGTATTTTGAAACTACTTTAATTATGTTATTGTTAGATTACCTGTTTATTTACAGGTACATTCTCGATAATGAAGATATCGTAAAAAATCGTCAAGTCTTGGATATCGGTTGCGGTTGTGGAGCAGGTTCTATTGCTGCTGCTAAAATGAATGCTCAGCGTGTGGTGGCAAACGATATAGATATTTGTAAGTGTTGGTTCCTTGTTGGTTTCTTTTATCATGTCACTCTCAAATACTTATTTTATTTATCCTAGAAGATAATTTTTGCATAAGCGCAAGTGGAATTCGCATAAATGAAATTATGAGTGTTTTTTAACTCCCAAAGCAAAGAACACCAAAGCACATTGCTAAAATTGCTGCTATTTATTATCAAAAAAGTTTTTTTTTCCACAAATAAGATCAAAAAATTTATTATCAAAAAAGTTTTTTTTCCACCAATAAGATCAAAAAGCTTGGAGATGCCGGGGATCGAACCCGGGGCCTTTCACATGCAAAGCGAACGCTCTACCACTGAGCTCGGGGCCTTTCACATGCAAAGCGAACGCTCTACCACTGAGCTACATCCCCGCTTGTCTATTCTGCTATTTATTATCAAAAAAGTTTTTTTTCCACAAATAAGATCAAAAATTTATTATCAAAAAAGTTTTTTTTCCACCAATAAGATCAAAAAGCTTGGAGATGCCGGGGATCGAACCCGGGGCCTTTCACATGCAAAGCGAACGCTCTACCACTGAGCTACATCCCCGCTTGTCTATCATGTTAAAATAGGTGTTTATTTACAGATGCCGTAGTTGCTACGCAAATAAACGCAGATATTAATAAAACTTCTATTGAATCAAATACAGAAAACATGATTGGTGATCATTGTGACGGCTTTGAAACTATTTTAATAGGTGATATGTTCTATGATGAAGAATTCGCTAACCGTTTGTTTGAATGGTTGCATACACTAAGTGGAAATGGTAAAACTGTAAGTTCCTGTAAGATTCTTGTTGATCCTACTAACCCCACTATCCCACTAATATTATAAATGTGAAAGTTTGGATGGATGGATGGATGTTTGTTGCTCTTACACGTAACAACCACTGAAACTTGGTATGTAGATAGCGGGAGACCTGAATTAACACATAGGCTACTTTTTATCTCGATATTTAAACGGCATTGGGACTTACGCGGGTGAAACCGCGGGGCGCAGCAGATAGATGGATGGGTGTTTGTTACTCTTTCACGCATAAACGGCTGGATGGACCTGGATGAAATTTGGCACAGAGATAAATTACAGTCTGGAATAGCACATACGAGTAGGCTACTTTTTATTCCAAAAACATGTACGGTTCCCGTTGGATAGATTTCACCAAAATTCCCACGCGAACTCTGTCTGTTACATTTTCACTCCTAAACCGCTGAACCATTTTTGATGAATTTTGGTATACAGAATGAAAGGACCTTGGAAAAGGGCATCCTTCTTTTTGTCACGAAATTAAAGGTGATGCAATTTTGTACAGTGGCGATTCCTGCGATTCTACGCGAACGAAGTCATGCGCTAAAGCATGGCAAAAGCTAATTTAATTTAATTTAATGTTACTTACTACAAATATTAATAAATGATACGAACACGGATACAGAGCTCTTTTCTTCCTCCGATATCGGACGATACGGATAGATGTCCATACCCAAACCAGTCACGTTAATTATTCTGTAATGTAAACGTATATCAATTTATTTTGATTAATTACATTTATTTTATAACTTTCCATGTATTTTACCAGGTACTTATTGGTGACCCAGGAAGACATGGGCTGACTGAGAAGCGCCGGAGCCACATGACACTTCTGGCAAACTACAAACTGCCAAAGGTCTCTGCCATCCAGAACAATGGATTCACACATACAACTGTTTGGCAATTAAAATAGTTTCTTCAATAAATACCACTTCATCTTTCTGTAATTATTTTTCTTTTAAAATATCTCCCGTAATAGGAATAGAGTTCGCTAGTCAACGAGAAAGGGTTAAAAAGGATCACTGGGAATATTAATCAAGAACAATGAATCCGGGTCACATAAAGAAATGGAAAAGATACCTGAAATGAGTTAAGAATGCTAGCCTACTGAAAAAAAATTGTGTGTCATAGACATTTCAGTAATCTTTATATGAACTTATTTTTTTTTCACTTTGTGTTATTTTTATAAAAAGTTACAGAAAGAAAAAAATAACCATTATGTTATCATATCATCTCAAAACAAAAACAGAAAAACCCCATATTTTTCTAGGACTTTGTGTTACCTCCACGGGCTGTAATTACTGCGGTCATGCAGTACACCAAGTTTCTTAGACAATGCATTAGTCCTATTTTTTTTTTACGTTTTTGATGGCATTACTTTATACAAGAAGTTCTATTACTTTCATTTAAATAGTATTTAATTGTCTATTACACAATTTATTTCACTAAGCTAGCATTATTAGCTTCTGAGATTTTAAGGTATTATTGTCTATGTCTCTCTGCTTTCATCCATTATCTCTAACCATAGAGCAACACGGACTCCGGTCCGCCGGTTGCCCGTGTCACTTTGTGCTGCTTTATCTCGAACAGGTAGGTTTGATGGATTTTAAGCAACAGTTTCTTTTCATTTTATTCAACTAGGTGTTTATTACCAATTTTTTTACAAAACCAAAATGGCGGGCATAAAATATAAAATGGCGCCAATTGTGACAAATATATTCTGAACCGCGATCAGTTTCCTTTACAACTTAAAAGTCCTTATAGGATTTTTTCGAGATGAAAATTGAATAAAACTAATAAGTTATCAAAAAATTAAACAAAATGACAAGGACATAATAAAACATTTGTCCATGATAGACAAATAACCCCTGCGCAGTGCGCTGTAAGCCTGAACGAAGCCTTTAACTACCTCTACAGGTAGCCTAGATCTAGACATGGCCTATATTGTTGGCATTAAATCAATATTTTGGACGCGTAGTGCGTTCGGAAATCTCTGAGCATCCTTTCATATTAAATCTTGCAATAGAACTTTTACAAATGGTTGGCTTTTGTATTTGACAGTGTAATAGTTTCGGATGAGTTTTAATTATTTTAAAATATATTTGTTATCATATCAACGTATACCATTATAGTTTTAAATTCGTTTTCTAGTAAGCCAATTCGAAAAAGGGGTTTTTGAACTTCAATTTGTTTCGAGGTAAAAACAGAGTAATTTATTTCCTGCGTCTCATCGTAAATATATTGTTTTGGTGGATAAATTATTGGCCAACTTGTTGAAATGGGTAAGTAATGAATGTAACTTTTTGTTTTTAGTGATATTGGCATAATTATATGTGTTAATATATGTATGTGTAATAAATATTAGATTTGATGTAGGTGTACCTATGCATTGTTTTTTTACAAGCATTTATTTAACTTGCAATGTTTGTATGTATGTGTGTGTGTTCGGTACGCATCTTGGAAGCTAAATTAGAACCACTTCCCGATGTCCGATTGGGCTCAAATTTAGTGTACATATGTATCTTCGGTGTCAATACAATAATATGTTTATTGTGTGTTATGATTATGATGTTGATGATGGAGCCGGAAAACGGCCATAGGAACTTCCTAACTAAACAAGATAAACCCATCGAGTTTAGGCTCATTTGTTTTGTCTTGGTGAGTATTTGTGTGCTATTTAATATCAGTGGCGGATTTACCAGCAGGCTGAGTAGGCTGAAGCCTAGGGCGGCAGATTGTAAAGGCGGCAAATTTGGGAGATTTTTTTTATGTCTTACAGAACTTAAATTAAAATGTGGTGTAATTAGGTAGATTGTATGTGTATTACATTGCCAAAAAAAATTGTTATTAATATGATCGTGAACTGGGGTATCGAATCATACTAGAGGTCGATAAGGGCTGCAAAATTTAAATATGCTACTGGCGGCAAGTTTGTTCATCCACCATTGCATAATATCCAGGGTATGATGATGGAGTCGGAAGGTGGCCATAGGACCTTCTGAACTAACAAGATAAACTAATCAAGTTTGGACTCGTTACATTTGTCTTGAAGCGTTACTTAGTTACTTTTTTAAATGTCAAATCTACACTAAAATAAAACTTAGTTTGAATAAAAGCTTTTTTTTTTTAAAAATACAAATAATTTATTTTTTGTACAATTTGTTTGTTTTCCGGGTACTGAAAGCTAGGTTCTGGTATTGATTGAATGTTTTTTTTTTTTTACTTTTATGTTTGTATTAAAGATTGTGTTGTCGGAAACCGAGTACCGGTACCTATCATAATGATTTCAAGACCACGCTGTTAATAAATCGCTGTTTTGCAATAGGATTTTTAGGACCACTAATGTCACTTGACCACAATATAAAAATAGGCAGGGGTTGGCAAATAGTCAGAAAATAACTGATGATCGGTGGAGTTTTGTGCACTATGGTCAGCAGCTCTTGAAATAGAGTATCGTGGGCAACACACATCTATGCATCGACTTTTTATTTCTTTCTTTTTCTACATTATTAAATTAAGTACATTTTTTTTCAGAGTCGGTTGATACTGCTCCTCCTGACACTTCAATAACAGAATCAAAGCCGGCTGAACCGCTACAAAAGGCAGATTGTGATAAGAACAGTAAGTAAATATAATTCTTTAAAAAAAAAACCGACTTAAAAAAAAACATAAAAGACATATGGTTTACTCATTGATGCCGTTGTCAGAACTGGACCAAATTGCAATGGGACCACACGAGAAGCACCAGCTTTCAAATAAAAATCATTAAAAATACAAACGGCTGTATTCAGATTCAGATTATATATCCTACTATCCTACTTCCTACTAATATTATAAACGTGAAAGTTTGTGAGGATGTATGGATGTATGGATGTTTGTTACTCTTTCACCCAAAAACTACTGAATGGATTTTAATGACACTTTACAATAATATAGCTTATATATCAGAATAACACATAGGCTATAATTTATGACGATATTGTGTATATTGGCCAATATATAACGATAAGTGTTAAGTAAGTCGGAAAAAAATCTGTCATCTGCGAGCTATTCTGGCGTGCGGTGGGAAAACTGTAAGAGTTACACGAATATAATGTACGGTGGGATTGTTTCTCCTAAATAGTTCTACAAAAAAGTCCGCGACAGTATATATCTATCTTTTATGTGTAAGCCTGTATTACCAAAAAAAGTGAACCATAAATACAATAAAATTACATTTTTTATTTCCAATTCACATTTAGCAGTGACAAATTGATTTTTATCAAAATAAATATCTTTTATCGCTTCTGATATTCAAAGTAGATAAACTTTGTCTTTTGAAGTACGTAATTTGGTCAAATATTTTAAAAGTTACGACCATAATATAAAACTGCGGGCGAGGGGGCGGGGGGAACATCGCTTACCGCCAACGCGGGCCGGCGGCGGGCAGACGCGTGAGGGCAGACGTTGTTGACGGTTGTGTCCGTAATGGGAATTTTCAAGACACTGGCGATTTGCTAAAAGGCTCTGTATACATTCATTTCTATTATATACTAGCTACCCGCCCATGCTTCGCACGGGTACAAATTATACACCTAAACCTTAATCATGAATCACTCTATATATTAGTGAAAACCGCATGAAAATCCGTTCAATAGTTTTTCAGTTTATCGCGAACAGACGCGGCGGGGGACTTTGTTTTGTATAATATGTAGTGAAGATATAGAATGTAAAAAAATTTGAAAGTTTGTGAGGATGTTTCGATGTTTGTTACTCTTTCGCGCAAAAACTCCTGAATCGATTGCGATGATACTTCGTATGTAGATAGCTGGAGACCTGGATTAACACATAGGCTACTTTTTATCCCGATGAGTTACGCGGGTGAAACCGCGGGGCACAGCTAGTATTATATAAAAGAATTGCTCGTTTAAAGGTATTAAATTTGTTTCCATCATTAAAGCACAGTCACACTTATACATCTAAATGTTAATATAAATCTCGTTCCAGGTAACTCTGCTACGGCTTCTACTTCGGCCATGCTTATACCATACAGTAAGAATATTGTCTCGTTATTGGTTACTAATCTAAAAACTCACACCAATCACGCCCTCACACCATTCTGCGAAACTCTTCAATGTCCAGCTCATAATTATATTTAAATAGTGCGTCGAATAATATAATATTCGGCCAGATATCCGGCGGCTGGATATCCTGCTTCAGGGTGAGCCGGATATCCGGTATCCTATCAAATACTACTAATCCAACTAGATCAAATACTACTGATGACTTTGATCAAATGATCTTCAACTGATCAAATACTAGTAATCTCTACTCCATATTATCTTAATATATTCTGTTATGCAGTGTTATTTTTATACAAAGTTTTTCTAAAAAAATATCTGAAATGGTATTACATTTGATTTATATAATGTATGTGTTTCCATCATTAAGGCACAGTCACACTTATACATCTAAATATAAATACTAATCTCATTCCAGGTAACTCTGCTACCGCATCCACTTCAGGCTGCTCATCATCAACTAAACAAGCTGATGCGGCCATGCTTATACCATACGGTAAGAATATTTTCTCGTTATTGGTTGATATCTTAAAAACTCACACCAATCATCTCTTCAGTGTCCAGCACATAATTATATTTAAATCTTGCGTGGAGTAGTATAATATTCGGCCAGATATTAGGCGGCTGGATCTTTTTTTTCTTTGTTTGTTTTTTTTTAAGAATACTAGTAACGTGGGTCACACATTACTAGTGTTCTTGTTAACCCCTCCAGCTAGGCTAAATGCTTATGTTACGAATGGGTTCATGTCGGTAGTGTACTGGGTGGGGTTCGAACCCGCAACCACTTGATCGCAAGTCCGACGCCTTAGCCATTACGCTACCGACTGCTTCGAGGGGCGCCAGATATCCGGTATCCGATCAAATAATCTCTATTCCATATTATCTTAATATATTCTGTGATGCAGTATAATTTTTAATAATTTTTTCTAAAAAAAAATCTAAAAATAACATTTCAAATTATTTTTTATGTTACCACATAGGTACAAACTACAACTTGATATTTATAACGCTACATGACGTCTAAAGATTATATAATATATGTGTTTCCATCATTAAGGCACAGTCACACTTATACATCTTAATATCAATATTAATCTCGTTCCAGGTAACTCTGCTACTGCATCCACTTCGGGCCGCTCATCATCTTCTGAACGGGCCGATGCAGCCATGCTTATACCATATGGTAAGAATATTTTTTCGTTATTGGTTGCTATCTTAAAAACTCAAACCACATCACATCCTCACACCATTCTGCCAAACTCTTCAATGTCCAGCACATAATTATATTTAAATCGTGCGTGGAGTAGTACCTATAATATTCGGCCAGATATTCGGTGGCTTATATCTTTTTTTTTTCTTTGTTTATTTTTTTTTTAAGAATACTAGTAACGTGGGTCACACATTACTAGTGTTCTTGTTAACCCCTCCAGCTAAGCTAAATGCTTGTGTTAGGAGTGGGTTCACGTCGATAGTGCACTGGGTGGGGTTCGAATCCGTAACCAATTGATCGCAAGTCTGACGCCTTAGCCATTACGCTACCGCCTACTTCGAGGTGGGCCCGATATCCGATCAAATAATCTCTACTCCATATTATCTTAATATATTCTGTGATGCAGTATAATTTTTAAATAAAAAATTTCAAAAAATTTACGTGAAAAATTACATTTCAACTTATTTTTTATGTTACCAAATAAGTACAAACTACAACTTGGTATTTATAAAGCTACATGACGTCTAAAGATTATATAATATATGTGTTTCCATCATTAAGGCACAGTCACACTTATACATCTTAATATCAATATTAATCTCGTTCCAGGTAACTCTGCTACTGCATCCACTTCGGGCCGCTCATCATCTTCTGAACGAGCTGATCCAGCCATGCTCATAACATACGGTAAGAATATGTTTTCGTTGTTGGTTATTGGGTATTATTAACCAAAAAAGCCTTTCCTTTGGTCTCTAGAATGTGTTGCCTGGCGTCTGACAGTTCTGGCACAAATCTCCGCATGGCTCATTTTCTACATTTACATTGTACTTAAAAGTACATACAAGTCTGAGACGAGCTGCAGCAGCAGGCGGCATTGCGGCCCTAAGTTGCAGTCGATCGCATTCTTGCATCCGGTTGCGATCGTTTCTTTTCCTAGACGGACTGCAAACCGCACATGCTGAGGATGAAGGCTTCAGTTGCGCGAGACAAAATATCGTACAATGCTACCGATACGTTGATGCTAAAAAGAAACAAAAATCAACTGATATTTTATTTAAAAGCCGATCCCAAAGAAGGAAGTTATGCTTGCTATGATTGAAAACCATATAAAAGGCACAGAGGAAAGTTGAGAAAGTATTGACGTGTGAAAGAAACATTTGAGGCACGACATTTGTGCGTGACCTGCGGTCCACGCCACGACACTGCCACTGTCCACTGTTGCTGCGATCTACCGTCGTCTAATGTCGCCTTGCTCGAATCATTTTCACACAAACCAGTAGTGTCGCTTGCAGTTTGCGGTTTGCAGCCCGCCACTACTACATGTACAATCGTACACATATTGGACTTGTACCTTTAAAATAGAGGTGCTAAAGGAATATGTGTAACGTGGCGTGGAACGTGCCGCGGCGGTGGTTAAGCATTCGACTTCAACAGGGATCGCGGTTTCGATTCCCTTTCAATGTAAATATATGTTTGTATACATGAACTAGCTGATCCCTGCAGTTTCACCCACGTTTAATGTCACTGCTCTGCCTCTAAGGGTTACGTTAATTTTTTTTTTTTATATTAATTCACAAAACTGGTGTACAATCTCAAAAGCAGTATAGTATATAAACAAAAAATACATCATGTTTGATTCACATCTACTAGATGTGAATCAATCTTGCATAAGTATAACAGTAAGACATACCTACTTACTAAAATTAACAATAATATACAACAAAATATAGAAGAAAGAAAATTACGCTAATCTTAATTTATTTAACACATTATGCTAAATCAGGGCAGGCTAGGCCCACTCCGGTCAGTAGGTATGAAGCTGCAGGTACCTAGCAGCGGCGACGAGTCGGTCGAAATTCAGTAGGCTGCCGGGCCGGCCAGGTAGCACGTTACTTCGATACTCACCCACGCGCTACGTCGCTTCGTCCGTTCGTACCTTACGAATTACGTTTCCCGTATTTACGTAGTTAGATTATATTATTAGTTATAATCAGTATAGTTAAATATTTACAAGGTCAGGTTTAGCTATGATAAGTATATTTATTTATTAGGACCACAACAACTGATACACATCTTCTATCTATACATCTATACTCTATAGAAATAAATAAAATTGGAGTGTCTGTTTGTAATATTAAAATAACCGCTTTTTACTTAGCGCATTTGGATGTATATACGGTACATATACCAAAACAACATGATTTACAATTTTTGTCTGTATGTCTGTCTTGTTTCGGCTAATCCCCGGAACAGGTGGACCGATTTTCACGGGACTTTCACTGGCAGATGGCTGATGTTATTGAAGTAACTTATGCTACTTTGATTTTGGAAAAAGAATGAGGGTTCCGCGCAAAATATACACGCGATATGTAAACGCGAGCGAAGCCGCACGGGAACTGCTAGTAAATAAATAAATTTGAAGTGTCCGTTTGTAATGTTACACGGTACTTACATCAAAAAATATTTTTTACATTTTTGTCTGTCTGTCTGTTTGTTCCGGCTAATCTAGGGAACGGTTGGACTGATTTAAACGGAACTTTCACTTACAGATAGCTGGTGTTATAAGGAGTAACTTAGTCAAGTTTAGCTTTGATAAGTTAGTCCATCCAGTGTAGTCCTACTACAACAATTTTGTATGTCTGTCTGTTTGTTCGGCTAATCTCCGCAACGGGTGAACCGATTTCCATGGGACTTTCACTGGCAAATAGGGAAGGCGTTCTCAACTTTCGAAAAGCGTAAATAAGATATATTTCTGGTCGCAGCTAACGCCAGGTATTATTATTAAAATTTTGTAGGCTATTATAACGTAGGTATTTTGAGTTTTGTATTGGAGTGATGTATCTGTTACGTAGTAACTATTATCTTATCTGTGGCTGAATGAATACTCTATCGAATACACAAATATTTTTTCGAATCCGATGGTAGTTCGATAACACGCTATCGTGTTTCAATTCAACAAACAATCAAATAAAAAACTGATCAGCTTTTTATATTAGTATTCCAGTCTTTTTGCATTCGACTGGATGGTCCCATGTATAACATGTACCTATGTCATGTATTTAAAAAATATATATACAGGTTGAATTTGTCATCATCATCCATTTTTTTCTATTCATCAGCTTTCACTCAAATACACCATTTTTTTGCAAAAAAAATTATAGATAAAATTTTAACAAAAAAAATCGGTTGTCTGTAAAGTCGGTTTACTGACGATAATTGAACGTGACAACGTCATAGGGACGCCTCAGAGCGAGGTAACGCCGCATGAGTCATGTTTTTCGTGCGTGCAGCCGGCTCCATCGAATTATAAGACGTTGTTACGTCAAAAAAAAATTCAGCTGCTTGGTCACTTAATCAAAAGTTAAAATAGATTGACAACTTTATGATGCAATTTATTCAATATTTTTGTACTAAGCGAAATCAAAACAAAACATTGATTTCTCATAACTTTCATCAAAGATATACTACTGTGTTAATTTGGATGGTGATGACAGAATCACCCTATATATCTGAGGGTGTTCTAGACTTTACAGTACAAACTACGCTTAGATAAGAAACCGCTTATTAATATATATAATTATAAGATATAGTTTTATAAAGGTAATATTTTGTTTGTGGTACAGGCGCAACAATCTATTCTGCTATTCTTGGTTCACCTGGGAGGTTAAGCGAGTACCAAGGGATGCAGCTCGAAATAAATGGTAAGGAAAGTTAAATTCTCTTCAAGAGCAGTTCTATGAATTTCAGTTTTTGATGTTCTAACTAATATTATTGTGTAGTATTTGTTAATTTTTCACGCCGCGCCATAACTACTCAACAGAAAATCGTGAAATTTTGCATACATCCTACTAATATTATAAACGTGAAAGTTTGTGAGGATGTATGGATGTATGTTACTCTTTCACGGCAAAACTACTGAACCGATTGCGATGAAACTTGGTATGTAGATAGCTGGAGACCTGGATTAACATATAGGCTACTTTTTATACCGATATTCCCAAGGGATCGGTTATCTATAAGTGGTACCTACAGAAAAGGACGGATGGGAGGCTGCTCCCGAGGTATAGTGAATTAATTGACAAAACCTATAATGACGAGAGTGAAGCCGCGAGTAAAAGTTAGTGGGTTATACAGAATGTTACAGAAATATATGGTCATATTTTAGGGTGGTATAGTAGACCCCGTGAATAATGTAAAGCGCTAACAAGACGCGAAATTATTAAGGTTTACATAAGTGTACAAGTTTAGTTAGACTAACAAGTTTTTTTGCACTTTTTAGTTTCCTTCTTCTTTCGTCGTTATTATTAATTTTTTGTTAAAAAGTTTTTATTTTTTAGTTCTTTTGTAATTAAAATATAATGATTCATTGAGGATTGGCTGGATAGGCGGCATGTCAGCCTCTCCTGCCGGATGACGTAGAAACTTACTGGACACGGCTATTTTGGGAAGTATTTGTGTCGGATAGAAAATTGGGAAAGGTAGGTGAAAAGGGAAGGCAAATGGAGGAACTTATATTATTATATAGATGGATTGGAGACGCAAACCTGTAACTCGAACTGGGTGCTGCGGCAAGTAAATATAAAAGATAAAAAAAGTGTGTGTGTGCAATTCACATAAGGCAGAAGTGAAACTTCAAATTAAAACAGATGTGTTAAATAATTAACATAAATTAATTAACCTACGAATTTTAATACGCAAGTGCACAAAAATGATACACTCGAATGATATCACGTTGACTATGACGCATTTTCTAAAGGCTTCGTAGTACGCAGGCGCAAAGATAAAGATTATATTAAACTGTATACTTGTATTCTATCTCATTCTCTCGCAGGCTTAATCCTATTTATGAATATGTTTGTCTCTTTTTAAAATCACAACGATTCTAAGAAGTTTCACTTCAATAATTTTGTGCATCCACAGATCAGGAAAGGACGCAGAGAATCGAGGATATGATTGATGAAATGGACTCATGTCGCTGCCCAACTGATACTTTTGACTTGGGCCGCGAGGGCAATCCGTACATCGAAACGGTAATCAGGAAACTAAAGAAAATGCCTAGGTGCATGCAATATCGGGCATACCGGGACATACTGGTCTATGTTAAGTACTTGCGGCGCAAACACCGCAAAATGCTGCTGCGTACTACCGGACCTAACATTCTTACTTGTTAAGCATTAGTTTTACTATTCCAAAAACATACGTGTTTACCATAGACAGAACGCAAAGGCCTTCTGAATGTTGTCGTTTTGGCTACTGGTTACCTACACTTTAGATTTTTCTATCTGTTCTAAGAAACTGGAACACATCTGACAATAGGCGATTGGCGAAGTTTCAAAGTACCACAAACCTCTATCGGTATCTGACTTTACTATTAGATTATAAGCTACCTAGTTTTCGTCCCCGAGGCAGCAAATTTTTTTTTTCTCCCCAGGTGTGGGCATTTTTTTTTGTCGGTGCTGGGTCCAAAAATTTGACTTTCACATTAACTTAATACTATCTAAGCCTACGAAAGACAGGGGGGCAGTTGACCCTCCTGCCCCCGCTTCCCTAGATACGTCCACGAATGTGTTTTCTACCAAAAACAAATTAAGATCCTTGAAACTTTTAAAATACTGTGTTTTTGGATAAGTAACAATATTTTACTCTTATAGAGATAACATGTGAGTGACCGGTCATAAAACTGAAAATACAAGGTATATTAAGTTAAAACCAATAATATAGCACCTAAGTAACCAAATCCTTTAATAATTTTAACCAAAGCATTTCAAAAATTAAATAACATAGTTGCCTCAAACGTTAATGAAAAAAATTGATGTTTGTTTGGTAACTCAAGTCAAAAAAGGAGAGTTAAAAAAACGCGATGACTGAAAAAAACATCCATTGGCTACATCTCACTCTTGTACGGACACTTTATATATTATCTCTCACTCTAAAAATACGATGACATTATTATCTTAGTTCTTTCATATGATTCTCTCAATAGTCTATGATCGGACTTTTTAAATTAAACTTTTGACATTATGAATGTGTAGATAGATATGTGTGTGTGTGTCGTAAAATATCTGTGTTGTTGTTTTATATGTTTAATAGGATAAATAATATCATAGGTTTATTCCACACATAAATTGATGTCACAGTGTTTTAGGAACTCCAGAATAAATAATTAATATTCAGATATGTATTAATTCTACGATATAAAGAATAGTTTCTTGTAAACTTCTCACTTCTCACTGTCTCAAACTCTATAAATTAAACGAATAATTACTATTAATTACCAGTGTTTTGTTTGTTCTATAGTGTGTAATTCTATCCCTTCAATTATCCTTTTTATTGTATATATTATAACATGAGTTAAAATATACATTTTGTCTACCTACCTACGTCTTTACAAGTAATCGCGTTGTGATTTCCTTGATTTCTGGAAATTAGTAACAGCGCCATCTATTACACAAAAAATAGTTATTGTAGCTTTTTGTTCTAATGTTACAGTATGGAATAAACTCATCAAAATATGTTTTTTATTAAAGCCTGTGGTATTGCATGTAGGTTATTTCCATAGTTATTTCCTAAAACCTTTTGGTACCAAAACTAGGGAACTGGGTATCTTCGATGATGTACGCTCAATAAATAAAGCACGATAGTCTATACAAAACTTATTTAATTATCAAATTAATAACAAAATTACATTATGCTTTCTACAAGGCACTATTTTGATAAGTCGTTGTAATAATCGTTGTATATAAAGGTAGTTGTCTCTACACCACAAGAAACAGTCGTCCGCTGACATCCGCCACTGTTTATAGGTAAATATAAAAAATGAGATATTTCAAAAACATTGCTACCGAATGCTTTTTCTCAATGACAATCATTTTGTTTTTAAATAAAAAGTTTTTAAATGTAAATTATTGTTCTAAGACAAAAAAAAATACATAATTATTGTTTTTACATTTATTTATGTTTGTTGAAAAAAGGGGTGTAAAGACTGAGTAAAATAAGGAAGTAAGAGGGAGGTTTTAATAGATATGTATAGTGTATCGAATTAACACAGTGTCACAGAGAGATGTGTTCAAATTTTAGATTTTGAAAAAAGTTTTTTTTCTTCGCAAAATGTTTTTCCTGGTGGTGCATTTCTGCACATTAAACAACATTGTTATGAATTTTCGTGTCAATTTGATTTTGTTTTAATTTTGCAAACATCCTTGGTACGAAGAAACTATTATCTTACCTGAGTCCTTGGTATTAAATAGGTACCCATAATTTCATTCATGTCGTCCTCTTGCCAAATATGAGCTTCTGTACGAAATGATTTTCATAAAATTGTTGATCACACCTTTCTGTAAACAGCCTATATAATAACAAATATAATTAAAATCAGCGTCTTTTTACATTGGCAGTTCTCTCCAATAAAAGACAACAATCTTTTTGTGTTAAATTTAGAAACCACTCTCATATAATTCACTACTTTAGAGTTCACTGTATGGTCATATTCGAATTCTTTGAGTGACGCTGGTTTCTTCTTCATGTAGGTATTAGGTATAAAAATACTATAGTATTTTTCTTCGTGTTCTATGCGTAGCCGCATCGTGTATCGATTTAATTAAATTGAAACTATTCAATTTGTAGTAGGCACTTTACCTTTGTTCAGAAAATAATCTACTTAGCGTTGATACTAAAATTAGGTAAGTATTCTTTGTGAATAACGATGTTTATAGTGATGTCGGCAGGTGGCATAGTGTGAGAGTGGTAAATTTGAGAAAAGACTAATAAGATAGAAAAAGACTGAACTGTTTCCTATGATGTTGCTACAACAACATGTGGCGAATCTTACATGTTTAACAATAAGGTACGTAATTAATATCTCTCTTAAATATAATACAAAATCTTACAATATATTAAGTGTATTATAAAAGTCTAGAAGAATATTTACACTATCTTAGCAAGATTTCGGAAATAAAATTACCTTTTCTAGTGATTTACCCAAATAATTTAAATCGGTATTGTACTGTATTAACTAAGTAGAAAACTGCCATCTACTAGCAAGTACTTAAACTAACTACACAAAGCCACCTAGTGGCAAACAGCTTAACTACTTAAATCAATTTGACCGTCTAGATGGCATTACTCGTTTAGTTTCCGGAGCTGTCGTCTAGTAGCACAAGATAAGAACTACTAAGTACAAAATTCTGGAAAATATACAATTTTAGCTGGTACATATTATTATAGTTGGTAGTTATGCATAGTATTTGCATAAATTCCATGTTTGGATCTTGCAGTTCTTCCTGAATAATGGGAGTAAGTATCCATGTCCATAGCAGCGTGTGGGTGCATTATAAGAACTGGTTGGAGGGCGAGCGACTTTCTCGAGCCGGACACAGATGTCGCATCGGTCACGTATCCATTGTTTACTTCACCTGGAAAGAGCACAGATTATAAATGAGAACATCGTATATCTATAGTAAAGAGGTTGTACCTGCATTTACACGCAGTAATCGCGCATTCATGCTGTTTGGTATGTAGACACTACGCTATGGCTATACCTACGTACGTACGGTACAAATGTTTTGTAGTATAAGCGGTAAAATAAATTTTCTCGTATTCTTATATCTTTTATGAGTTCGTCGCATCCTAAGAAATGTTAAAGATGCTTTTCAAGAGGTTTATTGTTTTTTATTTTTATATTGGATCCGTGTTTGTATAAAACACACACACACACGTGGATTTTCTTTAATAGTTCAAATCCTAAATATGTATTACTTTAAGAATGACAAGATAACGGTACTCAAATAGTCAACATCATCGAGGCTTTACTCAAGAAAGTACGAAACACGATCAAATTTTGTTCACTAATTCATCGATATGAGTATGTAAATTCTGACATTTCCTCGTATATTTTTGCTGTAAGAAATCGAATATTTCTACTTCAATAGATGTAAATGACGCAGCAGCGCGGGAAGGCCGCGACTTACAAGGATGGCTGTAGTTGTAAAATAAATAAAAAATAAGGATCCAATGACGACTCAGAAAAGGTATCGTTAGAGAAGAATGATTACGAGAGCCGACCCTAAATAGAGAAGGCCGGAGGAAGAAGAAAATAGATGTATACGAAAATACAGGGAACAGGCATTCTTTTAGTAGTTGTTGTTGTTTATTCACTCAGAACGTCATGGCTTTAACCAGTACATTGTTGTAAGATGCCTTCGCCTTATGGAGTTATCACCCATCGGAGCAAGTGTTGTCTCAAGTCAGATCCAGTATTCGAATGCTGGATCTGACATATTTCCTCATTCCCTCGGGTAAGGGATTAAGGGAAGCTAAAATAATTAAATAACTACAATTTTATGTATTTCAATGGTAATTCAGGTTAATAAAAAATATGATTACCTACTTATGCCAAAATGATTTTCACAAAAACTCTCAGAAACGTCGAACGGGTTGCTTTAATGAGGTCATTAAAAATCTAGCAGTATTGGTTTGATATTTTAAACTTTATCTGAGTAGTAACAAAAACTATAATACATATAACAGGGATACGAAATATCAGATAGACGGAAAACGTAGTTTCGATAAAACAGCGAGATTTAACTTGGTGAACTAGTCTCGGTAATGAATTAACTAGGTTTCTTAAAGTAATCAATGACACAGGTTTGTATTTTGATTGTGATACCTAATATGTATAAAGACTATTTTATTTATTTATTTCTCCTCAAAGATTTTGCAATTTGAATTACTGTTTAACAGTATGTTTCTAACAACAAGTATTTTGTATTGACATGCCTATACAAATTATGTGAAGAGCTGGTGTTTGGGGTAGGCAAAGATATACCTGTAATACAGATTATCTGACCCCCATATAGTATCCATAAAGTTATATAACCAAATTGCCATACAATGTATGAAAGTGAAGAAAATAACAAGACAATATGGCTGTGAAATATTCACATTACTGAGCGTAATTCCTTAACCAAAATATATAAAATAACTGTTTAAAGACGTACAATTTATCATTATGTGACCGTGAGCAATACAGGTTTTATAATACCTATATGGCAAATATTCATATTCATAGAAATAATAAAGATTATTATTGCTTGGATACGGAAAATTGCTTGAGGAAGACTGGTTCTTTATTTGACTTCTAATATATTATACAAATAGCTAAACGTTTATTAATTTATTTACTTTTATTATATTTTTAAATGTATTGACATTGTGTATTTCAGCGCGAATGTATTCACCAGCAGAAATAAGATAAATGAATAGGTTCTCTTTATTGTACACTATTTCTAATAATACATTTTTGTATTAAATATGTCATTGTCATCATTAAGTATGTCACGTCTGTAGAAAAAGTGTTTTCCCGTCCCATAATCCGGTAATAAGGCCCTAAGTGCCTTAACAATTGATATTTTGTACGAATTCAAATAGCAAATAAAATAGTATTGGTAACATAGATCTAGAGGGATTAACAAGAACTTTAGTAACGTGTCTCACACTCACGTCGCTATTAGTCTTGCACAAATTATCCTCATCATTATCTGTGTAGCCTGTTCCCACATTTATTTAAGGTGGATGTAATATGTTTCCTTCTTTCCTCATATCTTCTTTCACACAGTCCAACCATCTTTTTTATGTTCGTTCGTTTACAACATTTTGCTCATCCCTCAGGATCACATAGTCATTTTTGTAGTACTTCGTGAACTTCTTTGAAACAAGTTACTCAAATCATTTAAAATCCACACGCATTCTCATCATACTTGGTATTCGTTAAATGTATGTCGCAAACAACTCGATTCTCATGAATATGCGACAAACGAGCGGTAAGCGACACAGTTACATGCGCGAACGTTGTAAAGCTGTTGTTGGCTCTAGATTTTGTTTTGCAGGACCGTTGTGCAGTAGCGCAATTTGTAATATGTAATGGCTAATTCAGGGTGAGAAATTTAATTATACAATGTTATGTCTTCGTGTACTCTTTATGCAATTACCCAGTACTCTTTGTCTTTAGGCAAAGCCTTTGATTATATACATGTCAGCTTATGTTCAGAAGTGGGCTTCCCATGGCTGGCTTACTTCAGTCGACTTTGGGAAAAAGAGTGTCCCAATTTCGTAACTCTGTAACGTGAGTTTTTTTTATACCATTGAAATGACAAGAGGGCATGCTGACAAACGAGGAGACTCGCCCGACTGCTGGTCAGCGTGCCTTAGCACAGCATCAAGCCTCAAAACACACGAGTACTGAACTCTTTACTCGCTGTAATATACTTAGTAGATATCGATCTATGAAATTATTAATAGCAGTGACACCAGGTTGTTCTTAGAGGCACTCTTTCCTATAAAAAAGTGGCTCGCTACGCGTTCTGAAAGTATCTATTATTCGCTCATTGCTGACAGTAGCCCGCTTCTTCGTGAATAGTGGATTTTTGTGTGTGCCATGAATGCGTTAAACTTAAGATAAGTAGTATTTTTCCAAGTCGGGCTTACTTAGCTTTGTAGTACAATTAATAAATCTTATCTGTGGTCTGAAAATATACCGGCCATTTGCCGCTTACTCAGGGGAATTACACGCACATTCGGTGTGACCCAATGAAACGATCTTAACCGTATTATTTAGGCACACAATTCATACACACGACCAAAATACATCAATATTGAACTTTATTACTTTGTCGAGAGAGTACCTATTTCTTAAAATGTACATTAAATGTTATTTATTAATCTAACATATAAAAATTACCTTTTTCCCTACTTCCCTTGGTCACGTCATAACTTGGGAACTTAACTAAGTAACTTAACCGATTTCATTCATTTTTTTTATGTTTTCTAATATTTTTTAGAAGGTTCTTACGGAACGAAAAATAAATAAAATTTTGCAGAAAATCGGTTCAAATCAAATTTATCCCACGGAAACCGATGAAAGATACCACGGCAGTGGTATCTTTGGTACAAGGAGCATTCCAATACTGACTAAAGTCAGTCGCAGGTTCGATTCCCGCTTTGTCCATATACGTATGTATGAATATGTGTATTAAGTGTGATTTTCTTTACAAAAAGTAATGTACTTTTCTTTTTTTTATAACCTTTCGTCTTTGTCGATCTAAAGGTTGCCTGTTAGAAATTTGTACTTTTTTTGCGATTTCATTGTTATTTATTTGTAATTGATGTACAAAAAAAGTTTATTTCTATTCTATGTATATTTTTATACGTGTTCTAAAACTCTATGCTTAGTTTAGGTTTGAGATAGTGCTGTGTAACTTATCAGAGAATATTATATGTATACCTACCTATATTATATAATTTTTATTTCTTTCGCATATTTGAGTAACTTTCGTAAGAAACAGTGCATTAAAATAACATTAGTGCTCAAGTTTCGTGACGGATATTGTACTAATGATAACATTTACTATTCAATACCAACACTTTCATGTTCGTAAATAAAAAAAAACTAATTCACACAACTTTTTCCTTTGTTCGTAGAATATCGCCAAATATACTCATTTTACAATACAAGCACTTTCACTGTCATTTTAAATGGATATGATATGAGGGTTGCCAAACATGTGTTTAGTATTTACTTTATTAATAAGTTACATTATCAACTTCACAAACTACATTAACACTAATGTGACAAGGGGCCATCCATAAGTTACGTCCCACGTTAAGGGCGGGGGAGTGTGACAAGGGGGATCATAAGCTCCGTGACATCACTTCGTTGACTTCGTACTTCGTAAATACATATTTATATCATGGAACGCGAAATTTTAAAGTTAAAATTTGAATAAAAAAAAATTAGGCCGGTATAAATTTCATGCAGAACATGTGACACGATGCTTTCTTAGGAAATAAATATATAAGTAATAAATGCTCGCAGGCTCTAAAGATCCATGATTATGAGCCATATGAACAACGAATATAATGATAACTAGACGCATCTCACACACGGCCGTCTGACCCCAAACTAGGCAGAGCCTGTACTGTGGTAACCAGACTGCTGATAAACATATATATTTCTAAATACATACATATCCTACTAATATTATAAACGTGAAACTTGTTAACGTGAGGATTTATGGATGTTTGTTGCTCTTTCTGCTAAACTTGGTATGTAGATAGCTATAAACCTCGATTAACTCATAGGCTACTCTTATCCCGATATTCCGACGGCATCGGGACTGCCGCGGGTAAAACCGCCTAGCGAAGCTAGTTATATATAAATTACACCCAGACACAGAACAAAGAAATCGTACTCATCAAGTCAGTATTAAAATGATAGACCAATGTGGACTTCTATTTAAACACTTTCACATCTGAAGGTGTAAGACTCGTACTTGCCTAAAACTTTACAATGCCCAGGTAATACGAGTATGTTGTTAACAGGAAACAAAGACGGCGTCAAGGAATTTAACTCGTTAACGGTGCGCATGATTAAAATGGAAACGAAGTCCTTTGTTTTTATATGAGAGAAAATGTCCATGATGACGGTGTTAGAGTGACGTTGAGATGTGGTATTATTAATATCATTAGTCTGAATATATATTTACGAATACTGTCATTTTTGGTCTGATGAAATCTCGTATTCTTCTTAACGGTAGGTCTGCCATTAGTAAGATTATTTTTAAAAAGTATATTGAACCAGATGAACTTTTTTTTTTAATTGTAAATACTACTTAGTATTCCATATTTGTCTTCCATAGTTTTAAGGCCCTTTTGCATACTGTCCAGACGGCTAAATAGGTGGTAAACATTGTAAACCTAACAGCTCTGTATGTTCTAACCCTATTTACGGCAAATAAAGAATTTTAATTTAAGTTTACAGATGTATATCTCAATAAATATGAATATATTCATAAATAATTAGATTTAGATTGCTATAATGTAAACATATTCAAATTTTAAAATTTCTATTTGTGCCAACCCTAGCTAAATGCTCGCACAAATGCACTCATGTGCCCCACACCGTGTCGCTCTGTGTCCGGTAAGTAGGGTGGAAACACTGATATAATCATTATATATTATGTAACACCAGTAATTGTTTCAGACAAGTTTTATTGTTTTGTTTTTCAGCTAGATCGTAGGAAACACTGGATTTAGTACCGAACGATTATAAAGTACGAGGCCGCCGTTGTGATGAAGAGATGGTCTAATTCTTTACATGAGGTTTCGATGGGAGTGGGGAGTGTAATAGTTTATCTTGACTACGATGTTCCGTTGGCCTACTTACTAAACACTTTTGCTGTAACATTTTTTTTCTCCCCTATATCAAGTAGGAGAGAATACTCCAGTAAGCAGAGCTCCACTTCTAGAGTAAATATCTATTTTTTTTTGTAATATAACATGAGCATAATTACCTTTATAAAGCGAAGGCGGAGGGTACCCACTGTCTGGCTGCAGTCGAACGTGGCGGGTTGCCAGAATGAATGCTAGAGCCGAGAGCACTATCCCATCCAGGCACCCAATCACGGCAAGTAGGTATGCCCAACGTATGTGGCATCGACCTGGAGAAACAGATAAAAAGAATTAACATGGAAAATAAGAGACCTGTTCCTAAAAAACATACAGGAATCTGTATTGAATATCACAAACATGATAAAATGCGTTCATCCATGGATTTCAAAGCTCATTTTTATTTTATTATGCTACTACTCGTGAAAGTAATAACAATAATAACTTGAGACACGGCCGTCTGATCCTAAACTAGGCAGGGCCTGTACTATGGTAACCAGTAACCAGACTGCTGATAAATATACTTATGTTTATCATTCTAAATACATACATATTATAGATGAAATACACCGAGACACGGAACTAATGATCGTGTTCTTCACACAATTATTTGTCCTGGGTGGGAATGAAAAACCCAGGACCTCTGGCTCAGCTGTCAAAATCACTAACCACTAGACTAACAGACCCGTCAAAGTAGTTAAATGACATGTTTTATTCCAATGTTTTTAAATTAAGATGGCAAAAAACATAGGGCCCTCGTGGCAGAGGTTACCGTAATTTATAGATGTTTGCACACACCTGGAATTCTACTGATTCTACTCAAACGATTTTGATTAAAATTGTCAACAAGGCGTTCAAGTTACGATATAAGGTATCTTTTAAACTTCACTAGTTTGACCAAAAATCGATTAACCATTTAACCGTCTCTCTTAAAGCTAGAACAAACAAACAGATATGATGTAAAGAACTTTGAGATTCAGAACACTTTAGTGAATCCGGTTATTATTTTGTGTATTCGGTGGTTATTATATTCACATAGGTATCTACTACCTATTCAATGTTTAGATACGGTTTAGATAGTATAGAGCACAATCCACACATAAAAGTTGCAAGGCAAAAACCATGGGAAAACACGTAGCAGACGCTATATGTCAAATTATATGTATAGAAGAAGCGAGATGCAATGACAGTCAGCCATTTAACGATTTTAACGTGCCTTTCGCCACAACTTTCGCTGCGCCTGCGGCACGTGGTATGTACCCCGCACCCTATCCGCATCCCCGCTATATCTGTTTCCTGTCCACGCCCTGTCTGCGGCTCAGCGTCTGTGTTTTACAGTACCTATGTACTGCAAAACACAGACGTTGTCTATACAACGATAACAAAGCGTTCCTCCGTCCTCAGTGATGTACATTTTGCGTTTCGGTGCTTATTTACATTTTGCATGAATATCCATTTAAAACACGTCCTATCGCCCCGTCTTTGCCTAAGCCTAAGGATTAGATATTGATTTTATCTTTGCAATTTAAAAAAAACTTTCAAATTTCGCGCCCTCTGATTGTCATCCACGTGTCATTCTTGTCGCATTATACTCGTTTGCGATCCTTGGTCCTTGGGTTGGAGATAGATTAAATATGTTTATCGTATTTATTCATTCGGTCAATCATACCATTATGTCTCTAAGGAAGAGAATATTTTATTCGAATAAACACTCGTGTTGTAATCGTTTACGTAGGGTATTTTTTTTTATAAAGAATACACTACATTTATTCAGTACTACTAAATGTCAAGCCATATAGTCGGGGAAGAGTTTGCCAGCAGGGCCCTCCTCTACTTACCTTCTTGCTGACGACCTATTACTTACATGTAAAATGGTTCATACATACTTAAAATAAAATGTAAAATACCAAAAAAAATTGTCGTCTCTGAAATTTATGGTCATAAAAAAGGAACTCTTCGAGCCCAAGGATAAAGTACAATTTGTTAATTTTTAAGGTTCCGCACCCAAGGGTGCCAACGGTGCTTGTATCTCATATAACAATTGAATTTCCGCTTTAGCTACAAATAATAAAAATAAAATAAATTACCGTAATATGTAGACAGTTGAAATGTACACAGTGTGTATTTCTATTGTCACTATAAAAACAACAATAAAAAAAGGAACCCCTCATACCAGAAATGTGATTTTTTCGGCGTCTGGGCTGTGTCTCATGTACGTTTTCATCAAAATCAGGCCTAAGACTCCTTTGAGTACTTTTCGCTATTTCTCATAGTTTCGGATTTGACCATGCATGTCCATGATTTGTTGAATTTCAACAACCTATACATCTCACAATTATTACACGAATTAATTACATTTTAAAAATGGCAACGCCGTTATGCCTAAATCCAATTAAAAAATAATTAAGATCAAGGCTGGTGTACAATAAATGATCAATAAATGATGAACATGTCTTGCCTCCTAAACACAACTTAATAGTATTAATAAATAACCTCAAAGATTAAATTGGTAAGATTTATTTTTACTCTAACAGATGATGCCTGTTATCCGGTATTGCCAACGCTAGAATTAATAATCTCCCTAAATCCCTTTAAAAAAAATCTCAATCTCACAATAACATACAGTAAATAAAACTAATGTATTTAGATTTTCGATAATGATGATCGTATAATAAAACTTATTATAGGAGTAGGTACTCTTTCATTTATACGAAATACTTTATTAGGTATCAATAGCCAAAGTTCTGATTTATGTACTTTACTTACAGTACGATTTACCCAGTGGCGGATTTACCAGCAGGCTGAAGCCTACCGCGGCAGATTGTAGGGGCGGCCAATTTGGGGGATTTTTTTATGTCTTGGAGAATTTAAATTAAAATGCACAAATCAGAAACTTACAATTGCATTGCCAAAAAACTTTTGATTAATTATCAAAATTAATAGATAGAAGGAGAAAAAATATTATACGGTCGAATTGAAAACCTCCTTTTTTTTCGTCGGTTAAAAATGTTTTACCTTTGTGATTAAAAAAAACTAAACAATTTTACTTAAAATTGAAGGCGAACACATAATTATGAAGTAAAATTTATAGGACATGATTAATGTCTGAATGTAAAAAAATTTCAGATGATCCTAGTCGCACCATAAATTTTAGGGGGCATACATTAATTACATGGGGCATGTAGGGGTTTCGAGCCGAACCTTACCCAGTATCAGGTGCGGAAAAAAGGGAGTCACAGCAAATGCCACGTATTTTTTGTCGGCCTGAAACCGTAAGTCACCCTTGGGGTCCCAAGGGTGACTTACGGTTTACGGTTTACACATGAGTTCCCGGGGATAGATTCTTCTTCTACGACTTTTAGTAGTTTCTATTTAAGTATTTTATTGTCCGGTTTTCTTACTCTGATTCAAGACTACTTTCTGTCTTAAATAATAAAAGTATTTTAAGCAAATAATGTTTATAGATTCTTAATAAACCCAACGCAATCAAACACTGATTTACAATATATTTTGAATCTGTTGAAGAAAAAAATCGCCAGAACCTCGCCACCTCAATTAATGGATACCCCCTTTCCACATAACCTACAGTAGCTTAATAGTGTACGTTTAAAAATGTACAGTAAGTTAATCGTTTTATTTTTCATACCTACAATAGAAATTATAAAGTCTGTATGTTACTCGCCTAAATTGTATTGATCTGCTGTAGGCCCGCACGTCTCCTGCACAGCTGTCTCACTCCATCCTGCTGGGTAAACCGCTACACCAGCTACCATACTGATTGCTGAAAAGAAAATTAAAAAAAAAATTAAAACGATTTAAAATTTTTATGTATTCTAATGTATAATGAACTAAAAGGATAATTTAATCAAGATCAGAATCATTTTTTTTATTTACAAAACCTAAAACAAAAGTTTACATTCTGTAAAATCGGTTTATCTATTTTCGTTTTAATATCATCTCTACATAATACTCCGTTTCTTTTGTAATTTAAAAAAAGGTCTGGTCCCAAAGCAAAAGATCGAAAATAAATTTTTATTAGGTATTTCATATTTAAAACAGTTAACATGAAACTAAAACCTACCAAACTTCGTAACAGTGTGTTCGGCAGTAAGACAGAGTACTGTAATGGGAACGATATTTTTTTTATCCTTTAAATTATACTGATCAAATCGCTTAGATAGACCTACTTACGTATAGATTATTTGTATTACTTTTACTAAGTTCATGTCTTAAGTTCCTATTTAACCTCAAAAACTTAGAATCCGTCTATGTACGCTCGTACGGTACGTTCACCGAACCATTAAAGCTATTGTTCAGTAAATTTCTGAGAAAATCTCCATCACTATTTTAAATTTCCACTTTTCCATCGAAAGTGCTAACATTAAAAAACTTTCATTTTTTATATAACGCCTATTTGTTAACTTATAAAACAAAAAAAAACTACCGCAATATCTTCCCATGACATGTATTTACAAATGCTTTTACGCACATTCGCTACATAGATAAAGTAGCTCTATCCAATTGAAACGGAAACCGGCTGGTGGGAACTGTTCGTAGGTCTTCATTGTCTGAAGCCCATTGTTCTAAGGGTACCTATGAGAACGAGTCAAGGTTGTATATCATCTAAGCAGGTGCTGCAACGATGCACAGGGTAAAGGAGATCTGCAATTGTATAGGTATTGTTATCGAGCTGTACAATGTTAAAACTTATACAAAAACAAATTTCCTCAATTTCTAAATCGTCTCTTACTAATATATCATCATAATAAACATCCAAAAACGTTGTTGATATGTTTGAGATCGTGCTCATCCTAAATACCACCAATACCTACCACAAATAAAGTAATAGTTACTTCGGACTTCGCCGAATACCAACAAGCGATGAAGCTATTGACTTTTAAAAAAAATACGGACGTCCCATCGTAAAAATAGCGGCTGTCAAATAATATCGACTGCCATAACGTGTATCGATATTTCGATCCACCGATTGCACCTACTTATTTTTTACCAAAAAGAAGAGTTGAACACTTGGTATTTCGTCAATTTTTTATTTTGTCCCACAAATAATTGTGAGATGAGTCCGACTGCGTATAATTTTTTTTTATGTAATATATATGTTTATTAGTAAATAGTATGGTCACAGATAAGATAATAGTTACTGGTATGAGTGGTATGGTTACCATAATACAGGCTCTGCCTAGATTGGAATCAGACCCGACCCGACCGAATTAGACCCGCCGCACTCCCGTCCTGACCCGCACCCGACCCGCGCCCGCTATATGTGTAAATCGCGCTTTAGAGTAGAGAGTAATCCCGGTTGCGTAGAAATTGCCCCGAAATGGGCTACCCAAAAACGTCCTAGAGTTGTACTTAGTCATATAATTGTACCTTCGTCTTTTGATTTGAAAATCCATGCAGCAGGTTTTACTGAAGATTAGGCAGGCGTAGATACATAACAGTAACTTTATAGTTATAGACGACTTTCCCCGCCTAGGATGAGAAAGTTCGTTTACCGACTTGCAATAACTGTCTATATTCTTGTATAGTGCAGGTAAAGTGGCATTGACAAGGTATTTACATAGGAAAATGTGATTTTACTCTTAGTTCCTTAGTTACATATTCCATCTCAAATGTGTGAAAAGGAAACTGTAAAAAAATACAAAAATACTGCATAGATTCCTGGTGATAAAATAATATGTAGTATGTTTGTTTGGTAAGTAACTTTAGTAAAATAGCTGATAGCTTCGTCTTCGCCGTTCTTGGGGCATTTTATATATTGCTTCTCACTTTAACGATGTGATAAAGTGTAAGGGTTCTCTGTTGTGATGCACCGAATACAATAAATAACATCCAAGTATCGAATATTCGTACTATACTGTAAAAATATTTGAGCTGAACAAATCCAGCCGCAAAAAGGTTGAGCTACGTTTTACGTAATTGTCAAGTGAGAGATACAATACCACAAGATACAATAGTATGGAGCCATCTTGCCAAATCGTTGAATCGCTTTTAGTATTCAGCAGTATTCATTGCATCACTTTAGTTTATGACTAGTGGATTGCTAAGAACCGACAATTTTCGTCCGCCGGATCAGATATACGGTAAAGGTAAGTGTTATTTAGTTCGCTTTGTCACTAAGCCGCGCCGAGTGTTATCGGTTCGGTTCCAACACAGGACAATTTTAATTGCCCCGAGTTTGGATGCTCTTTGTGCCCGTAATTTCAATATTTGTAAAGTCCTTCAAGAAACAGGAGTTATTCTTAGTACGGCAGCTGTCTTTAAAAATAAAACAGAAACCCTTGTGGAATAGTTTGCAGTTTAAATGCCTGTTACGACTATAGCTTGGCTTAGTGACTACATATCTTAGACTTCTCAGTTTGTTAGGTCACAATTATACTTACAGCAGCTATATCTCGAATATTAATCCTTCCACCGTCAAAGTTTTTAACACCGAGGAGCATTTTTAAACCTTGGTCCTAGTAGCACCGACTATTCTTACGAAACCGAAACTCTCTCTCTTACAACCACTTATAATCACAAGATTATATATCTAGCAAGCATCAAACCGTAAACAAAGACCATTCGTATTAATTTCTAATAAAAGAAATAGTCGTTTTAAGATTTCCTACTTCTCAAAACTATCTACTACAAACTATTTGTAATAACCGACTATAATTTTTACAATTCGAATTGCGTAATTACCTTGTAATTTTGACCAATGAATATTATTATGCCTGCACGGAGGTTGTAATAGTGTAGTGGTTTAAGACCTTTCTAACATTCATTAAATCTGCGTGTGCCATATAGCAAGTTTGTTTCCACGAACGCAACAGTGAGACTCGTCTTTTTTTTTTCGGTACAATGTTCTGTTTACTCGTTGTGATATGAATTTTATTAAAAAAAATGGAAAATTCATATATTTTTCGACTTTAGAATGATGATCTGGATGAACTATTTCAGGGTTCGGCACGGTGTTTCTTACACCCTATATCACTAAATTACTACATATTATAAAACAAAGTCCCCCACCGCGTCTGTCTGTCTGCCTGTCTGCTCGCGATAAACTGAAAAATTACTGAACGGATTTTCATGCTGTTTTCACCAATAGACAGAGTGATTCATGAGGTAGCTTAGAGTATACATAAGCAAGCTTGCTTATGTATACTCTAAGTGAGGAAGGTTTAGGTTTAGTGTATAATTTATCAACGTTTTGTGTAAATTGGTTGAAATATATGATGATGATTGTTGAAGATGTCTCTGCTACCCGTGCGAAGCCGGGGTGGGTTGCTAGCACAATGTATAAACAAAAAAAATGTATTGTAGTATCTACTTTTAGCACTTTTACCGAGTTGCTTTATTATATTAGTATAGACACACAAATAAAATGATAATTACTTCGGTATATATGTTTTAATATTTATTATTAAATCTATATATACATACCTAAAAATTTCATGTTACGTTGTTTAACTCATAAACTAATGAATTTTAATAAAATTTTGCACACTGTATGCAGTTTTCTCCAACTTGAGAGATAGGAGAGTTTTTATCTCAATTTATAGTCAAAATATTTTTTCTTATTGAAAATTATTTAGTTATAGCGACGCGTGGCCGGGTAGCTAGTAACACATTTTATTCTATTTTGTTTAGTGTACAATAGAAAGTACACAATTATATCTGTATATTTTTCTATACTATGTCTATATATATATATATATATATATATATATATATATATATATATATATATATATATATATATATATATATATATATATATATATTTGTTTGTAAACTTAATTATGTAACAAAAATAAAGTTACCTACGTCACGCAATTTGGCAGCTTTACGGTAATTATGTTCGGTAAGTTTCCCTTCATTAGCGCATGAAATGTGAAATTCGAGGCATTATTTGGAAGGCTTTCTTCGCCACTGTAGCGAGACTGACCATTCGCATCAGCGCTCACATCCGACGACTTTCAATATTAATTATAATCATTTTCACGCTTCAAACTGCCCGTAATAGTGGAAAGTGTTGTCTTTTATAGATAATACTGTTTTGTTGTGTTGTTACGAAATAGAAAATCAGATGGCTTTTAACCCCCGATGGAAGTAACTATAAATTAAAATATTTAAAAAACCCCGACACACAATAATAACAAAAATGCCTTACATCATTTTGGTAAAGAGCTGATTCTCTTACACTGCTGGACCGATATTAACCAAACATAGCTAAGAACCACCGCAAGGAAACTGGCTTTCAAATGAAAAAAACCGCATCGAAATTGGTCCCTCCGTTTGAGAGCTACGATGCAACAGACAGACACACAGACATCGACGTCAAACTTATAAAACCCCTCTTTTTGCTCGGGGATTAAAAAGGAAGGATGTTGTAAGTTTCACGTGTGTATTTATGTCTGTCTGAGGCACCATGGCATCATTTTAAGTTTGGAAAATGACTTGATCGAGTGTTCTTAGTTATAATTTAGAAAAATCTGTTTAGCCGTTCGACAATTACCGCTTTTTTCTAATCCTTGAAGGGATGTGAGTAACTTCGAACTTTCGAGCGAAGAAATTTAATATCTTGTGACTTCAACAATATTACAATAATATGGGAACCTTGACCTGTTGCTGCAACGCACCTGGAATCGTCAGGATACCCAACTCCTCACCAAGTTATAGCAGAGTACTTAGATACTTACATTTCTTTTACTAGTGTAATAGACTGGCCTGTTGGTCAAGTGGTTAGTGATCCTGACAGCGTAGCCAGAGGGTTTGGGTGGGATACCAGGACAAATAATTGTGTGATGATGCACAATAATTTGTTCTGTGTCTAGGTGTAATTTATCTATAATATGCATGAACTCAGAAATATATAAGTATGTTTAACAGCAGTCTGGTTACCATAGTAGAGGCTCTGCCTAGTTTGGGGTCAGTTGGCTGTCTGTGAGATGTGTCAAGTAATTATTATAGTTTTTGTTTTGTGAATATATACATATTACTATACATAGAAACACCCAGCCCAATGCAAATAGACATATTCATGCATAATAAATCTTAGTAGTTAGTGGGAATCGAACCCGCGACAACTGACGACGGTGCAGTCGAATGCTTAAATACATATACCATCTTTATGAACAAAGTTCCTTATCGCACTTTACACTTCAGACGCTCGGCGGATGAGGGTTAGACGGAAAAGTGTTAGCACAAAAGAAAAATGCTGGACACGAATGTGGATTCTACGCGATACTAATGGTATTTGATGTTGGCTGTATAGCACAATTTTAATTTCGAGTTTTTATAATATTTACTACATTTTGATACAATTAATTGAATCCATTAGATACATATCTTTATATATTGAGAAAGGAACTTGGTTCCAACCGGGTGGTGTCTTAAAAACACCTCACACTTTTTTTATACATATTTTAAAATTGACTCATACTTACATACATAACTATTGGACTTATGCAATAACCTTCACGCAATATTCGTAACAGTTACTTATAATGCAGTAATTATTACATAATAGCGTTACATCTAATAACGTTAATGAGTAACTATTTACATATTAGAATAAAGGTCTTTAACCCCTCGTTACATCAAATTGAATACATAACACATACGTAATTAATTAAAAAAATAGCCGTTACTGTTATAACATTATCATCTTTAAGTACCACTTAAGAGGGCCCCTAAACGCAAAATACATATATTGTAATACGTCACTACGCTTTTTAGCACTTTTAACCGTTTTAAACGTCAAAGGGACAATGTAGAAACTAAAGTATGCAATTGAAACATTTACTTGTGAATTTAATCTGTGAATATTTTTGGATATAGGTACATACTTGCCAACACATCATTTAATTAATTATGTTGTAGCCACATCAAAAACGTATTTAATTTATTAAAAATAGGCGCGAACTATAATATAAAAATTAATCGCAAAATGTGTTGGTAAGCGCATAACTCAACAACGCCTGGACCAATTTGGCCAATTCTTTTTTTTAAATGTTCGTTGAAGTTCAAAGATGGTTTTTACGGCGAGAAAAATTCGAATAATTGCCGGAAAAACCCTAAAAACAGCCCTTTTCTTTTTTCCATACAAACTTTTTCTAACTAAAACGAGCTTTGTTGTTATTGTATAAAGTTCATATTGAATTACAAGCACTCACTGTTGTTTAAACAATGTAGGTATGTTACCCTATACCTACTGTTCAATTGCTCATATTAAATAAATTCAAAAAAACTCAAATGGTTTGCTAAGCGCAAAACTCGAGAACGGCTGGACCAAATCGGCTAATTTTGTTTTTCATATTTTCGTTAAAGCACAAGGAAGGTTCTTAACTAGAGAAAATTGGGAGGAAAATAGTAAAAACAACACTTTTATTTTCCTATACAAACCACATCTAGATAAATAAAAATGAATCACCAAATGTGTGTCGATGTCAGTGTCAATCAATAACTTTTGACAGAACGAAGTCTGTCGGGGCAGCTAGTAGGTGATAAAACAGTTCAATATTTAATAAAAACATCGTTATGACTAGTTATACCGTTAAGGAACAGCATTGATTGACCCGACATTGATGGGGTGATAAAAAGGCTAGACATGCATTATAAGTTAATAACGATCATCATGCTGGGAGGTACGAACACCATAGCAGTTACAATTATTTAGTGAATTTGAGAGTTTATAGCAATAGTGTTGACATTGTTGCTAGGAATTCCTTAAGAATAAATATGGTACAATAAGATGTTACAATAATAATGATGGCACAACATGTCTCACCGTCCAATCGGTGTGCAACATAGGAGATTGGTCTAAAACTAAAACTGTCTAACATTACTTACATATCTATCAAGTAATTACACATCCTTGATAAAACAATGTCAAAATTGAATAGAAATCACCTTAGAATATTTTTGAATTTACATAACTTAAGTAATGTCTATCACAGATTAAAAGCGAGAGTTGCTAGAAAACTACTACATACCTAGAAAACATTATATTTCTATGAAACTTTCGCCACTCAGTGATATACTCGAATACCCACATTAAAATATACCATAATTTGCCATAAACATTATATTTAACGTTCAGATATTCGGTAAAATCACTATTCGTCGCATCACTATATTTAATAAGGCATGAATGGATATGAAATTTTGGATCTAAATACGGATACGGATATATGAATATTATACCGGTTTCAGAAAATTACGAATGTGAAATTATTTCGGATTATCCGATAGTTTTGGATAATTTCATTTACGGATGTTACATTTTTAAGGAATTCTAACATAAAAATTTAAATAGGAAATTAATATTATGGTTTTATTTCTAGGTTCTATTTATTATTTTGTACATTCACACAATTAGCCTTAAATTAATTATTATAAATACTCATTTTTAAATATTATTTACTTAAAAAATGGAATCTACTATTATTCGTATATGTAGATCATAAATTGAAAAAGGTTTCCGATAGATGGCGTTGTAGCCATTTTCTGTATCGCACTAGTGTTTCGCTACGTGTTACGCTTCTATATCAATTTTTTTGTCTTGAAAACTGTTAAATAATTATTTTTTCCGTAGACCTTTTTTTTTAATTTCAACAATGATAATAATTTGTATTGTGCAGTTTCGTGCAGATAAGTATGACGTAAGTTAGTTGGAAAGTTGGAATCTGAGTGAAGCAATGACAAGCGGTATTAACTGATGTTACAGCAATATTTCTAAGACTTCACTTTTAGCAGTATTGTAAAATAAGTTTTATGTTACCACTTAGGCTACATGTTAAGTGCTAATATGTTTGAGAAATATATGCTTTATTATCTTTGTATGTTGCTTAGATAGTTACAAAATTGTTTGGAAATTCATGGTATTGTGACGTAAATGAATTCTTAAAAACAACTTTATTCCTTTAGGCAAAGGTGTATTAAACACCCACAATTTGCTAAAGTACCTGGGAGACCTTCGCTCGGTAGCTTTTTGTAAAATCATCTTTTTTTTTGTAAAATTGCGTTTTTGTAAATACAACTATGCAGTTGAACTTAAAATTCAAAACTGTATCTGTGTACAAACTTTTATCAAAATCGTTAGAGCCGTTTCCAAGATACCAGACATATAAATACACACATAATCTGGGTGTGATTTATCTATAATATGTATGTATTCAGTAATATGTTTATCAGCAGTCCGGTTACCATAGTACAGGCTCTGCCTAGTTTGGGATCAGACGGCCGTGTGTGAGGTGTTTTAAGTTATTATAATTTCCCAAGGATATACTTTTTTCATACCCACGGCCGACTGTCTGTCTGTCCCTTTCCTTTTATTTTAGGTTTTTGGTGATTCGATTTCAACACAACCACTTGACAGTAATTCACGGTGTAATAGAAGTACTTATTTTTCATATATCAAAGAATGCCTATGGCTAGAATATCCATTAGCTCCAATCCAACAATAAAAAATTTTCGTTACAACACCATAAAAAGGTGCCATTTAGTGCCCTCTAACTAAAGATAATAGAATTGTCTCTTCTTTCAATCTGCAAAAAATGGCAAAGGTCAACAAGCGGATGCGGTCAGCATCCGCTTGTTGACCTTTGTAACACAAACATATCACATATCACAAAAGTTATGTAAATGATTGCCTAGCTTTGTAGAAGCAGCCATCGTGTAACTGTAACGGTGACGGAGTTTTCGTCATAGATCATCTTTGTGAAGACACAGGGACGCGATCAGTTACGCAAAATTCTAATAAGTAAAAACCTTAAAACTGAAAGCGTTACCAAGTGACCCTGTTAGACAGTGACCCGATGGACAAGGCTTAGCGTTGAAAAATGTGGCGGCGGCTCTCCATTTGTTCAAATCATTAAACCAATACATTGTATCAAAAGTTACCAAACGGTGGAAATTCGTCTGGTTAGTCTCAACATTTCATATAAAAAACTCTCTTGCATAATTATTCTTAGGTGGTTTGAATGACAATAATAAAAAAAAAATTCTTGTCTTTATAACTAACTAGCAACCCGCCCCGGCTTCGCACGGGTAGTAAAGACAACTTCAACAATTACCATCATATTTCAACCAATTTACACAAAACGTTTACAAATTATATATAAACCATCCCCACGAATCACTCTGTCTATTTATGAAAACCGCAAGAAAATCCGTTCAGTAGTTTTTCAGGTTATCGCGAACAGACAGACACGACAGACGCGGCGGGGGACTTTGTTTTATAATATGTAGTGAAATATCAGTTATTTCATTTCTGCCGACAAAAAATGTCTTCTTGATATGTTAGAACTCCATTAACTTTTTGCATTTTGTCCCCATCTATTCTTCTCCAAAACACAGAGTTTAACTAATTTCATTCCCAGTAACTATAGTAGTAGTATTACCTGTAACTAAGTACTTTATTTTCATTTAACGAATAAAGGCAAGTCTACTGATTTCGTTCCCAATAGCTTCAAAAAGTTTCATAGCCCCTTAAAGATTTAAATGCCACCGCCTCTAAGAAAAAACACAAGTATACGACTTAGTTAACGGAGTATTCTTTAAAAAATATCAAAAAATATTTAAGTAGCGTATGAAAAGACAATAAATAACCGTTACTACCCGCATTATAGCTAATAAAAAACTTGTTTTTATAAGGTAATGTATTGCTTAATGTAATCTTAACAATTATGAAGTGCATTTCCAACGCGGCAGCACAAATCACTGCTTTTGCAAGGAGCAGAATTCATTTCCGTTGGTAGTTTTAATGTATTATTTGGTTACATAAACTAGCTTCAAATTAAATGTAAATGTGAATGCGCGGTAGTAATATCAAGTTATGCTCGTAGTTGGGAAATACAGTTTGAATGAATTTTATTTTATATCTTACGCTTTGACAGGCTTATAAAAACATTTTAAAGATTTGATATTTAAAAAAAGAACTTGACTATCATTATTTTGAGCTTTTTTAGTGCAATTAGAAACTTTTGTCTTGATTATGACATTGACAAGGACATGCAATGTAACTTTACGGTGTTACCAGTTAATAAAATCTAACTTTTCAGCTTTATTATACCTCGACACAGAGGATTTGACAACCGCTGCGGAGCTTTCCTGTTGCAGCGGAAGCCGCGGCCGCCGGTAGCGGTAGGTACGTACAGCAAAGGAAATTTGGCTCAGCAAAATGTCAACTTGAAGCGCTGGACTCTGTCGACCGAAGAGACCGTAAGCTTATCATGACGATGTGCTTAGGTATAGGGCACTGCATACTCTTGAGCATCGTCATAAAGTCGCCTGCTTATCGGTTTTCTATAGGATTCACTTTGGACAGTGTGCGAAGGCTCTCTTCGAATTAATTAGACCTCCTCCATTTCTCCATCAGATGACTCGAGGCAGACAGAGGTTTCACCCTTTCATTGTCGAAACACCAAAAAGTCAAACGAAATGTTTTGACAGCTCCTTTCTGCTTCGCGTGGCTAAGGTCTGAAATGAACTGCATGCGTATATTTCTCAAGACAATTACAATCGAACGTTCAAGAGTAGAGTGAATAGGTTTCTCTTGGATAGGCGTGTACCATCTTCGTCTTCATCATCACTTTCCATCAGGTGAGTTGGGAGACAAACGCCTATTGGAATCGGCGTTTGTCTCCCAACAACAATATTTTTTGGAATACACAATATACAAAAAATAGGACAATTTCATGTAGGTAATGTAATGGTAATGTTTAGTATAAGTAGGTTAATTTTATGTAAGAAACTTTTAATATTTCTTTAAAAATTAAATAAATCTCAAATTTTGCATTAGTAAAGTATATTAAATGATATAATACCCGAAGTATTTTCACTTTTTTTTATGAAATGAAAGTAAGTTAGGCTTATATAAATTAAAAATATATATAAGATACCTAAGTATTTTAATTTACCTAAAATAAAATATACCAGTTAATACTGGTACACTGAGTAAATAATATGTCATTATAAATCTCAATTACATCATATCAGACAAGTATATTTTTTTTTTTATCTGCATCAGTTCATCAACCTGTTAGTAACTATAAAATGATACTTTACTGAAACTAAAAACCACACTTTAATGCCGAATAAAACAGTAAAAAATTAGTTCTACTATCCACTTGCTGGCTCCATCAGGGCCTATCCATAAATTACGTCACACGTTAAGGGGGAAGGGGGGGTCAACGAAGTGTGACATCGTGTGACATGTGGAAATCTAAGGTTAATACCTTAGATTTCCACACAACACAAAACATTACCAGTAAACGAAAGACTAGACACGTAACTACACTTTTATTAAAAAAACCGGACAATTGCGAGTCTGACTCGCGCACCGAGGGTTCCGTAAGCAACAAAACTTGTATACGTCCATTCCGGGAATAAATTCTTAAAGACGTTCGCACGTCTTTTTCGAAAGACAAACTTAACTTTGCGGTTGCGATGTACGACAAAGTGAACAATCCAACCGCAAAATATAAGTTTGTAATTACAAAAACTTTTTTTAATGTGATAATTAACGACAAATTAACGACGTTCGGATTTTTTGCTTAATATGTACTGTCAGACCTTGCTTCTTAGCAAATTTCAGGATTCTAGGTAAATGGTTCCGGTTGACCTAGAATTGTCAATTTTATTTAAAAGCAAGGTCTTACAGCACAAGTAAAGGGAAAATTCCGAAAAATAAAAAAGTTGAAAATTAAGGTAAATTTCGCGAAAATCTAAATTTGCCCATATCTTTTTATCTTGTTGATTCAAGACCTTGATTTTTATACTCCTAGTAGGGTCAATATAGACCTCAGTATCTGGTATAAATTTCAACTTGCTAAAAAATCGGTGACACACGGACAGACAGACGGACAATAGAGTGATCTTATAAGGGTTCCTTTTTTTACCTTTTGAGGTACGGAATCCTAAAAACATCTTTCTCTAACGACGTTATAAATATACCAATAAATATTTACAAAGTGTCCACTACCACGTTACTAAGCTTCGCGCAGTTTTCTACGATTAATAAGAAAGTGCCAGTACATTTTCTTCGCTTTCGAACAGGTTTAATCTTCAGCACAATCACTCAGTACCAGTCTAGTGTTAGTGTTTTAACTTTCATCTGGATCTTATTATACCTATGTACACACCTGCTTCAGCGAAAATCGGTGTTTCATTTTTTACACGCTTATATTTTGCTTTACTTATAACTAGAGACCACATTATATGCATTTGCATATAAAATTACATATTTACCCCATTCTCAGCGGAATTTACATATTATATCTAGTGATGATGCATATTTTCGCTATATTTATTATATTTTTCGGTAGGTTACCATATTGATATTAAGTGTAACAGTTAACTCTATAACCAAAATTTCGCTGAATACACACCACACCATTTTTACTTGTAAAAATATTTTGATTGATGGAAAACTGTTTGTTTAACACACCTATCTACCTGATTGTTTACGTTTACAAAAATATTAAATAATTTTTCGTTTTAGTTCATTATTATCGTCTACAAAGTTGTTACATTTTAGTATTGATAATTTATGATTGAATAATTGAGTAATTGTATGCTGATGTAGAAATAAAAAAATTAAAACCTACCACTTTTTTCCTATTTTCGTTGTGTAAAACTTTAATGTTGCATATTTTACAAATTTTCATGCATATTTTACCCATTTTTCATGCTTATTTGCATGTATATTTCAAGATTTTTATGTTACATATAAACCGGTCGTTACATAAAATGGAAGTCAATTTTAACCTACTTGTAATAGGGTATTTTGAAAAGTGTTTGAATTTGTTCTTATATCAACAGTAAAGAACCAGAATATTTACTACAATTTTACTCAATCGGTAAGTGGCATTAAAATGCATTTCGTTTTCACATTTTAAATTTCCGTGTGTAAAATGATGAAAACGCTGACGCAATTTTGCTCATTCGTCATGTCGGGCGTCAGAGCGCCAGTAAAAGCGTAAATTATTGCAATTTTGTCTAATTTAAAATGAGTAACTATCCTTATGATTGCTGATGGGAGATAAAACAATACATCCTACATTATCATCACATAAACAAAAAATAGGATTTATGGAAAAAAAAACTGTCAAGGTGTAGGACTTCACGTCAGAAGTAAAGACACACACACATCTGCTGAGCGTGACGGTCACGTGAGTTCAGTGCTTTTCCCATACCAAAAGTGCCCAACTTGCCTAAAAAAAGTTTTCACTTCAAAACACCTATCATGAAAGAGCTTACTCTGGATACATTTGTACTGACTGCCTTTAAATATTCGAAAATGTACAATTTACTTAATTTTTTACTGGCGTGATAACGTAATATCATGGCGGCTTGCGTTTCGCATATTTGTAGAACAGACAAAAAAAAAACTGAAAGCTTTGAAAGGAATTATAAAATTTAATTTCTAAATTTATGAACTGAAACACAAACTGAACTGAAAACATTTTCGGATTGCCTATTGCCTAAACCATTTTACTTGGTTTTTGATCACTACATTCATACAATAAAGTACCCTATTGTGGTATCGTATGAAAACTTTGTATGTAAACTACATAATCCTTACTAATATTATAAATGCGAAAGTAACTCTGTCTGTCTGTCTGTCGCCCTTTCACGCCAAAACTACTGAACCGATTTAAATGAAATTTGGATCACAGAGTCTAGAGCCTGAGAAAGGACATAGACTACTTTTTAATGCGAAAAAAGGGGTGTAAAGGGTTGAAAGGTGGGGATGAAAAGTCGTATTGTCAATTAGCCTAAATAATTAAAATTTCTACCCAAAGACGCGGACGAAGTAGTGGGCACAGCTAGTATATAATAGTTTGGATGACAATAGTAAAATTTGCCATCTTGGAGCTGATCGTATGATGGAGTAAGCAGGTGGATAGTGAAACAATTCAATGGCTACTAGTAAACCCCTGGAGTTTGATCTCGTATGATTCCGTTTGACGAGAACAACACATTAGGATGAAGCTGGCTCCCTCCTGGAAGGATCATAGTGGAACTCTTTTTTGCTTTTCGTTTGTTTTTAGTTTTATTTAACTATAATTATTTTGTTGAACGCGCTGATCTCTATAAGTATACGTGGGATTTCTTTTTAGATTTGATAGTCGCATATTGAAGAACGGATATAAATATGAATTGAATTTTTGGAACTGCTGGGATCGATTTATTTAACATTGGTTTTTTACCCAAGATCCAATAGGTTTTCTGTAAAAGCTCTTAGAGCATATACGAAAAACTTTGAAAATATTTGGGTTCAGATACAACCTCTCGATTGATATTCCGGCATCATCGCTTTTGTTACTTACTTCATATGGATAATATTTCATCAGAATTGAACTGGCTAATACCCACTTTTATTGCAGTTAGTACTGCATAAGTTGAATGGAAACGTGGAGTAGTTATTACGGGCTGCTTTCTAGACCACTTTCGATATTTATCGGCTGCTAGAGATAGTTAGTTAGAGCTTTGCACTATAGTTGCCATATATCGTTCGATTTAATTGTTAAATACACAAAGACTACTGAGAATTAGCTGTTTAGACCAATCAATAAACCTATTGCAGTCAACTGCTGGACATAGGCCTCTCCCAACGTGCGCCCTCCCAGTCTGCCAGTCCGGTCCGTATCCAGTATATCCCAGCTACCTGCTTCAGGGGGCGTCGGTCCCTCTCCCAATGTGCACGACAGTACCCGGTCCTCAGCCTTCCGCATCCAGTCTAGTCCAGCTACCTTCTTCAGGGCGTCGGTCCACATGGCTGGAGGGATCCATTGCATTCTTATCGGCTATTTTTATATTTATTACCCAAGTGCCGGTACCTAAGTGCGAGTACCAAGACAAGTACAATATATTAGATGAAAGCTTTTGGCCGCAAGATACAAGTACTAATAGACCGCACAAAGACTTAGTGCAAGTTTAGTGTTACTAACTTAGTTTTATGTTATATTTACTAGCACACAATGTTATAGTATGTACATTTAGATTAAGGTATTAATCTGTAGGCCTATGCCAGAAATAAACTATTTATTGTTATTATTAGAAGTTCTACATACAAGGGTTTGAAAATAATTGAAGTTAGTTAAGTAATTTGAACCGTGTTATTCCTATTTTAATTTCACAGTTCAAATTGTTGCACAACCATTTTCGACAAGCGCAATTACTTGTAAATCAATCAAGAGCAAATCTCTTACATAATCTCACAGTGTACTACATTTTTTCAATGGACAAATGGCAGCCCGGATTGGCCTTAATACTATTCATCTAACATATCACATAGTCACGATTATCTGGCGTGGAGAATGCATCAGTTATGTAAGAAACAAAATACCTACATTCAATCAAAACGCTAAATGTTACACTTGCATTGGACGTAGAACCACGGACTCTTAGTTCATCGTTGTATGTCAAAGAAATAGGAATCAGTAATTATGTGAAGAAAAAGATGTTGTATTGGTAATCTACTGTATGACAGCAAAAGAAAGTGTTATGCATTCTACTCTACCAGTACCTAACTGTTTATGTGTGTCAGTGTGTGTATAGGCCCTAGACAGGTAAGGAGCCATCCATTAATTACGTGTACTAAAAATGGGTCGAGGTCCCGAGGTCACGAGACAAAAAATAAAAAACATCTCATCAAATCACATTTTAACTGAAAGGCCACGATTGAAAATCTCAAGTTGGAACATTCTTTTAATAGTCATTAACGTTGCATTATTTTAAAGATTTATGAAAATAAATTTAATACTTTAACAACTATTGCGTAAATCGTATGAGATGGCGCGTGGGGGTCGCACCAAATATCACCAACGGGAATTTAGAATTTACTTGACTAAATTAATGAATTTAAGAGAGGTCCTCACGAAGCGATAAAGAAAATGTTTCACATGGCGTTGATGGACCAAATGATAAGTCCAGCTAATAAATATAATAATAAAAATCAATATTATACCAAGTATTTTTTTTAAATATATTAATATGATTATATTATGATGATTTTAGTCTATGCTATGTTCAAGAAATAATCTGAGTGAGTCACCTCTGCTAAAGTTCATTACGATCGATTCAGATGTTCCATCATAAAATAACAAACAAACTCAGAGTTACTTTCACATTAATAGGTAGACAAAATATTCATTTTTATACAGCGCTAAATGTACACCACTAATAAGATATAGTTTTATTTTAAAACTTACGTTAAAAGCTTATAAACTGAAACTATATGTAACTATATGGCCGAACTCAAATTTGTAAGATAAGAATCTTATTTTACAAATTTGACTACAATTCAAATTTCTAAAATAAGATTCTTATCTTATCTTACAAATTTGAGTTCCTTTGTCAGTCTTATAGCTAAAAGTGATCTCTACCTTACAGCCTTTGGATTTTATTAAACAGAAAAGTATTTAATAAAAACCAGCCAACTTCGAGTCGGACTCGCGCATGAAGGGTTCCGTACCTTAACACAACGTACTTTCGTAAAAGAACCAAGAAGAGCGCTATGACAATATGTGAATATTCGTAGTATACACAAAATATTTCATACTGATATTTTTGTTTGTTTTTTTGCAATAAATTGCAATAATAGTAAGGTATTGTAATTTTTAAGATAGAGCAAAATAAAAACACATTTCTTCAAGGTAGAGGCGTTTTTTTTAACTTTATTTTTGTGTTATTATAGAGACGTAACACGAACTCCGTGATTTTTTTAAATATCTACCTATTACGGTTCAAAAGATTAAGGCAGGCATTATTAAGATTGCCACTATTTCAAAAACAGTTCAAGAGTTACAGCGATTATTAAGGTCAAACAAAAAGGCCAAAGAAATGAAGTTTATTGTTTAGGGCCCCCTTTGTTCTCGGGGTGAAGTAATGTTAAAGGTGTCTCTTAACATCGCCAATGCTTTTAACACCTAGCACTGGAGTTGCATTAATGAGGCATTTGTTTACCACGGAGTGCCTCTGTACCTCCGCCGACCAGTGGGGGTTTCCACACATAAATTTTGCTGTTAAAGCGGTAATAGGAATAAACATTTTACCTAATAGGTACGGCACATTAGATACATAAATGATAATTTTGATCTTAGTTGTGGAATAGAATATACCATTCGGGGCGGGTCATTTCTTTCCCTCTGATATGGCGAAGGAGATGATGGCTGGTCCATGCGTCATACTCGTGAACGGGTGCTGCTTGGGGTGACTGGTCGGCCTAGTCAGCGATGCTTTAGCCTATACTATTATTTTGGTTCGTTCAACTGCAACTCTAGCCTCTTAATCCAGTCACGAATTATTTTTAACTGTAGCGTATATTATTATTAGCGTATGTAATTGAATGAAGGTAGATGTGCACCTTGAATGATTTCTATGTTTCATAAGTTCAAACCTTCAACGGTATCACTGAGTGATTTTTATTTTTTAGTACGTTAGCTTTTGGAGCATTTCAATAAATTGAAATTCAGGTGGCATCAGCTTGCATCCTGTTTACCTTTCGTGTAACACTAACACTATTGTACCTGAAGATCTGACTTTTAAAAAGAGTGGCCATGAGTTTCTTTGCCAGTATTCTTCTCATAAGGCTCTACGCATTTTGGAAACTGGAAGTTATAGATCGACACAAGCAGGCAGTAGATTTTGGTGTTTTCACCTAATTTACCTCGACAATCCAGCACATGCTGTGGCGTCTGTTTGCGCCGATCTATGATTTTAACTCTAGCTTCAATTTAACGTTCATAAATGTCACTTAGTGTCTTAAATGAATAAACGATTTTGAATTTGAATTTGAACATATTTTTAAAGCTTAGCCGTGTTTGTACGGGTTCACCCTTGTTTGGTATAACAACGTTTGGTCGAAAATCACTTCGACTAATTTCAGTTGCAATAAAGTCATTTCACATAATTATTCATTTGACCGAATATTTA